>CM046434.1:40984249-41404249 GCA_025506505.1 Flaveria sonorensis
TATCTCCTGATTTACGGATCCAAGAGACCGTCACCTGACCACGGTCACCGGTCTTGGTTTCTTTTTATTTATTTATATCTACTTATGCCATCTCTTGATCTACGGTGTTGGGTTCAACAATTGATAAACTGAACCAAACCACAATCAAAGCCAACTGAAGATCTTATTGTACAAGTTCAGAGACCAAGTTGATAAACAGAACAAAACAAACACAAGACAAAGTCTACATGACAAAGTCAACATCAAGACCACAAGAATAGTCAAAATTAGGTCATGATATAATAACATTATAAATAGAACAACTAGTGTCACTTGTAATGTGTGGTTCTTGCAAAGTGTGTGACAGTGGTCATTTTGTAAAGTGTGTGTTTTTCATGGTGTAAATCACCACCCAAGGAGAAATTCTCTCCTTTGGGTGGGTTTGATGTTCATCCATATCTTTATATGTTTCTTTATTGTAATTTGTTATTCAATATCAATGAAATCATAACATTATACATTACACACACATCCTTGCTCTTCGATTCAGACACTTCAACCCATCTTTAATTTTGAATTTTCGGATCTGAAAAATACATGAATCTTAAGATCCAGGCTCAACGAATCTTAAATATTGATTCAGCAAAATGGTATCAGAGCTGACGGTTGCGGGGTTCATGTATATTTCAGATCTGTTTTCATCTTTAAAGATGTTTACAAAAAGAAGAAAATCAAAAAAATGAAGAACAAGCATCTGTTCATCTTCATCATCATCTGTTCTTCAACAAAATACACGGAACTTGTACAAATCTGTTCAAAATGGGTTCGAATTGAAGATGATAAAGCATTCAACAGAAGACATTCGGTTCGAACATTTATTTGAGAACAACATTTAGATCTCGAACAGGTTGATTCAAAATACAAAGATCTCGAACTGGTGGTTAATCAATGGGTTGTTGAATCAAATCCAACCATAAATCCGAGACGACCAGTGTACAATTAACATGATTTCGAGGCTAACTACAAAGATCTCGAACAGAAATGATTCGGATTGAACCTGAATTCAATATTCTCAGATCGATGATGAACAGGAAAGACAAATGCAGATGAAACACAAGTCATCCGCATTTCTCTCTTGCATCTGCATTTCCTACTGAAGCCATCCGTATTTGTCACTAAGGCAACCAAATGCGGATGTTCAAACAGAACTAATGTTGATAAAGGGCATACAAATGCGGCTGAGTTCAAGAATCCAAAAAGAAATACGGCAGTTCAATTCTTAATACAAACAAATGCGGATGTGTATAAATGTAAAGCGGGTGAGAATCTTCAAATGCGGATGTGTTAACTACACAAATGCGGATGAAAGTTCAAATCTAATGCTGATGAACAAAAAGAAATGCGGCTGTTATGTGCCCTAATGCGGATGTGATGTCAACAAATGCTATTGAAGAACAAATAAATGCTGATGTTAACAAAGAAATGCAGCTGTCATGTAAACAAATGCGGATGTTGATTAAACAAATACGGATGTTGAACATACTAATGCGGATGTTTAACATACTAATGAGGATGTTTAACATACTAATGTGGATGTTTAACATGCTAATGCGGATGAGTTCCAAAAGATGCAGCTGATGTATGATCAAATGCGGCTGAAGAGTTGCACTAATGCGGATAGTGCAAATCGAATGCTGATGTGTTATCAAACAAATGCAGATGTTGATAACTAATTCAGATGCTTCACACCAAATGCGGATGTTCAACAGAACTAATGCGGAAAATGGGCAAAACCTGGGCTACGAGCCTCCGTTTCCGACGTGCTACCAGTCAAAACGACCGTGGAAACGAGGGCTACGTCATGGTAACCCGCTATAGGCGGGTTATCCCGTTATTTTTCCAAAATAAGGCCTCTAAATGGGTTTTTGCACCACTTTTATGTTTTTGAGCTTTGATTTCAATCCATGCACTGCATCACAAATGCTCATGTTTTGAGTAACTAATGCAAATGTTAGCTTACTTCAAACATGTGCACATCCAAGAACATCAACATCATCAACAGAATACACAACATCAACATCAACAACAAATCAACAACATCAACATCAACAACATCATCAACAACATCAACATCAACAACAACATCATCAACAACATCAACATCAACAACAAGATCATCAACAACAACAATATCAATGAACAGATGATGAACAGTTGCCTACAACAAACAAGAAAACTAGAAAAATGTTGAATACGGATGATTGCAACCAACAGACACATCCATTTTCACACTCAACAAAAATGAAGAAATCAACCTTGGTCACATAATCACTGATCCAATCAAGGATTTGTACAACTGTTAGAAACACTTTTTGAAGTACTTGAAACCATCCATTATCAAATTACTTCATAGATTCAAAGAGTTAAAGTGTGTTCAAGACTGACTTATGTTCCTGATGCTATTTATTGAAGTTCAAAGCCTTATCATATGCCTAATACATTCTAATCCTTTGAGTGTGATATGAACAAACAGTAATCCAAAAGTGATACACCTCATATCCAATACGTTAAGTATTCTCAAAGGGATTCTATCCTTTATCAGAAATACATTAGGATAAGCTTAATCTAAGGGGGAGAACTACAGTGAATTATGCCAGAACATCAGTTGATCAAGAAGACATGTGACAGGGAAGATCTTCAAGTCAAAGTTTGGCAAGCATCAGTTTAGGGGGAGTATTGTTGGGTTCAACAATTGATAAACTGAAGCTTTCCAAACCACAATCAAAGCCAACTGAAGATCTCATTGTACAAGTTCAGAGACCAAGTTGATAAATAGAACAAAACAAACACAAGACAAAGTCAACATCAAGACCACAAGAATAGTCAAAATTAGGTCATGATGTAATAACATTATAAATAGAACAACTAGTGCCACTTGTAATGTGTGGTTCTTGCAAAGTGTGTGAGAGTGGTCATTTTGTAAAGTGTGTGTTTTTCATGGTGTAAATCACCACCCAAGGAGAAATTCTCTCCTTTGTGTGGGTTTGATGTTCATCCATATCTGTATATGTTTCCTCATTGTAATTTCTTATTCAATATCAATGAAATCATAACATTATACATTACACACACATCCTTGTTCTTCGATTCACACACTTCCACCCATCTTTAATTTTGAATTTTCGGATCTAAAAAATACATGAATCCAAAGATCCAGGCTCAACGAATCTGAAATATTGATTCAGCATACGGATCCAACAGAGTGCCGCTTGCTAGCCTTGAGACATCGCCAGCGACTATGGTCGCTAGGTCTTAACTTATTATTCCAAAAATCGAGAACCATGAAGTATCAAGCAAACTATGGATAGCACAATCAACTAAAATATGGATAACAAGATCAAGCACAATATTGTTTGTTGGCAATAGTTTGGATAGTCAAGTCGATCGAAGCATGTTTATCTTATTATTATTGTTTTATGTTTTTTTTGTTTCCCAGTCATAGCATCAGGTTACTTCCGCTACGACTGCGGGGGAGTATTAGACAATATTATTAGGGTTATAGTATGAGCCCATGGGCCCAGTTAGGTTTTAGGGTTTGCATTATATTCTCTATATATTGTAACCAAATCTATCAATAATATTGAATTCAGTCTTTTACTATCTTACAGAAACTAGTCCCTTTTCTAACAAAAAGAGTTTGGGAATCATTTGACCTATGGTTTGTTAATTGTTTTTTATGCTAAAGACCACTTTTACTTATAACAATGAGTTATTTGACAATTATTTAATAACAAATGATAATTTTCAAATCATAAGGCAAACACTTAAAAGTAGTAACACTCAAAATAAAATAAGCTTAAGCTTTTGATGAAACTGGTATTGAACTTTTGGGTATCTCAACTATAAGTCTATAACTAGTTAGGCCCAACATGTTTTTAAACCTAGGCCCAGTATCTTTACTTTGGTTATATAGATCCGACTTTGGCTAGAATGATAATTATTTCATATTAAAGGTGCTTAAACCGGCATGATACCCTAATCTGACTCTAGTAGAAATTGGGTTCGGTTGGGGTCAAAATATTTGAGAACAGATTTGACTGGACCCGGGTTAGGTTCGGGTCAGGTTGAAGGGAAGTAAAACCCTACCTGATATAAAACATATACAGTTGAGTTGAAACTAGGGTAGGGGAGTCAAAACCGGATAGCTTCGCATGAAGATTCATCGGGTGGAACGCGATTTGGAAGCCATTACATTTTGAGACTTGAGAACACGTTTGAGTTTTTTTTTCTTTTGCTTTTTTTAATTTTTTTTATGTTTTTTGGTGTTGTGATCAAACCATTACATCTGATATCTATTTATAATATCATTTGGGGCAAATTGGTTCAAAAAATGGTTAAACCTATCCAAAAACAAGTCCAAACACTCAAATGACAATTACTTAACGTTCAGGTATATTAAACTAGTAGAATCGAGTTCAACCAGGTTGGATCGGTTTGGGTTGAAAACCATTGTAGGAACCTCTGAAGTTAAGAGGCTGATGCAACCAAAAGAAACCAAAACAACTAAGTCTTCCAACAAGCACTTTGGAACAAAGGTGAACTAGCTTCGGAAGTTTTACACACTCAAGTGTAAAATCTTCCGAAGCCAAAGTTCAGAAGAAACTGCTGCGGAAGCTTTACACTGAACTTGGAAAATATTCCAAGTATAAAGTCTTCCTAAGCCAAAGACTCAACTCTTCCGAAGGTAAAAGATGAAGTCTTCAGAAGCTCTCAAGACAAAGTCTTCCGAAGCTGTTTAAAGACAAGACTGATTTTCCTCTAAAGAGAGAGAAAATATACCTTTTCCATCAACTTTATCATAAAGTAACCTACTCTCCGCTGCATGCTTTGGTAGTTCACCTGCTATCACTAGTTGGTGAAACTTCCATACTTTATGATAAAGTAGATAAGGTCTTAGCCTGTAAGTTTCTGTTTTTGTTCCTTCTTGACTTTTTGTAATAGGAAAGTCAGTGAGCTATGGCTTGTCATAGTCACTAGTCAAAAGGCAATCTGTCTTTTGACTTTAGGCTGATCTTGTTGTCTAGATTAGTCACTTCCAACTGTCTTTTTGCATATTGACGGTTCTAGGATGTAGTATAAGTAGTCTCCGGTTCTTGTATTTAAAATATACTTATATAACACTTGTAATAGAACTAGAGAAGCAATATACAACTTCCTTGAAAACTTTATCTTATGCTCTTGTTCTTGTTTTACTTGTGTTTATCTTGTATCTTCAGTAAAGGTTTGTAGTTCCCTATTTGAATTGTTAAGTGATCTTAAGATCCTCCTAAGTGTGTTAACTAAGTGCAAGCTTAAGTACCCTTTAACGATCCTGCAATTGGTATCAGAGCATTCCAGGCTCTTGATTGTAAGATCTCACCATCTTCAAATCCTCTTAGTTACACACATCACATAACTCTTTAAATGGTAGCTATCTCCAAAGTTGATATGGAAACTGGAACCATGACAAAGTCCCCACTGATCATTCCTGAAGATTTTGACACTTGGTGTCAAAGAATGGAAGGCTTTATCAAGTCTCAAGATTCCAGGATGTATGAGTCTGTTGTCAATGGACCTCATGTACCATACACCTCTTCAGCTGCTGCTAGTGGTGGCATGATACCAAAGGAGAGGGCTGACTTTTTTGATGAAGACTGGAAAAGAATTGATGTTGATCAGAAAGCTATGACAGCTCTCCAAACTGCTCTTCCAAACTCCATCTACAGAGGTTTCAAGAAGTGGAAGACCGCTAAACAGCTATAGGATGCACTGAAACTAATGTATGAGGGATCAAATGAAGCCAAGGAGAACAAGAAGGATCTCATGAAGCAGCAGTTTGAAAAGTTCACCTTCAAGACAGGTGAAACCATGACTCAACAATACTTCAGGTATGTTGAGATTGTGGATACTCTGGCTGATGTTGGGGTAACTATTGAAAACAGGGATATTGTTAGGAAGTTTATGTCCTCTCTTCCAAGACAATGGACACACTACTGTGTGGTCATTAAGAGGACTGAAAACCTCAAGACCCTTACTCTCACTGAGTTGTATGGGATACTCAGTGGATACCAGATGGAGATGAACATGCAAAATTCCTCTGGTAACTCCAACACTCACCAGAGTTCAGCCATTCATGTTGTTGAAAGGGATAGCAGAGAACCACAGCATCATCTCATCTGCTACCCTAAAAACTCACAAAAGGGTCCTTTCATCACCTTCCCAGAGACACCCAGAGAGAGCTACATCTAAGGAAGTCCCTTCAAGAGACAAGTTCTTCTCAAGCTTATGTCTCCACTGATGAAAGTACAGGCAACTTTCTTTTTACTCTTGAAGACCTGGACTGTATCCATCCAGATGATCTGGAGTACATGGAGATAGTCCAGCAAATGGCTCTTCTCACTCACAGAGCCCAGAAGTTCTACAAGAGGATTGGAAGAAGGTTTCCTAGCAATGTTGCCAGTGGCAAGTTTAGGCTGGATAAGAGCAAAGTCAAGTGTTACAACTGTAACCAAATAGGACACTTTGCTAGAGAATGCAAGGTACCTAAGTCAAATGGTGGCCAAGCTTCATCCAGGCCAAACTACACTGAAGGAGGAAACTAGAATGAGAAGCCAAGACAGCAAGCTGCAGTGGCTGTTGAAGAAGGAGGCTTTGACTGGAGCTTTCAAGCGGAAGATGCATCTCCAAACCAAGCACTCATGGCTGATCATGATGAAGCCAAGGTACTTGAACATCTTTGCTCTCCTGAATGTATTACTAAAGTAAATTGATACAGGTCCTACAACTTGGAAATGAGATCTGATATTAAGTCTTTAAATATTTTAAAAGCTGATTTTAAAAGAGCTGAAAATAACTATAAACTTAAGATAGAAGATCTAGAGAAAACAGTTTCAACTCTTAAACATGAGCAGACAAACTACAGGACTCAAATTAAGGATCTCATTACCAAGTTAACTGAATGCCAGGCTGAGCTTGTGATCAGCAAAGCCAGGGCAGAAAAATGTGTTCTTGAAAAAGAGACCTTCAAGAAAATGATATCCTCATCTCTGCATGCAAAAGTGTGTTATCAGAATAAGCAGGGACTGGGATCTAGTGAGATAGTTCCTCCACACACTCTACTATCAATCAGATCTCCTAGGTGTGGAACTGGTCAAGATGAGCTGCCATCCATAGACCCAAGTGATGAAGAGGAGAAGGTGAGGGATGACTCTATGATGAGTAAAGAGAGTCAATCAAAAAGGGTCACCATGCTCCTAAGGAGGAAAAAGAAGCTAGTTTGAGCAAAACCAAGAGAAAGAACTTGATCAGAAGAGCAAAAAGAAGATCCAGAAAAGCTCAAGAGATCAAGACCACCTTTGATCCCAAACAGCTTTGATCCCAAACAGAAACAAGTATTTATCTCTGCAGGGTTCAAGGTGATGAAAGCTGAAGATCCTGTCAAGAATTCTAGTACCAAGAGTTCTACTTCAGCTTCAACTCACTCCAGCAACAACAAGAAGACTGATCAGCTGTGTGTCAGTACAACACAGCCTGAACCATCCATTTCAAAGAACAAGCTTCACCCTAAGAAGCCTGCTGCATCATCTGAAAAGGTGGAGAAAGAAGAGGAAAGTGTTCAAGCTCAGTCTTCTTTGGGAAAGAAGACTCTTAGAAGGAAAGAATTGGATTGTGTTATGTGCGATAGTACTTCACATCTGGCTAAGGATTGTCAATACAATCCCAAGAGTGCTATCCACATGATCAAGAAGAAAACTTCTAAGAAAAAGAAGAAACAAACAGCTTCTGAAGGAAAATTTGTTTCTTTCGGAAGCTCCAAAAGGAAGAAGAAGGCAAGTAGGAAATTGCCTTCGGAAGAAAAATTGGTCTCAGAAGAAAGGAATGCTTCCGAAGCACTGAAGCTTACTGCAGTGAAAGCAAGAGCTTCCGAAGGATCCGTCTCCAAAGCTTCTGAAGCTACAAAAGCTTCCGAAGTAGTGAAGGTCAAGCCCAATCTTCCAAAGGTGGTTTGGAAGATCAAGGAAGACCTTGAGACTGAAAGCTCCTCTTCAGCAATAGCAAATGATCCTCAAAGCCTGAACATAGGATCACTTACTGTTTCATTACTTTCATTTGAACTTTATAAGCCTAAGAACAATGAGGCTTGGGTTTCCAAATGTAACTAAATCATCTCTTTTATGCAGGGACAACCAAAGGCAAACAGAAATGTGTGGATCATTGATAGTGGCTGCTCTAGTAACATGACAGAAAATGAGTCCCTACTTCAAAACTTTAAAAGAATTGATGGAGGACTAGTTGCTTTTGGAGGAGATGCAGGAGGTTACATTACTGGAAGGGGCAAGGTTACAAATGGTAAGCTCAGCATTAAAAAGGTAACCTTTGTCAAAGAGATTGGATACAATCTTTTGAGTGTGTCTCAATTTTGTGACCAAAAACATCACATGCTCTTCACTGAGCATGAGTGCATTGTTCTCAAGCCCAGGGTTGACATTCCTCAAGAGCACATTTTGCTTAGAGCCCCCAGGAGAGGGAACATGTACAAGATGGACTTGCAGGAAACATCTCCCTCTGGAGAGATTTCTTGCTTTCTATCTAAAGCAAATAGTGATGAGTCTTTCCTTTGGCATAAAAGAATGTGCCATGTAAACTTTAAGAACATGAATAAACTGATTAAGAATGATTTGGTAACTGGAATGCCAAAGAAAGAGTTTACAAGTGATGACCACGTTTGTTGCATGCCTGAAGGGGAAGCAACACAAAGTGTCTCACAAGCCAAAGGAAATGAACTCTATCACTACTCCCCTACACTTGTTACATATGGATCTGTTTGGCCCCACCAGTGTAATGAGTTTAGGAAGGACCTCATACTGTTTGGTGATCACAGATGACTTCACAAGATTTACTTGGGTGTTTTTCCTTAGAACTAAGGATGAAACTCTAAAATCTTAAAGAATTTCATTTGAAAATTGAGAATCAATCTGATCACAAGGTCAAAATCATAAGATGTGATCAAGGAACCGAATTCAAAAACCAAATCCTTGATACATTTGTGATGAAAAGGGTATTTCAAGACAATACAGTGCTCCCAGGACTCCTCAGCAAAATGGTGTTGCTAAGAGGAGAAACATGACACTTATTGAAGCTGCAAGAACCATGTTGTCTGACTCTAAGCTGCCCATCACCTTCTGAGCAGAGGCTGTCAACACAGCCTGCTATGTGCAAAATAGAGTTTGGTAGTTAAGACATGGTAAGACTCCTTATGAACTGTGGCACAAAAGAAGACCATTCATTGTTTTCTCAGAACATTTGGATGTCCTTGCACCATCTTGAATACCAAGATCAAATAGCCAAGTTTGCTGAGAAATCAGATGATGGACACTTTGTTGGGTACTCTTCTCAAGCTAAGGCTTATAGAGTATACAATCTCAGAACTAGAATCATTAAGGAGTCAGCCAATGTGACTTTCAATGAACACACACCCTGTGTAAAAGGTTCTGGTCCGGATTGGCTGTTTTATCTTGACTTAGTTACCAACTGTTTTAACAAATCTTGTGAGAATGTTTCAGGATCTACAGATAACAGGTCAACAGAAGATCCTGATCCAAGATTTGAGCTGAGAAGACCAAACAAGAAAACTACTTCAGCTCCTGTGGTTACTAACCCTGCAACTAAAGCTCCCATCAGTACTAGCATGATGAATACTACTGATTCAAATGAATTGCATTTAAATTCTAGCTTAGAGGCTCAGAATTCAGGAGAAGGAACTTCAAATGCAGGAGGAGGAACTAGAGGTGGTGACACTGATTAAGAATTTCTTGATGCTGAAAACCACTCCATTGAAGACAACATGAATGATGTTACAAACTCATTGGATCAAATCTCTCTTGATAAGTGTGCTGATGTGGTGGGAGACACCTCATTGCCAGATCAGAATTTCTCAAATTTAGATTTGTCTAACCAACTTGCTGTGATCCCTCAACTTCGGATCCACAAGTCACATCCCACCACAAACATCATTGGAAATGTTGACTCAGGGGTAAGAACAAGAGGACAAGCTCATGACAGCCATGTTTGTCTACATTCTTGTTTTCTTATCCCAGATAGAGCTGAAGAAGGTTGATGAGGCTTTGAAGGATGGAAGCTGGATTGAAGCTATAAGATGAGCTGCTTCAAATCAGAAGACAGAAGGTTTGGAACTTATTCCTCTTCCTCAAGGAAGAGTGTCATAGGAACCAAATGGGTATTCAGGAACAAGAAAATGATAGAGGGATCATCATCAAGAACAAGGCTAGACTGGTTGTCCAAGGATACACTCAAAGAAGGAATTGATTACACTGATGTCTTTGCTCCAGTTGCAAGACTTGAAGCTGTAAGAATATTTTGGCTTATGCTGCATCCAAGGATTTCAAGGTCTACCAGCTTGATGTGAAGTGTGCTTTCTCTATGGGGTGATTGATGAAGAAGTTTATATTAAACAACCACCTGGCTTTGCAGACCCAGATCATCCTGATTATGTCTGCAAGCTTGATAAAGCCCTTTATGGACTGCATCAAGCTCCAAGAAAGTGGTATGAGACACTATCAACATACCTCTGTCAACATGGATACAAAAGAGGTACTATTGATGGGACTCTCTTCATCAAAGAAACAGGAAATGACACATTGCTAGTTAGATATATGTGGATGACATCATCTTTGGTTCAACTAATCCAAAGCTCTGCAAAGACTTTGAGATGCTGATGAAGAATAGATTTGAAATGAGTGCCATGGGGAACTCAATTTCTTTCTAGGAATTCAAGTGAAGCAGGTTGAAGATGGCATCTTCATCAGTCAGTCAAAGTATGTACAGGACATACTTACAAGATTCAAGATGACTGACTGTAAGGTTGCAAAGACACCCATAGCCAGAAACCACTCCCTTGGTCCTGATCTTGAGGGGGAGTGTGTTGATGAACATCTCTACAGGGCTATGATTGGGTCACTTATGTATCTTACTGCTAGCAGGCCTGATATCATGTTTGCCACATGCATATGTGCAAGATATCAAGCCAACCCAAGATGTCACACCTAATCACTGTCAAAAGGATCCTTAGATATCTCAAAGGTGCTCCAAATCTAGGCCTTTGGTATCCAAAGAATTCAGACTTCAATCTGTATGCCTATACAGATAGTGATTATGGTGGCTGCAACATGACTGCAAAGTCCACATCTGGGGGGTGTCAGTTTCTGGGTGGAAGGATAGTCTCTTGGCAATGCAAGAAGCAATCCTGTGTGTCTGCATCAACTGCTGAAGCTGAATACATTGCTGCTGCCAGCTGCTGTGCTCAAGTGCTTTGGATTCAGAATCAGATGCTAGACTATGGGTTCAATTTCAAAGAGACTCCCATCCACATAGACAACAACAGTGCCATCTCTATTACAGAAATCCTGTGCAGCATTCAAGGACCAAACACATCAACATCAGGTATCATCTGATTAGGGATAATTTTGAAAAGGGATTGATAAAACTAATCAAAGTTAACACAAATGAACATATGCCGATCTGTTCACAAAAGCTTTGATGAACAGAGATTTTAAATATCTTGTATCAGCTATTGGGATGATTAACTTTGAGTAGATTTTTCTTAATAACTTAATCAATATTATTTCTTAAAACTGTGTGTCCTAGGTTGTCTATTAGATCACTTCATAAGCCCAGTTCTCTTTGAAGAAAAACGAACTTTTAAATGATATCTCTTAGAATGATGAAATTTACCTTCGGAAGAAGCAAAAGTTGCTTCCAAGAAATTTATGTCTAAATCGTTTAAACAGCTTATCTGAGATTTACCTTCGGAAGAAATTCTTGAAGTATCTTCGAAGCTTAAATTTTGGTATAAGTACTTGAATGCTTTTAGAACAAATTTCTTCCGAAAGCAATTTAGTCTCGGAAGACTCATTTATTTCTTCCGAAGCCAAAATTTTCAAAACTCTTTGAAATATCTTCCGAAGCAAAATTGCTTTCGGAAGCTTTGATTGCACAGCTTCCGAAACCAAAATTTCTTCGGAAGCTTTTCTACTTCCAATCCAAACTAACTTTTTGGGCGCCTTTTTCAGAAGTAGGACCACTTGCGGATTTCAAAGTTTATCTTTTTGTCATAACTTTGTCTCAAATCCAGAGTATATATTTCCAAACGGTTCTATTTCATCTCACTTCTCTCATTGTTCCTTAACCTAAAATTACCCCAAATTTCATCTTCTTCTTCTTTCTTCACTACCAAGCTTCTTCAAATGGCCAATCTTGATCGTCGTAACGACCCTGATTCACCATGCACCTACACAGGCAACACAATCAAGTTGCTCTGTTAAACTCTGAGAAGGATCCAAGCTTCTCAGACGTTGTAGGTATCTTTCTTTGTCTCACTACTTCACCTCCCTTACAATCGATCCTCTCTCTATGAGGATCAGTTGCTTGAGTTCTGGCGGACCTGTCAAGAGGTCACCATGGACGGGGAGAAGGCACTGTCTGCCACAGTGCGGGGAGGACGGTTTTCATCACTCCAGCCATTATCAACACCCATCTTCAGCTGGATGATGAAGCAGGTGAACTGTCTTTTCCAAAAACTGCTGTCAACCAATCCTTTGAGCAGATGGGATATGAAGGTGACTTCTCAGTCAAACCTTCAGGAAGGGAAGGTCTCATTCCATGGAAATACCTCCTCCATGTCGTCATTCACAGCTTATCCAACAAACATGGAGGATGGGACCAGATTCCAGAAGACCTCTCCTTCATTGTCCATGGGATGGTTCAAGGGGTCAAATTCAGGTACTCCAGTTTGTATTTACAAATTTACTAGCGAATTTGGATTCCTTAGAATATTACATGTTCCCCCGTATGTTCAACACATTCTCAACTGTGAATTGGGACCACAGTTGAGGGGAACAGGTAATGTTCTTAAACTTGCACACATGAACCCGGCATTTTCAAGATATTGAAAAAGCCAACTGTTGGGTTCTCAGGGTAGAAACAGCCCTTGTCCCAAAAATGTTTGAGCTCATTGCTCAGGTGACATCCTAGCTGCACCATCTAGTGATGAACCAACACCCTCTACTTCTCAACCACATCAAGGCCAACAATTACCCTCACCTACACTAGAAAATCCAACGAACCCCTGCACTTGCTATTGAGCATGTGCAGGCCCCCATATCACACCCACACAGGAGGAAGTGGACACTCGAGCTCCCACTTCCCCTGAGGAGCAAACCACTCCCATTTTTCAAACAATCAGTGCTGAGGTTCCTCATGCTCAACCCTGATGAGCTCACAACTCACAAACAGCCTTAAGCCATCACTCTGAGTCTCAACACTCTAGTGATCAACCTTCAGGGAAAGCTACCATCCCCAGCCTCTTGATCTTAACCAACCCATTCCCAGCCTTGACTTCTATTCTGATGAAGATTTGGATTCAGTGAGTATCATGACTCTCCCCTCTCTACCCACACTCAAGGGGAGATGAGTACTCCTGCTTCACCCATGTCTAGCCCACATCAGACACACCCCAAACTGAGGTGGATCTTCCTGTGATTGTCCAGGAGATCCATGTGGAAGAGGCTCTCACTGTTGCCAGTGATTACATCCTTAAGACCTCAACCACGGCAACCCAGCCTCTTGACACTCATTGGGCAGGGGAAATCCAGCAGCCAAGAACCCCATGCTGGTGGTGAAGGAGCAGACCTCGGTTCACCTCCTTCATCCCCCAATGATTCTTCAACTGAAGATGAGGGGAGTCTGAAACTCAGGGTGCACCAACTCGAAGACATCTGCACCCAACTGGTTTCACAGATAGCTCACCTTGAATCACAGGTGACTATCTTGCAAAGGAGGGTCCATGACCAGCAACTTGAGATCACCGATCTCAAGGGCCAGTTAGCTGAGAGACCTATAGGACAAACTCATCCAGGTCCACAAGAACCTGTGGATGTTATGGATCACTTCCCCAGCTCACCTATGCATGAGGGTGATGCTACCAAAAAGGGGGAGGAAGTTCTGACAGCCACAGAACCTGGGAGTTCTTCCTCAAGTATGGACATACAGGACTCACCATCCTATCTTGCAGTTGTCCATGCTCAGCAACCTCCTCTAGACAGTGATCTGGAACTGCTCATTCAACAACTGTTTGAGGAGGGAGTACCAAGAGCAATGTCTGCCCCATCTGAGAACCCAATCTGGGGTTGGGGGTATGACAATGATAGGAAAGCTCTTGTGATCTCTAGAGCTCAGGGTCAACAAGAAATTCTCAACATCTCCACCCTGAGTTTCTGAGAGTATAAACTTGGTAGATCTGGCACTTGTCAACCCAAGCAATAACAGACAAGCTGTCAGATTAGCCAATCAAATTCAAGACTGGGTGCTGGCAGAATTCAAAAGGAGAACTGCATATATAGACAGAGGCTAGCAGTTGAAGCCTTTGGTCAACTGGATGTTGAGGTAGACCCCAAGATTAGCTTCGAAGGGAAAGCCTTGACTGAAGGCCCAGAGGCTGAGACTGTGAACCTTGAGACAAGATCTCCTCCAGCACCCCATACCCTCAGTGAGGCACCAGCTGGTGATGGTGCTTCACAACCTCTCTCTGGCCAGAGCTTGACTGCTGAATCAAGCAATGAAGGCCAAAGCTCTCCAAGACTGAGTCATCAAGATCTGCAATTGACAAAGGCAAAAGGAAGATGACTCCTGAAGAGATTGAAGAAGAAAAGAGAGAGAGGAAGAGGAAGCTGAGGGGAGAGAGTTCAAGTGGTTCCCCAGGATTCATGCAAGCTGCAATTCTGACTGCCCCTGTACCAAACACTCAAGAAGATGAATTAAGGGCAGCCAGGCTCAACTATCTGGGGACCAGGAACTACAACATAGATGAACTCATCTCTCTCCCCTTAGAGGAAGTTAAATGAACTGGCTGACATTGAATTGTCAAAGGAGAGGAAGGAAGCAGAGGATGCAGCCTTGACCCTCAAACATAAAGAAATGAGAAGAAAAAGGCTTTACAAAACATCCTGTCCTCTCCCCAGTTCAAGAAAGTCCTGAGTCAGAGACTGTGGCTGCTGAACAACCTCAGGTAGTTGATGAAGAAGAAAAAGTTAAAAATGATCAACTACCTGAGTGCCACAGGTCTCTATCAGGCACCTGCACTCTTCCCTGCCTTATGATATATATTATTTGAATACAATAAGCAGCTGGAAGAGCAAGCCAAAAGAAAGGCAAGCTGCAAAGAAGAGGCAAAGGGAAGAAGCTGCAAAATCAAGAGCCATCATCCAGAAAAGTCAGAAAAAGTCTGCAGATAGGCAGAGGATGATGAGCTTCTTGAAGCTGTATGGGTTCTCCGGAAGGAGGCTTGGTCCCATGTCTCTATCCACAATGGATGAGCACATAAGGGTGATCAAGCAGAAGATAAAAAGGGGAGAGCTTGTGGACCTTCATTCATCATCAAGTCAAGCTCAACCTGAAGTTGAGGTAAAGGTGGAACCTACAGAGACAACACCACCTGCACCTGAAGCTGCACAACAGCCAACTTCATCTTCTAACCCACAGCAGGGTTTCCTCCCTCTCCTTCTGAAACTGGGAGAGAGGAGATCCCAACTGAGAGGGAATCCACTGAAGAACCTGGTACTGAAGACCAACCCTCTCAGTTAAAATCATCAGGGAGGAAAAAGAGGATGGCCAAAAGAAGATCATCAACAAAGAAGAAAAGAAGAAAGGCATCCTCCTCCAACCTCAGGATGAGTCAGAACATCCTGAGAGAAGTGCATGAAGAGGCTCTCAACCAACTCCTATCATAGTAGAGCCTCTCTCTGTTGGAAGACAAATTCTGTCCTGGACTTTTGCTGAAGATCCAGACAGATGGTATGTCACTAGAGATCAGGGAGAACAACATGTCTACTTCACAAGTGACATGCTTGAACTCCCTCTGCATGATCTCTATGACATGAGAAGGTACTTCATGAGTCTGAAGAATCCAGATCTACTGATAAAAAGAAATTCTGAAGATCCTCATGTGGACTATCCCAGTCTGAAGAACCTCTCTGTTTTGGTAGCATCAGCCTAGGGGGAGTTTGTAAGAACCTCTTAAGTTAAGAGGCTGATGCAACCAAAAGATACCAAAACAACCAAGTCTTCTAACATGCACTTTGAAACAACGGTGAACTAGCTTTGAAAGTTTTACACGCTCAAGAAAAATGCTAAGTGTAAAATCTTCAGAAGCCAAAGTTCAGAAGAAACTGCTACGGAAGCTTTACACTGAACTTAGAAAATATTCCAAGTATAAAGTCTTCCGAAGCCAAAGACTCAACTCTTCCGAAGGTAAAAGATGAAGTCTTCCGAAGCTCTCAAGACAAAGTCTTCCGAAGCTGTTTAAAGACAAGACTGATTTCCTCTGAAGAGAGAGAAAATACCTTTTCCATCAACTTTATCATAAAGTAACCTACTTTCCGCTGCATGCTCTGGTAGTTCACTGCTATCACTAGGTGGTGAAACTTCCATACTTTATGATAAAGTAGATAAGGTCTTCGCCTGCAAGTTTGTTTTTGTTCCTTCTTGGCTTTTGTAATAGGAAAGTCAGTGAGCTAGGACTTGTCATAGTCACTAGTCAAAAGGCAATCTGCCTTTTGACTTTAGGCTGATCTTGTTGTCTAGATTAGTCACTTCCAACTGTCTTTTTGCATATTGACGGTTGTAGGATGTAGTATAAGTAGTATCTCGGTTCTTGTATTTAAAAATACTTGTACAACACTTGTAATAGAACTAGAGAAGCAATATACAACTTCCTTGAAAACTTTATCTTGTGCTCTTGTTCTGTTTTTACTTGTGTTATCTTGTATCTTCAGTAAAGGTTCACAGTTCCTATTTGAATTGTTAAGTGATTAAGATCCTCCTAAGTGTGTTAACTAAGTGCAAGCTTAAGTACCCTTTAACGTCCTGCAAAAATCTTGGGTTGAATTGTTAGTAAATTTACAAAGTCAAACTTGATTTGTCTAGTATAATTATTTTATGAATACGTGTTAATTATCATTATCTTTTATTTATTTACAGGTTTTCTTGTCATAATGGATGTAGGATAATACATATAATGTACTTAATAATTATATTATATACACTATCATTTTTAAATTATTACTAATAATACACTCGTTTAAGTTCATAAGCTTAACTATGCTTCGTATATGAAACTTGGGTTTGAGTTTGTTTATATTGAGCTTCTAACTAGCTTGCCTCAACTCAACCTTGTATAAATTCAACTTGATTCGAGCTTTTAGTGAAATATTCTTGATTAGTTCACTAGCGGATAGACTCTTTACATCCAAAATTAAAATTAGATTAATCATATACAAAGCAAAACCTATGTTAGTTAATATGCTAAGTTGCTTGTGTTTCGGTTGTGACATTTACGTTGTTAAACACATAAGGAGAAGCACATGAAGTTGTAACAACTCGAGTTTGAATTCTCAAAACTTAGATAGAAAACATGTCACCGTGGTATATTAAGCATAAATAAAAGTAGTATCATTTTAAGCTAAGTTGCGCGGTTGTGACATTTACGTTTTAAACACATAAGGAGAAGCACATGAAGTTGTAACAACTCGAGTTTGAATTCTCAAAACTTAGATAGAAAACATGTCACCAGTGGTATATTTAAGCAAAATAAAAGTAGTATCATTTAAGAAAGCGCGTTATTCAAAAAAGAAGTTTTATATATATATATATATATATATATATATATATATATATATATATATATATATATATCATATATATACACACACATATACATATATATACATATATATCATTTTGACCCACTTGACTAGAATAAATTACATGTCGGGAAAATATTGTCTACAACAATGTATACCGGAAAAATGATATAAGAATTTTTTTTTAATAGCACGTAACGTGATCTTGTAGTTAACATTTCAAGAATATAATAATTAGAATATGATATTTAGCATTTCAAAAGGTTTTTAGTTAAATAATAAAACAATCTTAAGTTAAATAATAAAAAAATATTAAAAACATAAAGATTTATTAATAGGAAAAAAAATAGAGTTAATTTCTGTTTTCCTTTTTGTGTTTTGACCATTTTAACGGTTTTACTCCAATAGTTTAAAAATAGTCAAAACTCTCATTGAAGTCATTTTTTTTCTTCAAATTGCTCCCTGCCTCTAACTCCGTTTAACTCTCACGTTAAAAGGGACCCACTACAAAATACATAATTGCCTCTCATGTGAGGGGTACGTGGGTCCAATTTAACATGAGAATTAAATGGAGTTAGGGGCGGGGAGCAATTTAGACAAAAAATCTTGACTTCAGGGAGGGTTTTAACTATTTTTAAACTATTGTTGTAAAATCATTAAAATGATCAAACCACAAGTAGCAAAACAGAAATTAACTCAAAAAAATATAAAAAAACCTTAAAGTTTCGTTAAACTGCATTGGTGAAACTCTCACTACCAAACACAAATGTATGGGGCAACTTGTGTGTACTTTGTTTGAGGATTGCAACAAGCGGACTTGGGATGACTATAGGTAATTCCAACACTATACCCGATTAAATAAGTGTGTCTCATGCTCGTCGTAAAACTAGTCGGGTGTGTATCGGTATTACTCGTCGGGTATCGAGCATCCCGCGGGTAATCGGGTATTCCGTTAAGGTTATAAAATTACCCGTTGGCGGGTATCTAATAAAACCACGACATCATCTAAAACGGCATTTGCATATACATACTATACAATAATTTTGGTTAACACTTAATATTTTTTTGTTGATATTTCACTGTTACTACTCTTTAACTTTAAGAGCAACTATCGAATTTAAATTTATAAAATATACTTTATTGTGTAAATGATTAGAAGATGAATAACTTATTCTCATCGAATAATATTAAGTAAATAAATATTAAGTAAAGAACAAAATGATATAATTATATATATATATTTTATGTACAATAAAATAAAATAAAATAATTTTGAGTGTATAATCGAGTAAACAATTAAATATACTTAATTGGGTAATCAGGCCAGATAAACGGGTATATGATTCAATCCCATATCTTTTGCATACCCACGAAAAAATAAAAAATTAATACCATGCCTAGTCCTATATCTATTTAACCGATCCCATACCAATCCCAAATGTCTTTGGTTTCCAGTATCATCATCAAGATCGTGTTTTATTACCATCTCTAAGAATATCTATACTATATTATAATAGATTTGTGAAGTACATGATTAGATTTTTATATTAATTTTTAAGAGTTTAAGAGGGTATAATTGTCTTTTATAAAGTCAATTATATGATTGAATAAAAAAAATAAACCGATCAATATTGATTAAAATGATATAAATTAGTAAAGACCACAACTCAATTTTATAGTTATTATAGATAATAACAAAATTCCTTTAAAATTCAATTATTTAAACAATTAATTTTCTGGTTAACTAAATTCTCAAAAGCATTTTTATTTTATAATTTTATATTAATTTTTTTATAAACTTTTATTAAACATTTAAAATTTAAATGTTACTTTACCAATCGATTGTTCAAACATTTTACTAGTATCTGTATATGTGTATTGTGTTTCTCATCACATTTCGCGGCACCCCCTAGCATGTATATGCATATAGTTACATAGAAAACATAAAAAGAAGTTATTGTTCATGGTCCTATATACAATTCACATTTTCTTTTACCAAGGAAAGAAAATTTCTGTTTTAATAAAAGTAAGGAATAATTTTAATAACTAATAGTAATTTAGTTTTACACATGAACTCAACTGAAATTAACAAAACATTAATTAAGTTAAATATTAGTGTTAAATACTGAATCAAAATAAATATTAAAAATGGTTGTACAACCCTAAATTTTTACCTCTTAATGTTACTAGATACTAAAGACAAAAAGATAGTCACCCATATATTCAGATTAAAGTTAATATAAAACTAGAAAAACAGCTTCTCAAAATGTCCTATCATTGAAGTGCTTGTGGTTACAACTAGATTAATGTTAAAAACTGGTCATGTTAAAATCTTTATACACCATATCCTCATACGAATATGTCAAAATTGTATACATATAACATATATATTCTAACGATAAAACAAATACGCTTAAAAATATGTTTTGAAATAAAATAATTTCTCCGTTACATTGATTTTTTAAGAAGGCATTTCCCTTGTTATTTTATTTGACCTATGACAACATTTGCCCTTTCATTGCACCATCGGGCCATAAATTATATATATAAAAGCAATTTCCTTTGATGCTTACAAGATTATAAGTTTTCAAAAACAATCATGGACAACTATTATATATGATCAATAACCCTTTAAATCTTACACATTTTGAATATGCTTTACTATGTTTTGTTCTAAAACCATACATCATATATGTAAATATCACTGACATTTCCTATAAATTAAAAGGTGTAGATGAATATATGTGTGCATATATATACATATATATATATATTATATATATATATATATATATATATATATATATATATATATATATATATGTATATATATGTATCTGTTTGTGTGTATATATATATATCAAAGAAAAGTTTATAAAAATAATAACTTTCACTGTGTTCATGTCAACGAAGGTTTTAAACTATATACGTGAAAAAAATTAACTTGGCGTACCTACTTCACATTTGCGAGAAATGTTTTAAACTATATATAAAGATAATGTAAATATGTGTCAAGAAAGTAGATACTCGACAAAGAAATTCGTATTCGTATATAGATATACAAAAGGACATAAATTTTACCCGCTAGAAAATATTGGTAGAAAATAGATACGCAAACTCATTCACGTATTTTATTATTGTCAAGATATTTCTGGCATGAATACTAACTATATAAATATATGTAAAAGTCATTTTTCTTGTGATTTTATTTAATATTAAACTTGTCCTAGAGAGCTTTAGAATCTTGTGATTATCAACATCATGATCACGCCCCACCAAGGTGTTTTGCCGCATAAGACCTTTTTTTAAGGCAAATGTTTGATGCTATTCCGAATGATGTTGTTATTTTAATTGAACATATATATATTCGTTTCCCAGTCGAGGTCACATCCCAATCCTCTTAGGAGGTAACTCACAAGTAGGGCTTTCAAAGCGCTCGTCGTTCGATGCTCGCTCGACGCTCATTCGAAATTTGCTCTTAAAATGCTCGTTCAAAGTTCTGCTTGGTTGTAAACGACCCGATCGGCTCGGATCGATTTGTAAACGAGTAAAGCATGAGCTAAGGCCCGCTCTGTTCTGTTCCGCTCGAATTATCTTTTATTTTTATATATATATAGTTTATACATAGTAATATAGTAGATTTGGCCTACTATATACACTTAAATAGTTATATTCAAACATATCAGATCAATCAACCTAATAAAAAAATTAACACTAAGCACAAAGTGAAATTCTAAGTCACTATGAGAAAATTTTGACATTACTCTTACTCTTAGTTGATCATCTTACGCTCTATCGTATCATTCTCTGCAGTAAGCTAACCCCACATCGGCTATAGCCTTTGCATTATCGCTAGTCGCAACATATTGTCATTCATGAATATGTTATTATTATTAAATGTGACTGTTTTTTAAGTCATTAAAACCTAAGACCCATCATTTTTACCATCTTTCATTGCAATATAAATCGGATGACATACTAGATAGTTGAGTTGCACAAATTATTGGCCGCTCGTTTGTGCTCGCTCGACACTCGATCGAAAAATTAAAGCTTGAAAATTGCTAATTCGATTTTCCTCTCGGTTGTAAACGAGCTGATCGGCTCAGTTTAGTTTAGAAATGAGCCAAACACAAGCAAAAGTCTGCTTGATTCGGCTCGACTCGTGAACAGCCTTACCCACAAAGCCATAATTGGAAAAATCACCTATCTCAACCCGGAGTATTTTTGCTCCGAATGATACTGGACTCAATACCTCCATATTTATAATTGTTTTAGACTTATCATCTCAATCACTTACGCTAATAATCAACAAGCACAGAAGACCGAATTAGTGATTAAAATGGTTTGAATTTAAAAATGTTTTGTCTGACGTATATCATATTATATGTTTTGATGTAGTCTAATTATTATTTTGCTGAAAACATACTAGTTGATGATAATAATAATAATCAATTCCTAATTAAATATTTAAAAATATATGCAAATGTATAAAGTATTTTGTATATTTTTACGAAAATCATGATTTTTTACATCAAATATATAACTCATGAGTATAGAGTTGGTTTTGGTTTATTACTTTCCCACCTTTTATGTGATAAAAGGATTTGTGAATTGAATAAACATCACAACCATTCGTATTTCAAATAGGCTTTGAATTAATAATTATTAATAAATAGTTTTAATACTCTAATAAAAGAGTATATTAAGATGATACGTGACAAAACCACAATCATTCTCATTAATATATTTCCGCCTCTCTCTCCTATTAAATAATTACTTTAATTACTAAAAATATTATTTAACACTTTTTTAGATTTAATAAATTAAGAATGATATTTATTTATTAATGTTACTTCTAAATAAATAAATTTTTTATAAAATAATAAACTTTTCTAAAGCATAAAACTTTTTTAAAAATATGAATATTTTAAAATTGGAATCTTTAAAAAGTCAATTTTTTAAAACCAAAAATAATTAAATTTGGGTTATAATAAGTTTAAAAATGTCAAAATGTTTATATTTTTTTTTGAAAAAAAATTTTTAAACAAAATTTTGAAAAACTTGCTATCATTTTTTTATTATTTATAGTGATTTCTCATACGTAATTTCAGTCATGTCATATTTTAGAATATCATTTTGTAATTAATAAATTTAACATACGAGTTTACTAAACTAGTTGATGATATTTATATAAAAAATAGTGATATTGATATGAGTTAGAAAGTAGAAAATGTGATGATTGATCGGCCAGTTATCCTTTCTTCAGATTTTGCATTATATCCTTCTATGCCACAACTATGTTGTCATCTAGGAGATTTAAGAATTCTCAGCCTCCCTCCCTCCTCCCTCCTCCTCCTCCCCCCCCCCCCCCCCCCCCCCCCCCTCTAGCAATGTTATTTATTTAGCCACAAATCCAATTTATAACAAGTGATTACATGTAATATCACTTGTAATCACCGTATTTCAACTCATAAAAGTTTCCCGTGTTAACTTTTTAACAAAATTTTCATCAACCACGTTGTCTTCTTAATCTTGAAGATTTTTTTCCTTAATTATCATAATCATCACCAAAATTACAGAGATTTTAATTCATATCAATCATCTCAAACCTAATTTAATCGCTCTAAACCTTATATTATTTCTCTCACAAATTCTTTTCCTTTTTTTACATTATCGATTGAAATAAAAACATTAAATTTTAAATATATTTGTTTAAAATTTTGAATTATATATGTTTTATTTTTAAACTCTGTAATACACGGGTTAGTAACTTAGTATTATCATAAGCGTATGAAAAGAATCAAAATTATAAATTTATTATGTGCATTTGTCTATGATTTTTAACATACGTGAACATATTTAAACTGATACATGCATATTTACGCAAGTTCATGTATATTCTACCATATTATAAACATCTAAACATGAGTAGATTTACCATAATTGTCTTATGTAGACATGATCGACCCAACTTGTTATGAGAAAAAAAGATGATAGAAAGTATGTAAATTAAATAACTAGGGACATAAGTATGCAATCTTTTAGAATTATATCTTTTTCATTTAACTTTATAATTGTATGTAAATAATTTCGATCACTTCTTGTGTGTTTTAACGATATTTAAGCTTCTCTCTAAAAAAACCCTTATATATAATACCATGGTACGAAAGATGAGAAGGATTTTGAGCCATATAAAACAATTCAATGGCCAATCACAAGACCTCGATTTTCAATAAAAAGGAGTACAAAGTTTTAGGGTAAAAAGTGGAAAATGACTAAAGTTAAGGAGATAAGTAGGGATTAAAGGATTAACCCTAAATTCCCCTCCTATAAATAAAAAGTGGGCGCTACCTAAGTGTATTAGTTTTTAGTTCCTTTTCATGCAACAAGAGAGAGAAAGAGTAGAGATAGAGAACTATGGGTTTGGAGGCTGGGTTCGTCAACTCAAGAAAATATGAGAACATTATGATATTAAACAAAGTGTTAACCATGAAGGATGCATGGAATCATAATTCATAACCCCTTCTTTGTTTTGCAGTTAGTAAAGTTTAAATTTTGGCTCATTTGCTATATGTGTAAAGGAAAGTGCCATTATTAAAGCATGTCTAAGGTTTGTTCAGAGCCTCAAGAAAGTGAGAGATAGATTCCCCAATGTTTATATTGTTTTCGAATGTTTTTGAGGTTGTATGCATATGTAATGTTTCAAATGATAAGGTTTTGATAAACTTTACTTAAAGTTTCCATCTTGATAAAGCTATGTTAGGGGTTATAATGTTACATTTAACACGCATGCATTATTAATTGTATAAAGAAACCCCAGAATAGACATATATGATCTGATGTTTATAATAAAGTTAAAGAACAGTTTTTGGATCGTTTTGAACAAGAACTATAAATCAGTAGATAACATATGCTGAATATCTATTAACTTTGATTGTGGTACTTGGTCAACACGGTCAAATAAAGTTGAGGACCGATCAAGCTCGGTCAAAGCTAGTGAGCATGAGTCAGAGAATTTAATCGAGTGGGAAGGTAAATAAACGCATGTCGAGACAATTCATATTTAGTTATATATATGAGTGAGATTAAATATGTTGAGCTCTAATGACACAATTAAAACATATAATTCATTTTACATATTATTTGGTATTAATTAAGAGTGATCTAGTTTATTGATATACGTGACGCAATGTATAAAAACCATATAAAATCAAGTGCAACATGTATCCACTAAATATGTATACATATAAAATCATTATAGTACATAACCTGTGATATTTCTTTAGCATACTACACATGGCATGTATAACTATTATATCATTACGACGCGTATTGCCCTTGAAGGGTATGAACAATAATAAGTATTAAGACTCGAACATAAAATATTGGTTGGTGCAATATACCCATACACTAAGGCACCTACTCTTGATTGGGATAATGACTACCTGCACATGAACTATAAATACTCATTCTAGTACAAACAAACTAATGTTCACGTCATATACATGTTGATCAAACCTTTCATATAATACTTGCAGAAATATTATGATTTTAAACTACATTTATAGTTTAATAAATGGAGACATTTAATATATAGAGTGACTTTACTTATTTGATTAGGTGTATAATACCTTTATTTTTTAATATCATTACTATTAATAATAATATCATATGTGAATACATAAGTATGTATAGATACATGTGTCCCTAACTTCTACAATTTTAAAAGTGTATTCTTATATACACAACTTGTTCAAGTCAATGAATGATTATATATTAGACTTTAAACATACATTATCATACAAACATAATGTGATAGTCATGTATATATGCATGCACTTATAAACACGCACGTTATATACATCCATAAACTTACATATGAGTGGGATTAATGACATATTCTAACAAATATATTAAGATAATACTAGTTCTGGAATTTTAATAACTATACAAGAAGATTATATAACATTACCGCATTGTATGTACAACAATCAAATCATAGAAAGTCTTGTAATCTATTACACGGATTACTATTACCATTACACTAATTACATATATTATTACACTGATTACTCTTACCATTACACCTTTGAACAGACCAACATTATTGTTGACTCATTTTTCTTAAATGTTTTCTCAATACAATTAAACTTGTGAACTCATCAATTTTATATTGACATTTTAAGCATGTTTTTCAACAATTGAAAACTAAGGATAGCTTGACTAGATATCCATTTGGAAGATATTCATGTGATTTCTCTTCGTTAAGTACCTGACATCTTTATATTGTAGATCGTACCAAGCTCTAGAAGCCTATATTATGAAGCATCTAAGGATATAATCATTATATAAAAATTTTTAGTTTTCTCTTCTAACAATGTTGTTCTTGATATTAAGTTTCATTACGCTCTCATAATTTTGCTTTAGCGGGGGTATGACAGATTGATATTATAGCCATTGGTTATCAAGAATTAGGTTTCCTATAGTGATACCTAGACTATAACCTTAACCTTATACTCTTTAAATAAGAGAAACATATGAACTTTTTAGACTTTAGGTCGAGACATGTGCCGACCAATACATATAGCCTTCATATGATAGTAGCCCTCTAGGTTTTTTTGATAAGCTACCCTGAGTATACTCAACCTTGATTAAGTGAAACATTAAGACCTTATAGTTATGAATTTATGATATTAGGGATCTATACTGGCAATGATACTTGAATTAGGTGTGCATATACTATGATTGCATAACTTGAAACATGAATTAGTTGATGCACATCAAGAAAAATTGCTATAAACATGATGCTTCTTACTAGGTCACATAGACAAGTTAGCTTGCATACTGCCTATTATTTGATTCACTCCTCATTATAATCTATAACTTGGTGTATGACTAAATGCTTGAGACATGTGCCTAAAATGAATACCTTGTGAGTCTGTCTAAATACTATAGGAGTGATTACATGAGAATGAAAACATACGAAGATAAGTTCAAGATGATGAACATAGTGGGACGATAACATTAAGACACGCAAAGGGAAGAAACTAGGATGATTGTGTATGGTAAATAGGCGATTACGGATGCACAACGTACTGGTGAATATATAAGTACATATGAATTTTGTGTAATTCTATTGTATGGGCTACATTCCAAACATAACGATAAGAAACTAAGCAATGCAAGTTCAAATACAAAATACCTCTCATATATTAGTTATCAATGTACACTACGCTTAAACTAAGCTTTTAGTATTTAACAAATGGCAAGCTTCCAGGGAAAGTCTATAATAATCACATTTCATATTTCCCTTATAATTTAAATTAAAGTATCTGACATTACCATTTGGATTACTAAGATGATGGTAACATTGTTTAAAAGTTTGATATTTCTTTGACTTCAATTTAGATGATCTTTAGATCCCAATTGTGAATCGAAAGATCGACGCAGGAATTATCAATTTGATTTTAACAAGTAATGATCGCGGAACTATCAATACTTGCTGTTTAATGGTTTGTTTATAAAATTGAAATCGATGAACAATATAGAATAACTTGAAAACACAATGTAATAATGTAACACAAAGATGATTTTCAATTGCTTTTCATTCACAATAAACCGATTGCATTTGATGTTGATGCTCTATTGCTCTTGATATTCTTATGATTGCTATATTGTTGTTGTTCTCTGTTTTTCTGTTATTCTCTTGATTGATATCATTTTTATCAATATATACACCTATTTGAGTATCGACATCTCTCAATCTCTCTATATTATGTTCCTATTTTCTTGCTAATATCTCACTATTCTGTTTCTATATGTGCGCATCCTTGCCTTGTTTATCGGTATAGGAGTTCACAATTTACATCGAAAATTGTAATTTACAAAAAGAATATTGTTGATGTGACGTGGAATATTTGCTTGACTTTAATATCTTCCGCCGTCATTGATTTGATGATGTTGTTCTGACACGTTGACTTGTTGACCATTTGTTGCGTACTTGGTGATTTGAAATAATACAAGTGTTTGTTAGTCTTCCATAGGAAGTTCTTCTTCCGTAACAATTGGTCTTCCGTAGTAATACTTTAGTCTTCAGCATTTGTTCTTCAGTGGTTGTGCTTCCGTAGGAGTTCTTGTACTTGTTCTTCAGCAGCAAGCTCTCCTTCAGTAGCTCCACTTGATCTTGGATTTGTTCAGCATTTGTTGTTCTTCCGCAGGAGATCTATGAAAGCACAGACTTTAGTTATGCTTTGAAGAACATCTACGAAAGAACACTTATTCATCCTCAGATTGTTCTAACACTTGGTCAATTTTCCAAATTGATCAAGTCTGATGTTTCCTGTAATGACACATAAACCAACACACACAATAAAATAGGTTAACATATAATTCATGTAGTACATTATGTTTTCAAAAGAGAATTACAATGAGTTATTACAAGAGTTGATTTATCATTTAAACCTATACAAAGGATCTAGACCTAACAATACTCCCCCTTAGGTTTAGTCTCACGTAATCATTGGTTTAATGCTCTTAATTCTTGAACTCTTCCCAAAATTCTTGTTGTGAAGTATTCAACTGCATTCTTCTGATCATCATACAAGTACTTAATCTTCATTTTCTTCAATGTCTTGTAGTTGATCTCAAAAATATCTTCTTTTGTTATCAGTGTTGCCATTACACTGTTATTTGATACTATTTCCAGCTCATCTTGTACTAACAATCTAAGCTCAGTAATTAATATGATCTCAGAGCCCATTAGCTGACCAGCTTCAAATCTTCTCCTCTTGTATGCTTTTGTGTGCAGCTTGTCTATGACTTGAATTATATGCACATATAAGCATATGTCATTCTGAGCATCTATATTAGTCAACTTTGGGTTAAAAAGCCTGATGCTTGAAGCTTTCTTTTGTGGATCATTCCTTTGTAGCACAAGTTCTTTGGTTCTCTCCACATATCCCTATTCTGTGATAGGGAATGAGTATTGATTGCCTTTAATGGTTTTGATAGATGCTTCAGCCTTGTCTTCATATCCAATTCTCCTTAAAAATTCATCATCTATAGCTTGAGGAGAACTGGAATGAGACCTTTTCTACTTTTGTCTCCTTCTTTTCTGCTCTCCATCATTTCTTCTAGCTTCTCTAGACATCTCCTTTGAATTTGTGTCTCAACTTGGCAATAATTTTTAGAAGTCTCTACCCCTTGGATTGATTGGATAGTTGGTGATGGGAATATTTTGAAGGCTATGAAGATCTGCATTTAGGAGAGTAAGAAGGGACTCCATCCATAGAAAGTATTGTACCATCCCAGATGCTCTTGTGATGGTAGCACAGTCCCAATCAGGGTCATATCTCCATGCAATTATCATGTTTTCTTTAGTTGATCTTGGAGTAGTGATATGGTCAAAAAGTTGTATCAGTGAAGATTTCTGCTCTGTTACTTCTGTTACAGCAGTTCCCAGAGGCTAGATTTAGTTGGGTATCACATCCTTTGGCTCTCTGATCAACTTTTCTTTTCCCTTGTGCATGTCTCTGCTCTCAACTACTATTGGCTCAGCAGGAGTTTGTTTTGCTTGTTGTTTGTAAGTAGGATTGGGAGCCCCAATCCTGAATCTTACACCAGTGTCTAGTTCAACCTTCATTACATGCTCCATCATTGCTCTTAGCTCACTCATTGTTTTTCCTTTAAGCTCATGATGCTCATAGTTATGACTTTGTAACCAACAAGTCATGTTGTACCTAGTCAGCTTCTTTGTGTCATAATAGCCCAGTTCATTCCTTATCTTTTCCATTTCTTTGTATTTTGAGAATGTTTCATAGTTTCATACCGGTAGTATTAGCCTTGCAACACCAAACTTTTTTCAAAACTTGAATCATTTCAGTCATGTTCATTCTTTCAACCATATCATAAGGAAAGCCATTGTTTATCAAGTCCATAAACATGGCAGATTGTGCTCTTTCTTCAAGGATGTCTTCAGTTGATAGCAAGTCATCAGACTTTTCTTCTTTAGCAGCTTCAGCAGTCTCTTCTTTTTTAAATCTTCCTACTCATCATCATTATCTACTTCAATGTGTTTAATTAGTGGTGTGTGCTCTGGAGATATTGTTTTTGTTCTTTTTGGGGTGTCTCCAAGTTCAATCACATCTTTTTGAACTTTTCCTAAGTACTTTCTCTTCCTTCTATACATGATTGTTGGTTTCTTTGATTTGATCATTCGAAGGACAACAACTTCTTTAATTGGCTCTTATTGAGTGATTGCTTCTTGTTCAGCCACTTTCTTTTTCAGTCTTTCTATCTCCTCATCTTTGCCTTTCAACATCTCTGACTGTTCAGTTAGCGGCTGATCCATAGCCTCAATAACTTCATTATTGGATTCAATCTCTTCACTTAGCCTTTTGATTGTTCCTTCAAGCTTTGAGAATGTCTCATCTTTGTTCCTCATCTTTCCCTTGATTCTCCTCAGTTTTTCCAACTTCTTGTTGCTTTTGATGATAAGATTGTTATACTTTGCCACAAGGAAGATTTTGCTTACATCTATTTCTTCATCATTCAAGTCATTCTCATCATATGCAATAATGTCAACATAGTTTTCCTCATCCTTTTTCTCAACCATTTGATCATCTTCCCTCTCAACTTCCAAACAAATCTCCTCCGTAGCACTATCTTTCACATCATTCTCATCATCCACCTCAAGGCTCAGTATCTCAGTAGGTGTAGGGCTATTAGTGGGTGAGATTGGTTTAGTAGTTGTAGGTGAGGAAGTTGGTTCTGTTTATGGATGTGTAGGTTTTTGAGTGAGAAGTGGTGAGATGGGTTCTGTTGCACTAGAGTGCAGTGAGGATTGAGATTGGATAGGTGAGATAGGTTCGATATGCTCACTGGAAGGTGATTCTGTTAAGTCTATCATAGGAGTTAGTGATGGGAAGTATGGCTCTTGTTGTGGTAATGGTTGAGGTGATGGTTGATCATGATAGACTACTTCAGTTGAAGCAGAATTCATTGATGTTTCGGAAAATAAAGGAGATAGTGGTTGGGTGTGTTCACTTGGTGGTGAGATGGGATGGACAGTTGGTGTATCTGGTATGTTGGTAAAGGATGGTGGTGAAGGAGGATTGGGTTCATGATGTTATGGTTTAGGGGATTCAGGCGGTGGTGTTTGTTGTTGTTGTTGTTGTTTAGATGACTTTGCTGCTGATGTTTGTTGTTGTGGTTGTACAGGGAATAGGAGTTCCTGAGGTATTTCAGCATTTTCATCAATCACATGTGAGAACATTTCCATATCTTCCCCTTGTTATTGCCCACTCAACTTGTTGAGTACAGATCTTCTCAGGTGAGTTTGGACAAAGACATCACCTTCTCTTTCAACATTGGGCATAGTTTCGTTTATGATCAGCTGAAGGAACCTTGGGAACATGTACATCTTGTTTTCCTTCTCCACCTTTATTTGGTCACATAAACATCTCGAATGTACTTAGCATAATTGTATGTCCTCCCTTCAAATATACCAATGATTTCAGAAGAGATATGCCTTGAAAATTTGTCCAACGCTGACTTCCTGTTGGACATACACTTCAGATAAGTGTGGCATAGAAACCTATACGGCTTACACAACCTTCCGTTCTTGATTTCACCATTTCTATAATCACCATCATATCCCATCAGTTGAAAATTGTTTTGAATGTATTCATGGTCGAATACATCAGGGTGTCCTTCTTTACCTTCTCCTAACTCCAGCACCCTCCTTATTGTTCGTTCATCTACCCTTAGCTGTTCGTTTCTGATTGTAGCATAGATTACCTTTTCATCCTGCTCCTCCTCAATTCATGCTGAGTTCCAGAAATCGATTATGTGATCTTGATAGATAACAGGGTCTGCAGATAGAGCATAGAACAATCTTGATCTTCTCAAATATCTGATAATATCCCTGCACCCATCGGCTACTGAATCCTCTGGATTAAGAAAAGCACATACATTATGATCTTTTGTGAATCGATTGGCCATTGTGATGTTGTTTGAGAGGTGATTTAGGTAAGGATTATTGTGTGGAATGAAAATTTTGAATGTTTTGGTGAGAAAGGGGTTTATGGGTGAGAGTGTTTTTCTAGGTTTGCAAAAGTGTTCTGAGAAAGTGAATAGAAATGCCAACGGTCAATGTATCCTTTATACTCTCTCAGACAATTTAAAATCCTCTTATTTAATGTTGTGGGTCCCATATACCTCTTTACCCTTACGTGGTTATCCACAAGTTTATTCTTTCATAGATCATCTACGGAAGGCAAAACCTTCTGTTTCAAGTTAATTCTTCCGCAAAACATCTACAGAAGGCAAAACTTATGCTTTTCTTCCGAAGGTAATTTTGATAAAATTTTCTTCCAAAGCAAATGTTTGTTTTTCTTTCGAAGTTAATTTTGATAAAAAAATTTCCGAAACAAATGTTTGTTTTTCTTACGAAGTTAATTTTGATAAAATTTTCTTCCGAAGCAAATGTTTTGCTGTATGATACTAACATATTGTTACATCATTTGTTGCTTGCTGTTGGACCTTGTTGATTCTGCTTCAATGCAAATGTGCAAGCGATTAAACACTTCAGATATCCTGTCCTATAGCCAAGTTAGTTCTCAGGTTCCAACTTTTTTCATTTAAAAAATGAAACATATTTGATACTTAGATTTTCATGCTGATTGATACTCGGATTTTCATGCTGATTTACTACTCCCCCTAAATTTGTGATTAATTATGAAACTATGCATTTATCAAAACTTTATTAAGAAAATAGCATGAAAAGCAATTATTTGTCCAACTTATTTGCAAAGAAAAAACAAAAACTATTTACAAGCAGACACTTAAATATATATACAAGCATTTACATCATACAATGGGATCATACTATAACACTTAGTAACTTCCTGATGGCAATATTGTTTGATGATAGTAGACATAGATCTAGTGCTGATTGCAAGTATTATGATCCAAATAAATTCAAGCAAGAGTGTAGTTTCAACTTGTCATGCTTTTTATCATGTTTTGGTATTGATTAAAGATAGACAAATATGGACTCCACATTTAATTCACATTAGAGTTTGTCCTCCGTATATGAGTCAATTTATCACTTTTTCACACTTAAAACTATATTCCTTAAGTTATAAGCTCTATCTTAAGATTTATTTGAAATCTTATTAATGCTGATATGATTTTTGAAGCTCTTTGAGATAATATACAATTGATCACATTGGATTCTTTTAGAGCTGTTCCTTTTTAGAATTTTTTTTAATGATCATCATCAAGACACCAGGTCTTTACTTACGTAAAACAGAGGTGCCTGTGAACCCAGGTCTTTGTTTACACAAAACAAAAGGTCCATGATGAGCAAAGATAGAGGTTATAAAGTGTCACAACATAGTATGCTTAGGTGAGTAAGTTGATCACAATAGGATAAGACTTACTTGCTTGATCCTCAAAATGGAATTGCCCATAATTTGTCAACTTGACATTATGTTATGCATGACTTGTTTATTTTCCACTCAAGCTGAACCTACTCATATATCAAATCACATCTGATCAGTCATTATTGATTGTGTTATAAAAATCAGGAAAGTAAACAAAGGTATAGTGTACTATCATTTCCTATAATATGAACTATTAATTCAAGAAAACATGAAAATAAGACTATGTTTTTTTTTTGGTTTTATATGTTTTATGAATGTTTTTGGCTTTTTCATATTGAGAATTTTAAATGGACAGAACATTCTTATCTTTATGTTGATTATTTAATCTAAGTTGATCATGCCTAAGGACTCAATTAAGAAATTAAATCTCACTGAGTCAAAGGCTTTAGTGAATAAATCAGCAAGTTGATTTGTTGTATCCACTTTAATCAACTTGATTAAACCTTTTTTTAAACAATCTCTCAAAAAACAGTATCTGATTTCTATGTGTTTTGTTTTACTATGTTGCACTGGATTAGCAGTGATGAACATAGCAGCTGAGTTATCAATTTGTATTGGTGTTTGAAGAAAATTATAACCATAATCAAGTAATTGGTTTTGCAACCATAAAACTTGAGAGCAACCAGCTGAAGCAGCTATGTACTCAGCCTCAGCTGTGGATACTGATACATTTGTTTGCTTTTTGCACTGCCAAGAAACAAGTCTTGGTTCTATGAATCTACAGCCACCAGTTATGGTTTTTCTGTTGTTGTTACACCCTCCAAAGTCACTATCAGAATATGAGTAAATTTTGAATTCTCCTTTTTTAGGATACCAAAGTCCTAGAGCAGGCTTCCCTTTAAGGTATTTGAATAGCCTCTTGACTGCATTAAGATGTGACTCTTTGGGGACTAGTTGGTACCTAGCACAAACACACACAACGAACATTATGTCAGGTCTGCTGGCAGTTAATTACATTAATGATCCTATCATAGATCTATATAATCTTTGATCAACTAACTTCCCTGTAGGAACAGGTACAATCTTATCTATTATTGATGCTGGTGTTTTGCATGAAGATGAATCAGCAAGGTTGAACTTCTTCAATATTTGATTCATATACTTCTCCTGATTGATGAAAATTCCATCTGATTTCTGATGAACTTGAAAACCAAGGAAAAATGTTAATTCACCCATGGAACTCATTTTAAACTCAGATTTTATCAAACATTCAAACTCTTCACATAATCTCTTAGTAGTTGAACCAAAGATGATATCATCTACATATACTTGGACAACTAAGAGATCTTGATGATCATGCTTCAGGAAAAGAGTCTGATCAATTGTTCCCTTTTTGTAATCATGCTTGAGTAAGAAAGATGATAATGTTTCATACCACTTTCTATGAGCCTGATGAAGTCCATACAAAGCTTTGTCAAGCTTGTATACCCTGTGTGGATAATTAGGATCTTCAAAGCTTGGGGGTTGGGCAACATAGACTTCTTTATCAAATTGACCATATACGAAGGCGCATTTTACATCCATCTGGTAAACTGTGAACTTCTTATGTGAAGCATAGGCTAGGAAGACTCTAATGGCTTCAATCCTTGCAACAGGAGCAAAAACTTCATCATAGTCACTTCTTCTTGAGTATAGCCTTGTGCTATCAGCCTTGCTTTATTTCTCACAATGATGTATCTGTCATCTAGTTTGTTTTTGAAAAGCCACCTTGTGCTAATTGGATATTGGCTTTCAGGAAGAACAACTAGATTCCAGACTTTTTGTTTTCTGAATTGCTGAAGTTCTTCTTGCATTGCTTCAATCCAACTGTTGTCTTTCAATGCTGCTGTTATGTTGGCTGCAACAACTTGTGAAAGAAAATAGGAGAGCAAACATATATTAGAAGCTCCCCCTTGAATTCTTGTGGTTCTTGTAGTAAGATCACCAACAATTTTTTTAATAGGATGATACTTATGAATTCTTGTTGTTGGCACTGATTCTACTGGAATGGATGATTCCAAGTTGGTAATGTTGGTTGATGGAGATGGACCTAGCTGAGATGGAGAATCAACAAAGTGATTAAGATCCTCATTAATATGATCTTCTGATGCTGAATGAACTCCATCTTCATGATTTCGTGTTTCCGCAGATGTAGTTACAATTTCCGCAGTAGCTCCAGTAACAACTACGGATGTTGTAGTTTGTTGATCTGCAGACTTGAATGTTGTTGGCTTGTTTTCTGATGGGGTTTGAACTTCAGTTGAGGGCAATGAATCGTCTCCGAATGTATAAGGAACTTCTACGGATGCATTGTTGACTTCTGCTAAAGTTGAAATTCCATGTCCATTAGTGTTTTCATTGCTTGTTTGAGTTGAAGGGCCTGGATCAGCAACATTTGAAGCATGTGTCTGGGGTAATCTTGGAGGATCAGCTGACAATGACACTTCACCCAAATTTGGAGGTACATAAGGATAACATGTATCCACAGGACCTGCAACATTCAAATAACCAGAGTTAAATTAGTTTGCTAACGCATCTATATCAAACAACCAAGGTGATCCTTTTACAAATTTTGGAAATAAAGATTCATCAAAAGATACATTAGGTGTTTCCTCCATAATATTTTGATGTGGATTGTATACTTTATATGATTTAGATGTTGATAAGTAACCAACAAAGAAACCATCATAAACTTTTTCATCAAACTTTCCTAATTGAGCTTTGGTGTTTAATATAGACACATGACACCTAAAAGCTCTAAGATAACCTATAAAAGGTTTTTTGTTTAAACAAAAGTTCATATGGTGTTTTATTATGTTCTTTGACAATTAATGTTTTGTTTTGAACATTGCATACTATGTTCACAGCTTCTGCCCAGAATGTGATTAGCAACTATGAATCAGCAAGCATTGTTCTTACTGCTTCAATTAGAGTTCTATTTCTTCTTTCAGCAACTCCATTTTGTTATGGAGTTCTTGGTGCACTGAAATGTCTGGCTATGCCTTTGTCCTTGCAAAAGGAATCTAAAACATGATTAGCAAATTCAGTTCTATTATCACTTCTTAGAATTTTGATTTTTAAATCAAGTTGATTTTCATTCTTAATGATAAACTCCATTAATGTTTCTAAGGTTTCACATTTATGTTTTAACAAAAAGACCCATGTGAATCTAGTGAAATCGTCAACAATCACCAAACAGTATTACCTTTTTCCAATGCTTATTACATTGGTTGGACCAAACAGATCCATGTGCAACAGTTTGAGTGGTGTTGTGCTTGTGTTGATTGTTTTGGACTTGTGTGACACCCTATGTTATTTTCCTTTATAACATGATGAACAGTGATTAGAACAGTGAAATTCTTTCTTTGGAAGGCAAATGACTAAGTCATTTTTGACCAACTTATTCATGTTCTTCATGTTTGAATGAGCCATCCTTCTATGCCATATTTGAGCTTCATCTTCTGATGACATAGAAATCAGACAAGTTTCATTGCTTGTTAGAGAGGTGTTGTTCATGTCCAAAACATATGTGTTTCCTTTTCTTGGTGCTTTAAGAATGATCCAGTCCTCTGAAATTTGAAAACTTGGCTTGAGAATGTACCAGTAAGTGTTATCAAATAAAATGGTATAATTTTGATCACAAATTTGAGATATACTTAACAAATTGAATTGTAGATTTTCACAGAAGTTAACTTACTCAAATTTGAGTACACCATTTGTTACCATTCGTTCACCAATAATTTTATCTCCCTTCTTATCCCCATCAAATGCCACATAAGAAGCATTTTTATGTTTGAAATCATGGAGGAGAGAACAGTTTCATGTCATATGTCTGGAACAGCCACTACCAACATACCACTTGTTGTCAGTCCTCCCTGGATGTTCCTGCAAAAATAATGAAATCAATTAGACCGTGGAGCCCAAGCCTTGATGGTCTTGGGCTTGCCATTGTTATCTAATATTGTTATTTTCTCATGAATGAGCCTAGATGTCTCTAGATTGTTTTTAGATTCAATTGATTCATTATGTTTTGTTTTGGGTGAGGATGATTCTTTTGATGATGAGGATGAAGCACTTTTATCTTGATTCACATTCACTTCCTATATCACCTCTTCTTTCATTAACTTTTTATTTGTACTTGAGGCTGAGGCTTGCCCTGAAAAGGTTTCTGCATCCTTTGTCTTTGACTGGGGTACATGTTTACCTTTTTCAAAGTGATCAAAGAAGTCATCATTTTCTTGCAACACTACCTTTTTATGAGGGGTCTTACTTTGAGATAGTTGTATCTCATTCTTTTTCATTGATTGATTATTAGTAGATGTTGGCTTCTTGACCTTTAGCACTTTTTGTATAGGCTGCTGCTTCTTTTGTTTTTGCACCTTTGATTCTTCATCCTTAGAAGTTTGTGAGTCTGATTCATCAGTCACAGATTGTTGCTTCTTTGGCACTTTGGATTTGTTTTTCTTGTTGAAGTAACATTCTTGAGTGGAATGGTTCTTCTTGTTGCAAATAGCACATTGATTGTTGAAGTAACAATCAATTGTCATATGATTGTTCATATTGCATATGGAGTAATAGCTGCTGAAATAATAATCTTCTGTGTTGTGGTTGTACATATCACACCACTTGCAGTGCATTTCCTTAACATCACTGTCAGACTCTACTTTCTTCTTCTGCTTCTTTTTCAATCTTTGCAGCTGAAATATTTCTTTTTGTTGTTTACCTTTCTGGTTAGCAGTTGAATCAGTAGGTGTTTTCTACTTCCGTAGATCTTCTACGGATGACTGTTTTTGTTCTGATGATTTCTTCTTTCGTAGATTTTCTACGGAAGACTGTTTTGTCTTCTTCCGTAGATCTTCTACGGATGTTGACTTTGGAACATTTTTCCTTTACTTTTCTACGGATGTGTGAGGACCTATCTTCTTCTTTCGTAGGTGTTTTGCTGAAGTGTTTTTCTTTTCTTCCTTCGTAGATCTTGTTGCTGGTTGACTGTTATGATTTTTTTTGAGCTCCTGAATCCCTTCATTCAGCTGACCAATTCTTTTGTAGATGGTCTCCAACAAATTTCTTTTTTTTGAGGGATAAGGTAGCTTGATTTCATCAAGTACTTTGGGAATTATTGGTTTAAATATTACATTTTTACCCTTACCCAAACCAACACTTTCTTGTTCATTAGGCTCATCAACTTCATCCAGCTCATCACAGTCATCAAAGTTAAATTCTGATTCATTTTGTTTTGAAAATTTTGATTTAGATGAATCAGTTTCACTGACTTCAGTATTTTCACCATTTACCAATTCATTATTTTCAACTTTTGACTCAGTTTTGCTGTTAGACACAAAATGATTTGACAGACTGTTGGTCATGGACTCAGGTAGAATGATGTAGTTATCATTTATTAGTGGTGCAATAGCATGAAATCCCAACGCAGACCTGTTCTTTGATTCAATATGAGAATTCAAAAGTTTCTTATATTGCTGTGATGATAGTTGGAACTTTTGAAGTTTCACTTCAGTAGATGCATGATCAGACATGGACTTCGTTAAAGAGGTGGTCAGATGCTCAACTTGTACTTTCAAATTATAATTTTCAGAAACAAGTTTATCTAAATCCTTTTATAATGAATTGATTTTGACCTGATAAAGTTTATGTTCTCTTACATGAGATTCATTTAAAAGCATAGTTTCTTTGACTTTGTCAGCCAATTGTTGAGCATGAACCCTATATCTTTCAACCTCTTCAACATATAAGGAAGAACATAACCTTTCTTTTACCTCTCTAGCCATTGGAGGAACTTCGTTTTCCATATTTGCCATCAAAGCCTAATTTTCTTCTAGTACTTCCTTCTCATACATGCTCCAGTCACAGGTACCATCCTGCAAAATAATCAAACCAGTTTCTTTAGAATTACTAGTGCCAGTTGAAGAACCTATGGCTGGTGGGGATGAATTTGTTATCTGAGGTTGCTTGTAGCTCCTCTGACTTGCTTGTCTTGCATCAGCTGGTGATTGCTGATTGTTGTTGCATTCCCTTGAGAAATGACCATACAAATTACATTTGTAACACCGCACCTTTGATTTATCAACACCAATTTTTGTTGTTCTTCCTCCCACTGACAATCCCTTGTTTCTCTTCATGTACATTTTGGCTCTATAAGCAATCATGGCCATTTGCCATTACAGATCCATCTCTTCTACTTTATCAGGATGAAGTTCTTTAAGGTCTTGCTGACAGAAGTGAGGAGTCAAGGTACTTCCCAAGTAAGCTTGAAAGCTTGAGCTGAAGGCTACAAAGGCTACCTTCTGTTCTTCTGATTCCAGAACCACATTGATTGGTTCTGTTTGATTGTTGGTTTTGTTGGTTTTGTTGGTTTTGGTGTCATCAGCCTTTCCTTTTGCTTTTCTGTTTTGATTGTTTTGAGAGTTCAATTTAGAGGGCTTGGCAGCATAGAAGCCAGTTTTCTCTTCATTGTCTCTCTCAACACAAGAGTTATCTTCATCTTCATTAGAGATAAAGGCACTTCCAACACCCTTAGATTCTTTGAATTGGTATGGTACTATAGGTGCTTTAACACTCTTGTTTCTGGTTTTCTTGTCCAACTCCAAAGCTTCTACCTTTGCAACCAGAGTGTGTAACCCAATTGACTTCAGATCAAGAGTATTCTTGAACATAGACACAATGTGGGTCCAGCTTTCTGGTAATGAATGAAGTATCTTTTTGTTTAAATCCTTATTGTTGTACTTTAATTCAAAGATATTCATCTCTGCAACAAGTTGTATAAACCTGTGGAGTTGTTAAGGAACAGACTCACCCACAACATGATGAAAAGTCTCATACTGTGAGCGAAGTGTATCCTTTTTTATGCTTCTTATCTCATCACTTCCTTCACACAAAGTGCAGGATTTTCCATAACGAGTTTGTTGTTTTATATGATTCACACCTGATCAAGAGATCTTCAGGCAAGGCCATAGTAAGCATACTATAGGCTTTGATATCAATCTTAATTTTCTTGGCATCATCAGGTGACAGATTTTTTAAACTTATGGGTTGATTGTTGTCTTTACAGTCCGGTCCCAAAGCAGGTGGAATATAAGAACCTTCAGTAATCGACACCCATAAGTCAGAATCTGTATAATTAACATGATTCCTGAATCTGATTTTCCATGTTTTAAAATCAGATTTGTTTTCCAACTTTGGAGGATGATAAGCACCAACCACTAAATTGCTCATGTTAATTAACTATGCTAATTATCAAAAATTAACAAACCTGTTTAAAATAAACACCAATTAAACAAATCAAATTGATAGATCAATTGATCCAGATCAATGAGAACTTCACTCTGATACCACCTGTGAATCGAAGGATCGACGCAGGAATTATCAATTTGATTTTAACAAGTAATGATCGTGGAACTATCAATACTTGCTGTTTAATGGTTTGTTTATAAAATTGAAATCGATGAACAAAATAGAACTACTTGAAAACAGAACGTAATAATGTAACACAAAGATGATTTTCAATTGCTTTTCATTCACAATGAACCTATTACAATTGATGTTGATGCTCTATTTCTCTTGATATTCTTATGATTGCTATATTGTTGTTGTTCTCTGTTTTTTCTCTGTTTTTCTGTTATTCTCTTGATTGATATCATTTTTATCAATATATACACCTATTTGAGTATCGATATCTCTCAATCTCTCTATATTCTGTTCCTATTTTCTTGCTAATATCTCGCTATTATGTTTCTATATGTATCCTTGCTTTGTTTATCGGCATAGGAGTTCACAATTTACATCGGAAATTGTAATTTACAAAAAGAATGTTGCTGATGTGACGTGGAATATTTGCTTGACTTAAATATCTTCCGTCGTCATTGATTTGATGATGTTGTGCTAACACGTTGACTTGTTGACCTTTTGCATACTTGATGATTTGAAATCATACAAGTGTTTGTTAGTCTTCCATAGGAAGTTCTTCTTCCGCAGCAATTAGTCTTCAATAGTAATACTTTAGTCTTCAGCGTTTGTCCTTCAGTGGTTATGCTTCCGCAGGAGTTCTTGTACTTATTCTTCAGCAGCAAGCTCTCCTTCAGTAGCTCCACTTGATCTTGGATTTGTTCAGCATTTGTTGTTCTTCCGTAGGAGATCTACGGAAGCATAAACTTTAGTTATGCTCTGGAGAACATCTATGGAAGAACACTTATTCATCCACAGATTGTTCTAACACTTGGTCAATTTTTCAAATTGATCAAGTCTGATGTTTTCTACAATGACACATAAATCAACACACACAATAAAATGGGTTAACATATAATTCATGCTGTACATTATGTTATCAAAAGAGAATTACAATGAGTTATTACAAGAGTTGTTTTATCATGTAAACCTATACAAAGGATCTAGATCTAACACTAATATATACTCTTTTTGAGTTCCAGATTTACAATAGAATAAACTTATCATCCTGAATTTTAAATTCCTTAAAAGTCAAGGAGTTAATGGTTGTAGAGAAACAACTTCTTAGTTTGGACAAGATTGTGAAAACTCTCAAAAGACAACACTTCTTATATCGTGACCTTTGCCTAAATCCTTGATATTAAGAATCAAGATTACACCCGAAGTAGACATAGATACAACACATTTATGATCATCTTACCTTGGAGACTAGATTGTAACCAAGAGGCATTAAGGTTATGATAGTTTAAATCAGGGAACAATCTGGAACATGAGCATGAAGTTGTACACTGTTGTATCGGGTTGGTCTAAACAAACAAGAACTTCTTCTTTGATTAGTAAATAACGTATGCGGAATCTAAGTTAAATATTTATTATCACAACACTAATACTTTGAGGAAAGATAAATACATAAGAATTTCTTTCAAAGTATTCATTTGATTAATTGTTTGAGTACAAATGATATAATCGGCAAATACAATCAAGTGTCTTAAAAGCTTGCCTCTGCTATACAAGTGTGAGGACTTTTATACTATGAAATCTAAATAATAAGAATAAACTATTCTATGTTCAGAGTCTACAGCGAAATAGATAATCTGCGTATCGGAGTTGACAGCTTCAGTACTATGTTGTCTCTAAAAGGTGAAACACAATAGCCATTGGCATAAACATTATTGTTTTCAGTAGCAGTTGTTCAGTTGATGGAGTTCCCTACTAATTAACAACAGTCAATCAGCAACTTATAGGTAGAAGGTTGATCTGCAGTTGGTTTAGCGTATGCTGATCGGTAGTTGCTTCAGCATATGCTGATCGTCAGTCATTCAACATATACTTTTCGGCAGTGGATTCAGCACTTGACTTGATTCGGCAGTTGGTGTCCAGTGCTAAAATTCTGAGTTTATGATAGTTTCATCCTTCATAGTTCAAAAAATTCCCCCTAGGATGATGCTACCGTAACTTTGTCTTCATCCTTCAAGCATTCTGATTAGCAGAAGTTCATACATGTATCCTCTTCTATCTCTTGAGGGGTTGTCAAGAGGTAGATTCACCAAATCCTTCATGTTGTGCCGAGAGAGTCTGAAAAAGAACAAACTCTTTGACTTCTACTTTGCTGACACTAGCATATGTCAGACTGAAGGTGTTGGTTGAGGAATTGTAACTCCAATGCGTGATTGGGTCATGAACGCTTAGTTGAGTCACTTATAGAACTTCTTCTTCTTCCTTTTGCTCAGCCCTTGTTACCAAACTTTATCTTCAGAATGGCAGCCATAGATTTGTACTTATCTAGCATGCCTTCATATTCTGAAGCTAGCTTATCCATCCTCTTTAAGTCTTCAAGGCTGAACTTTAGAACCTCCAGCTCAGATAAGAAAGATTTGGACTTGTTCTTTCTTTCTATGAAGAAGTTCTCAGCTTCCAAATCATAACCCTATTTTATGATTGTTTTATCATCATTATCTGAGTCTTTTTCTTCGTTAGCTTCTAAGGTGTTGGACCAAAAGAACCAATGAGCCTGATCAGAAAAACCTTTAAGTCCCACAGACATTACAACAACTGAAGTAGTCTGCAACAGCTGAAGACATCAACTGATAACAAGGTCTGAAGACGAAGTCTGAAGTGAAAGAGCTGAAGACAAAGTCTGAAGTGAAAAAGCTAAAGACAAAGTCTGAAGCTAAAGAACTGAAGACAAAGTCTGAAGACAAAAGCTGAAGACAAAGACTGAAGACCAAGTTTCAGATGTTGTCACAACAGCTGAAGAAGACCTCTTCAGTAGTTGTGATGGTTTCCTTTCAGTAGTTTTATGTTTCTTGTAATCAGTACTTGTAGTTTCAGTAGTTTTAGTTTCATCTTGTACTTAGCATACTCTGAGATGTTCTCAGTTGTTGTAAACATTCTCAGTAGTTTGCTTACTTTCAGTTGTTTGTAATAATTCTATTAAATGTCACTATCAAGTGACATCAGCAGACGTCACATTCCTTTATATAAGGAATGTTGACCTAATTGTAAGGTGCGAAGCTTAGCGGCCGCCATACCGAAGCATTTGTGCATGAATGATATTATCCATTTTGCAGAAAACCCTCTTTCTCTATAACCGTGTACTGTTCCATTGAATATCTATTGTGTTCTTGCTATATTTGTCTAATTCTTGTTCTAATTCCGCTGCGATTCAACATTAATTGATCAAACTTAGATCACTGATCCTGTCAAATGGTATCAGAGCAGGTTAATCATTGATCGGTTTAACAATTGATCATTGAAACTGCTATTTCGATATCTAGAGTTTGATCGAATTAGCATATTTGCAAGAATTGGTTATAGAGATTGATCTTCTGCTGCTTCTGGTTATTTAATTTGAGTTTCTTCTTGGTTCATATTGAGTTTGTTGTGTTTTTGTACTAAATCTGTTGAAACTTGATTGAATTGGTTTGAATCTGAGAATTACTACTCCATCTAATGACCCTCATAATACTGGCTCCTCAACCAAGCCTCCGATGCTGGTTAGGAGTGAGTATAACATATGGCAACGAAGAATGCTCCATCACCTGTCTGTTAACAGTTCAGGTTGCTGGACATCTGTGGTTCACGGTCCACACAAGCCTATGGTGAACAATCCGGAGACCAACCAAATGGTTCCGAAGAAGAAGGAGCAATACTCAGATGAAGATCGTAAACTGTTTGAGATTGATACTAAAGCCCATGGAATTCTGGCCATGGCACTGCCTAATGAAATCTATTCTGGGCTTATGCTTCATGAAACTGCTCATGACCTCTGGAATGCTTTGAAGGAACAATTCGGAGGAACTGATGAGGTCTTAGCAAACAACAGAGAAATCCTCGCCCAACAATATGAGACATTCTCTCATAGGAAGGGTGAGACACTGACTCAACAGTTTGAGCGTTTCTCCTGCTTGATCTCTGAGCTGAAAATGGTCAAGCATGAGTATACTAACAGCCAGATGAACAACAGATTCCTCAGATCACTGCCTGAGAGATGGGACACATACACCATTGTCCTACGCTCCAGTGCAAATCTGGATAGCCTATCTCTCACCCAACTCCATGGGAAACTGCTTACATTTGAAAGAGAGATAGAGCAGAAAAGGAATCTGGCATCATCAGGAAAGCTCACTGATGACTTTGTACCAGGGAACACTGCCTTGGTCGGTCATGAGTCAGAATATGCTGGATCAGAAAGCCATTATGATGAGCATATAGATTTCTCTTCAAACAGTTCTGATCATGCATTTGTTGGTGTTGACAGTCATTCTGGGTGTAATAGTGATAATTTATGCTTTATCATGGATGATTTGATGGGTATTGCTGATGATGATTTAGAAGAGATGGATATTTTGAGCCAAATGGCCTTGATCAATATCAGATCTCAAAAGTTCTACAAGAGAACTGGTAGGAAATTTCCAGGACTCTCTGGCAAAACCAAAGTTGGTTTTGACAAGAGTAAGTTGAGGTGTCACAAATGCCACAGGCTTGGGCACTTTGCAAGAGAGTGTAGATCAACTGGATCTAACTCCTCTGCACCCTTTGTGACCTTTCCAAGCAATAGTTCACAAAACAAAGGGCAACATCCTGCTAGTTCTGGTCATCACTCACAACCTCAATCTCCTGCATATTTTGTCCCTCAGGGTCCAATGCCATATCAATATCCCTGCTATTACATGCCACAGCCAAATCCAGTTCAAGTTCCTATAGCACAACAACCTCAAGCCCTACCTGAGCCTCAACCATCTCCATCACAATCTCAACCTCATCACAGCTTCTTCACACCAGGAGTTGTTGACTGGAGCAGCTTACCAGATGATCTTTCTGGTTTCAATGAGAATTATTTGCTGGTGCTGGTCAACATGGTGGTGAACATCCTTTTGGGAATCTTGCTCTCATGGCCCTGGAGTCTACTGAGGGTTCCTGCTCCAATGCATCATCTTCACAGGTAACCCAGGTATCTTCTGAGGCTAAAGCCAAGTTATGTTCTGAATCATGCATAGCTGCCTTTGTCTCTATTAGAGAGGCAAATGTAGCTTTAATCAATCAAAATCTTGAGCTTGAGAAAACTATTTCCAAAAGAAAAGCTGAGTATGAGTCTGCTCTTAATGACAAAGATGATGAGATTTACAAGCTTAAATGCCAACTTAATGATGAAAAGGCTAAGGTAGAGGTCATACTTGAGAACCACAGAAGTCTCAAAGAGACACTTGCAGCTACCCAAGTTGAGTGTGACCGCTGGGTAACATCCTGCAAGGGATTTGAAATGCTTCTCAGCAAGCAAACAGCTTCAAATGTGAAGTTTGGAATAGGTTACAATCATACTGCACCACCTACTGATTTTACTTCAAAATCAATAGTAAAATCTGAAGGTGAAAGTAATTTCCAAACCACATCATCATGTGATTCATCCTCAAATGATAATACAAAATTAGAGGATGAAGTCAGTGTTAAGATCTCAGCAAATCAATTGCCTGATGGTTTAAATGCTGATAAACACATGAAGCTGAGCAATTCAGATGTTGTCCCTCAAAGTACTCCAAGTACTGAAGGGCAAGTCACAACATCTGAAAAGCATTTCAAATCTGCTGAAATAAAAGGATTAACAACTGCTGAGGAATCTATCATACGGTCTTTCAGGACGGATAGAGAACAGCTGAAGAACAAGTCTTCAGTTGTTACCGATCCTTCAGTACTTAACACAAGTACTGAAAGGAGGAAAGTACTGAAGATCACACCTTCAGTAGTTTCCACTTCAGCAGTTGATCAATCCAAGATGAAGAATAAGCCATGTGAAATATGTGGTAAATTCAATCATCTATCTATCTGATGAATGCTGGTACAAAAAGGTTCCAAACTCAACAGAGATAAGCTCATTAAAGAAGAGATTAATAAAATGAAAAATGAGTTTGAGACCAAGTTTGTACCACAGTCATCTCAAACTGATAAACCCAAGGCCTCACCAAAATCCAAAAAGAAGGATGGGGTTTATCAGAAAACAGCTGATAGTGTTCCTCATGATAAACATCAGACTAAGTCTGTGAATTTCAAGAAGGAGGAAATGGTAGGGTCACAGGAACTCATCAAAAACAAGTACTGATGTGTCAAATGAGCTGAAGGCTTTAGCAACAAATCAGACACAACTTGTTATGATGGTTCAGCATTTGTTGGGGAGAGTTAACCAACTAGATGCACCTGTGATCAAACCACTGAAAAGGAAATCCAAGCCCAAATCTAAGAAATCCATTTCAGCACCATCTCCACCTTCATCAGCTGTTAATCATGAGAAACAAGTTATGGTTAAATCTGTTGATGAAAACAGACCCAAAACCAAAAGGTTTGGGTCTCTAAAGCTAACTAGTTTCTTATGATAAATGCAGGGTTCTTCAGCATGCCAAAGAAGCATCTGGTATGTAGACAGTGGAGGATCTATGCATATGACTGGGAGCAGTTCTCTTCTTAATGACTACTCTCAAGGAAAGAAGGGATTTGTCTCATTTGGAAATGATGCTAAGGGTTACATCATCGGGAAAGGATTTGTGTCAAATGGAGAAATCAGATTTGATGATGTTAACCATGTGGAGAATCTCAAGTATAATCTACTGAGTGTCAGTCAGATGTGTGATAAAGGGCATGTTGCACTTTTCACAAGCCAGAACTGCCGGATTCTGTCTTCCAAAGTTCTGAGGCTGATTGACAAGGTATTGGATGAACATACTCTCCTGAAGGCCAACAGGATAGGAAGAGTATATGCCTTGGATTTGTCAAAGAAGATTGATTTAAAAGGTCATCCTTTCCTGTTCTCCAAGGCCTCTCCTCAGGAATCTAAACTGTGGCATAGAAGGCTGGGTCATGTTAATCTCAAAAACATGAATCAGCTGATCCACAATAGTTTAGTGAGAGGTCTACCAATAAAGGAGTTCCACTGTGATGAAACCTGCACTGCTTGTTTAAAAGGAAAACAACACAAAGTTTCATTCCCTCCTATAGAAGAACCAAAGTCCACTGCCTGCTTGCAATTACTACACATGGATCTCTTTGGTCCTGTGAGAGTAATGAGCATGGCAAAGAAGAAATACTGTCTGGTAATTGTGGATGATTACTCCAGATTTGTATGGACCTTCTTCTTGCATTCAAAGGATGAGGCTGCTCAGACAATTATTAACTTTGTGTTGTATGTTGAGAAGCAGTATTCCCTATCAGTCAAGTGTATAAGAAGTGATAATGGAACTGAATTTAGAAACCATACACTTGATGATTTCTACCTTTCAAAAGGAATCAAGAGGCAGTATAGCATCCCAAGGACTCCAGAACAAAATGGAGTAGTGGAGAGAAAGAACAGGACCCTAATTGAAGCTGCAAGGTCCATGTTGGCTGACTCTGGTTTGCCACTGACCTTTTGGGCTGAAGCTGTCAACACAGCATGCTATGTGCAAAATAGAGCTTTAGTGAATCAGAGGTTGATGAAGACTCCTTATGAAGTTCTACATCATTTGGCTCCTCTAATTTCATTCTTCAGAGCATTTGGGTGTCCTTGTTACATTCTCAACACAAAGGATCAACTCCAAAAGTTTGATTCTAAGGTGGATGCAGGGTATTTTGTTGGTATTCATCCACTTGCAAGGCTTACAGAGTGTTCAACTGCAGAACAAAGATGGTTGAAGAAACCTTGCATGTGAAGTTCAATGAATCTCCTAAGGACAAAATCCCACAAAACCCTGTGGAGTTGTTTGATCTGGACATACTGCAATATGTTCCTTATCAGCCTCCAGCTGTTGCAGATCATGTGAATTCATCACCTTCTGCAGCTAGTCATCCATCTGGTGGTACTGATGTTGATGATGATCCCAGTACTCACCTATTCAAGTTTAGTGATCAACTGCCTGAGTCTACTAAACTTGATGTTCCTGTAGCTTCAGTAGCACCATCCATAACAAATGCTGATGAGATTTCTGAATCCTCTAATTCATTTGACTTGCCATCTAATACTTGGTTTCAAGAATCTGGATCAACATCTGTTGCTGCTGAGCATGCTACAAACACTTGCACAGATCTCATAGTGTACCAAGAGCTGAAGAATCACCCAATGTCTCAAATCATTGGTGATATCAATGCTGGTGTCTCAACTAGAAGTCAATTGTCCAACTTCTGCTTCTATGCTCTCTTCATCAGTCAGCAAGAGCCAAAGAACTATCATATTGCATTAAGAGACAATGGATGGGTTGATGCCATGCAGCTTGAGCTTCTTCAGTTCAAAAAGCAGCAAGTGTGGGAACTAGTTCCTCTACCCCCAGGTAAGTGTGCAATAGGCACTAAATGGGTGTTTAGGAATAAAACAGATGAAAATGGGTAAATTGTCAAGAACAAGGCCAGACTGGTTGTCCAGGGGTTTTCACAAGAAGAAGGTATTGATTATGATGAAACCTTTGCCCCTGTAGCCAGACTGGAGGCAATTAGATTGTTCTTAGCCTATGCTGCATTCCACAATCTTAAAGTTTTTCAAATGGATTTCAAAAGTGCATTTTTATATGGTAAAATAAAAGAAGAGGTTTATGTGTGTCAACCCCCAGGTTTTGAGGATAATAAACATCCTGATTGGGTGTATAAACTTGATAAGGCTCTTTATGGGTTGAAACAAGCTCCTAGAGCCTGGTATGAAACACTGTCAAATTTTCTTCTTCAGAATAATTTCACTAGAGGCTCCATAGATAAAACTTTGTTCATTAAGAAAGTGGGTCAGCATAAGCTCCTTGTTCAAATTTATGTTGATGATATTATTTTTGCATCCTCTGATCCACAGTTGTGTGATGCATTTACAAAGTTGATGCAACAAAAATTCGAAATGAGTGCCATGGGAGAATTACAGTTCTTTCTAGGTTTGCAAATCAAACAAAAGGCTGATGGAACTTTCATTCATCAGTCAAAATACACAAAGAGTCTTTTGGAAAAGTTTGATTTACAAAACTGTAAGCCCTGTTCTACTCCCATGTGCAGCACCACACAACTGGATGCAGATCAGAAAGGTAAAGCTATTGATGAAACACTTTACAGATGTATGATTGGGTCCTTGATGTACTTAACAGCTTCTAGACCACATATTATGTTTGCAACTTGTGTTTGTGCTAGATTTCAGGCTGCTCCTAAAGAGTCTCATTTGATTGCAGTCAAGAGGATCTTTAGATATCTGCAAGGTACTCAATCTCTAGGTCTTTGGTATTCCCTGGGCACTCTTGCAAATTAGTTGCTTTTTCTGATAGTGACTATGCAGGGTGTAAATTAACTAGAAAATCAACTTCTGGTGGATGTCAATTCCTAGGCAACTGTTTGGTTTCTTGGCAGAGTAAGAAACAAACATCTGTTGCTACATCCACTGCTGAAGCCGAGTACATTGCTGCTGCAAGTTGTACATCTCAGGTACTCTGGCTTCAGAATCAATTATTGGATTATGGCATTACAGAGACTAAGACTCCATTACTAATGGATAGTGCTTCAGCTCTTTGTATTGTCAAGAATCCAGTCCAGCACTCTAGGACCAAACATATTGAGATCAGACACCATTTTATTAGGGATTGTTTTGAAAAAGGTCTGATTGATCCAAAGTTTGTTCCTAGTGCTGATGAGCTTGCAGACATATTTACTAAGCCTTTGGACAGTTCAACTTTCCAAAACCTAGTGTTAAGGCTTGGTATGCTGCAGCTAGAATAAGTGACAACTACTGATGATCTCAGTCAACATGTACTGATGAGCATTCGTATACTATTGTCACAAATAAGTACTGATAAGTTCTTTTATCCTCAGTAGTTTTCTTAACTACTGAAGACTAAATTACTTAAAAGTACTGAAGTACTCTATCTGTTGAAAAGAACTGATGTGGTTACAACTACTGATGTAGTTACAACTACTGATGTCAGTATAACAGATAAGTACTGATGACCAATGAAACGTCTGAAAATCAGACAAAACGTCTGATAAGTGTTGAGGTCAGAATGAAATAGCTGATGAGCTAAGAATTGACGACAACAGCTGATGAGAAACTTTTCTCCAGTTGTTTCTACAACTGCTGTTTCACTTCATACAACTGAAGCCAAAACCATGTCTTCAGTAGTTTTACAACTACTGATGACTAACACCAAATCTTTAGTTGTTTACAACACCTGAAGCCAAAACCATGTCTTCAGTAGTTTTACAACTACTGATGACTAACACCAAATCTTCAGTTGTTTACAACACCTGAAGCCAAAACCATGTCTTCAGTAGTTTCACAACTATTGATGACTAATACCAAGTCTTCAGTTGTTACAACTTCTAAAAGTTAATATCAGGTCTTTAGTTGTTTTCAAACAACTGATGACAGCACCAACACTTTCATTCGTTTTATATCAGCCTTTTCTTACCCTATAAATACCTAAACCTACTTTCAAACGTTTCATTAGCCGTTTTATGTCCTTCACTCTCTCAACAATGGCGACCATGAAACTCAAAGCCCAACCATTATAGTTGCACAAGTGCTGAGTCAGCTGCATTCCTCTCCTCCTCCCCAGAAACCAATTACAATGGGGAGAACCTCAACAGCTGAGGAAGAGGACCAAAATGCTGCTGATAACCCATAGCACAGGGGTTATAATGTTCAATCTCCCCGTGTAGAGGAGGAGGTTAGAACATCTGGTGAGGCTGCCACTTCTACTGATTCAGCAAATGAACAGGATGCAGTTGGTAACATCTCTAAGACCTCACCAGAGGCAACTGCCAATGAAGGACTCAGTCCTGAGGCAGGAAGTCCCCAGAACCAAGAACAAGGGGCACATGCTACAACTGATCTACACTCAGGGCATGTACATCCTGATTCAATCAGGAGGTCAGGTGATTCAGCAAAGACTGATGATGACCTGGGCTTTTTCTTTGATGTCTTAGCCCATAACACAATCCTTGAGGCTGAGGTGAGCAGACTCAAAGAACTGCTTGCCAAAATGTCTCAGGATCAAAGTCCATCTGCCCCAATAAACCCACAGATGGCACCTTCATCTGAAGGTTCACCAAACACTCAGCCACTACACTCAACTGAGCCACCAGCCACTGCTTTTGGCACCACCTCTCAGGGACAGAACCCCTCTGAGCAGATGGTTGCTACCTTTCAACATTCCTTACCTCTCATCACTCCCATCATCAATGAGATTGTGCATAAAGCCATTGATGAGAGGATCTCCTCAAATCTACAAACACTTGTTGATGATGCTGTGCAAAAGAAGCTTTCTGCCATTCAAACCCCTGAACCCAATGCACCCAAAAAGGGGGAGTCTAAGGCAGTGAAATAAAGAAAGAGAAAGAGAGTGGAAGATGAGAAACAACAAGAGAAAGAAAAGGAGTTAGAAAAGGAAAAACAACTGATCACATACAAGAGAAAGAAAAGTGCTGAAACTCAAAAGCCTGATGAAGAGAAATCATTGGAAGATCTGGTTAAAGAAGCTGATGAAGCTCACAGCAGATCAATGGATAGAATAATAGACCAACTCTTCAGACAAGGCTTTGATACAGCTACATTAGACACTGAGATCAGAAGGCTGGAGATTAAAGAGATACAAGAGAGATGGGCAAGTTACAGTGTGATGGAAAGGGAGAGGTTGGAGATAATGATCAGGTTTATTGCAAAATACTTGGGAAGATCATTAATTGAGATTAAATCATGTACCAGAGACAGTATTCTGGCAATAACCACCAGAATCTGTGCTTCTGAAGCATTCAATAAGGGGTTGATTATCGAAGCCTTAGATGAAGCAGGTGCTGGGAAGAGAACTGATATGGCCAAGCTTTCCAAAGCCAAACTTACCACAAAAATGCTAGATCAGCCTTCCCAAACTCCCACTCAAAAACAACCAACCCCACAACTCTCCAAACCAATCCCTAAACCTAAAGTTAAACCAACTCAACCCTCAAAACCAACTCCCTTACCCCAAAAACCACCTCAAACCACATCCAATGATGCACCCAGAAGGAGGAGAAGGGTGTTGAGGATGGAAGAAGAAGAAGAAGAAGATGATGAAGAAGACAGTCTGCCAATCTCTGCTGTTCTAAAAATACCTGAGCCCAGAAGTCAACAAATGATCACACCAGACTTTCAGAGGCAAATGGTGAAAGTTAAGATTGAAGAAGAAGAACAGCAGAAACAGCACGATGAGCAACTTTTGAAGATGGTTGACAAAGAGTTTCCTCAGTCATCATCTATACAAGCCATGAAGAAACACGCTCAAAGGCTGTATGCTCTCAGGCATACCTTTCAATATCAAAAGGAGAGAGTAAGGATTTGGCCAGACCCCAGGGTTAGTTCTAGAATTCATAAGAAATCCATACCAAGTAGATACAATGGCCAAGTGAGAAAGACCATAGATGTTGTTATTATGTTGGCCATTGTAGTCTCACCCTGGGAGATACTTGAAGACTTCAAGAGAGCCTACAAGTCAAAGATGACCCCTCAAACTCTAATGGAGAACAAAATGGTCAAGAAGGGGTTGTTATACAAGAGGCTTGAAGAGATCAAGAAAAATGAACTCCCGTTGTTATTAGAAGGGACTCACCCAGATGAATTTGCTTACAGAGAGATAACAACTGTTGAGTTGAAAAATGGAAAGACAGTAAAGTACCTATCAGAGTACTATGGCCCAGAGTTCTTCTTCGAAGGAGAAGCAGAAGAACTCACTAAGGAGGAACAAGTTGTTCTCCTTGAGGCCTACGTCAGAGAGTCTTATAGACTCATCAATGGGAAGTAGGTTTCATGGTTGGGACAACAGCTCTGTGTCCAGTTCCCCAAGACAGAGTTCCCTTCCATCCTTTGACATTCACATCTACTGAAACCTGTTCCCTGGCCTGTGCTTATCTGATATCTCTGAAGCTGATCAAGAGAGTATTTCTGCCAAGAATAAGTGGGACCTCAATAAGCTTAAAGGTTTTGGCTGCATTGGTTCAGGGGGAGTTTGTTGGACCAAAAGAACCAATGAGCCTGATCAGAAAAACCTTTAAGTCCCGCAGACATTACAACAACTGAAGTAGTCTGCAACAGCTAAAGACATCAACTGATAACAAGGTCTGAAGACGAAGTCTGAAGTGAAAGAGCTAAAGACAAAGTCTGAAGTGAAAAAGCTGAAGACAAAGTCTGAAGCTAAAGAACTGAAGACAAAGTCTGAAGACAAAAGCTGAAGACAAAGACTGAAGACCAAGTTTTAGATGTTGTCACAACAGCTAAAGAAGACCTCTTCAGTAGTTGTGATGGTTTCCTTTCAGTAGTTTTATGTTTCTTGTAATCAGTACTTGTAGTTTCAGTAGTTTTAGTTTCATCTTGTACTTAGCATACTCTGAGATGTTCTCAGTTGTTGTGAACATTCTCATTAGTTTGCTTACTTTCAGTTGTTTGTAATAATTCTGTTAAATGTCACTATCAAGTGACATCAGCAGACGTCACATTCCTTTATATAAGGAATGTTGACCTAATTGTAAGGTGCGAAGCTTAGCGGCCGCCATACCGAAGCATTTGTGCATGAATGATATTATCCATTTTGCAGAAAACCCTCTTTCTCTATAACTGTGTACTGTTCCATTGAATATCTATTGTGTTCTTGCTATATTTGTCTAATTCTTGTTCTAATTCCGCTGCGATTCAACTCTAATTGATCAAACTTAGATCACTGATCCTGTCATAAGGGTTCTTCTTTTTCTTCTTCAAGATGTTCCAATCTATGTCTCATCCTCTCAGCCATATCTGTGATGATTACTTCATCTACTGGGTCATAAGATTGGCTCTAAGAAGGTGATTTAGCTATTTTAGGAGCTTGTTGGACTTGTGGATAAACATGCTCAGTGGTTTGAGCAGGTGAAGAAGTAGTAGGTGATTATGGTTGGTGGCTGGGTTCGGCAGATGGAGTGGTTCCAGTAGCGTCAGACTCTGGTTTTTCTTTCTTTATTCTGAAGCTTGCCTTGATCTTTCTAGATGACAGTTGTAGATCCACATCAGTACTTTCTCCACTTCCCTCACCTTAGAATCATTACTCGGATTCCTTAGTCTTAGCCTAGTCAGTCAGCTATCTCAAACCAATTGAAGCACACCAGTTGCATCCTTGAGTAAGCCACTCTTCTAGTTGTTGATGTTATGAAGTAGGTATTCTTCTTTTAATCATATTCCATTCCACTATTAGGTTTGACTAAGGATAGTATTTTGTGTAGCAACACTTTGGATTCATCATTTTTACATCCAAAGATGCTAAAATACTCAACAATTTGCTCAAGAATGTTTAGGGGCAAATCAAGTACCTTATTTTCATGAGCATAGTAAATGATTTCTCCATTAGCCCTCTTGACAGTAAATTTCTTCATTTGAGCAAGATCCCGACAACCAGCACCTTTGTTCCTTTGAGTATCTTCTCTTCTAATTCTGGATAAACAATCCTTGCCTTTATAACTCTCTTTGGTGCTATTTTCTTCTTTGCAAGGCTTGTAGAGATGGGCTGACTATCATCAAAGGTTGTTGATTCAGAGTCTGGAGATGTTGGAGACTTAAAGTCATGCTGATGGGCTGACTTAGTTGCCTTTCTCATTGCTTCCTGGGTTTTTCTAACTTTAGGAGTTCTGCAACTACAACCTTTTGTTTGATTCCTCTGATATTCAGATCAAGAGTTGACATACTCATTGGTCCTACTTGTTTACCAGAGAAACCATAGTACTTAAGAAATTACTTCATTTATTGCTTATCCCTAAACTCTTGCTAGATTCTTTCTGATTGCTTCCTCTCTGATGCAGACCTCTTTCTTCTAGCTAACTTAGCTATTTTCTCCAATTTAGCATAAGTTGCAACTATCAGTTTAGATCTAATCTCAGTAGTGCTCCACTCCATGAACTCATCAAAATTAAATCCTTTCAACTCAAGTTGAGCAGTAAGGAGACATTTTTCCTGATATTTTTTTTCTTTCTTTGCAGAAGAGGTCATGGGTTTGGATTTGGAGGATGCAGTTGTTGAAGCCGACTGAGTAGCTATTCTTTGGGTTCTTTTGGCAGATGGCCTGGATGACTTAGATGGTACTTTTGACAGCTTTTGCTTTTGGTTTAGGTGGAGCTTTTGATGTTGATCTGCTTGTTTAACTACCATAATTGAATTCTTTTATTGTAGTTCTTGCAGCTCTTGAATCATTTGTACTTCTGATTAGTGCAATAATGTTCTTCTTGACAGAGGATTCTTGAGATCTTCCTGCCTTCAATACTACAATCTCTTTTTCAACGGTTTATAGGAACAGCTCCACCTTTTTGGTCATCAAGAAATTTGGCCTTTAATTTCTGTGCCTCAATCTTAATTTTTTCTTCAGCAGTCATAGGTCTCTTACGTTTGTCAGAGGTAAAGACTTCAGTAGGTCAGATTACCGAAGGTATGAGGGATACACCTGATGCCTCACCAGCTGACATGGGATCATCGACAGTTGTCTGAGCTCTCTCATCATCATTAGTGACTTCTGGCCCATCTGTTTTCGCATTCACCTTAGAGTTAACTGGGGTTTTAGTTTCAACATCCGATTGACCAAATATCACCATAACTGATTTTCGGAGTTCAGACTTAGGTGTGTCCTTTTGTTTTTTATGAAGTTGGGTTGGTTCATGTTCAAGAGTCACCCCTTGCCTTTTCATATCATCTTCCATGGTCTGGGTGCCTCTTGTATAAACCACCATTTTCTATGAGTATTAGCCTCTGGCACATTTCTTTCGGCAATTGCATCAGCAGTTGATTTATTCAACTCTTCCGTAGCTTCCAATAGCAACTTTAGTAATCTAGCTTCTTCTTTAGCAGATAACTTGGGAAGAGCTTCAAGTCCAAGCACAAGCTCTTTCTTTGATGATTCTTCATCAGATCTCTTTCTTTTAAGAGAAAGCACAAAAGAAGTATTGGATCATTTGATCATGGCCAGTCATTTCTTTCCAAGTTGAACCTTTTGGTTCATCCTCTTCACCACTCTTCTAACTTCAATTTCCCTCTGCTCCGAGCTGTCATAGCCATATCTGTCAAGAAGCTCATTCATTCTGGATTCAATTTTCGATAGAGGGTCATAATGATCAGTCTATTTGGAGGAGAAAGAGATTAGCTATGCAACATGTACAACTTGAATAACCAATCTTTGGAGAATGTCTCCAGCTTCTCTGGGCTCATCTTCCCCCTTTTTGGTAGCATCATATGAGATTCCAGACGACACTAAGCATGAAGAGGAAGGCACATCCAATGGTTCTTGTGGTGTTGAGAGTTGAACGCTTAGAATGATTGATTAATAAAGGTCAATGGTCTGTTGAAGTTGCTCCACTTTGTGTTCAAGATCCATTGCCTTTACTGCTGAAGAGCTGTAAGCTGTTCTTCAAGGATGGTTACTCTTGCAGCTTGCTGCTAGAGAGTTCCTAGTTGTGCTTCCACCTCGATTACTCTATCTACCAAAAATTTCAGCAAACAGTTCTCAGATTCAAGAACTATGGCTCTTTTAGCATAACCTTGAAGCCTTGCATTCTCAGCTTGTAAGGCATTGAGTTGTTGAGCAAGCTCAAGTTTATGGGTCGTTAATTCATTTATATGTTTCATACTTCCCTCATCTATAGATGTGGAATCCTTAGGGGATGAGGTACTAGGACGAGCCTCTTCACCCTCACCACCAGATGTGGTTTCTTGGTGCCCTGATTCCTCTCCTCAAGGAATGACTCAAATGATACATTCTCAAGGTAAGTTGTCATGGTTGAGGTCTTAGTGATGTTGTCTTTATCCTGCTGATCAATTGATGGATTAGCAGTAGAGATAACCTCTTCCATATTGATCCTTTCCTCACTAGGATCAATCTCTTGGAATGAAGGACATGGGTCAAATGTTACTACAAACATATCAGTCCCCATTATCTGTATTGTGTGGAAAGGGAAAGGCAGTGGATCATGCTGATGTGTAGTAGGGACATCATCATCTTGGGTGATAGACATGTGTGTGGGAGATTGTGGAACTGAATGTAATGGCTCGGGATGTGAATCAGTTCCTAATAAGAATTCTACCTTAGAAGTTGTCACAGTCATGTGGGTATCCCTTTTGGTTTTCTCCATGGAGTGTTGGGATTCCGATTGAGGGCTTATGGTTTGGGTGTGGGTCTTTTCAGAAGAAGGAAGAGAAACCTTCTTCTTTGAGCCATGTCTAGGTGTGGCTGACACCTTTGACTTGACTAGGAACTTGGTTTCCAGTCTGTTATGGATAATATATAAAAATAACAATTTTAAAATGTTTTGCCACCGTAACTGTAAAATCTACGGTGTGGGATGATGAAATAGTCTTTTTAGGTAACTTCTCCGGTGCCACTACATATCAAAAGATGAAAATGGGACCTACATGATCTTTTTCAAAGACATGTGCCGAAATCATCCTACCTGCCGAATCTTCCCATTCGGCAGATACCTGCTTTGCCTTGTTATTTACTGATCTACATAATTCGACAGATACCCATATATCTGCTGATATTCGGCTTTATTTGCTGATTTGCAGGTTTTGGCAGATACATAGTTTTACCCATTTTATCAAGAAAAGCATTTCTTTACAAAATTTTCGGTTCTCATTAATTAAATCATTTAATTATTTAAAGTTCAACATCCGAATAGGAGACATAAAATATTTAAATCTAGATTCATCAAAAGCCTTTGTAAATAAACCTGCATATTGTTCATTTGTATGGACTCTAACTAATTTAGTGTTTTTCTTTTCCACACAATCTCTAATAAAATGATACCTGATGTCAATGTATTTTGTCTTTGAATGCTAAACGGGATTGTTGGTGATGGAGATAGCACCATTGTTGTCAATATGAATTGGAGTGTTCATGAAAGTTACTCCATAATTTCTAAGTTGAGTTTGGATCCATGGCACCTGAGCATAACAACTTAATGCTGCATGGTATTCTTCTTCAACAGTTGATGTGAAGACATAGGTTTGCTTCTTGCATTGTCATGAAACCAGTCTTCCCCCTAGAAATTGACATCCTTCTAAGGTGCACTTTTTTCTGATATTGCCTCCACCATAGTGACTATCTGTATATCTATAGGGATTGAAGTTAACAATCTTAGGGTACCATAATCCCAACTTAGGTTCCCCTTTAAGATACTTTAGAGTTCTCTTGGAAGCAACTAGATGTGACACCTTTGGAGTAGCTTGGAATCTTGAACACAAGCATGTGGCAAACATGATATCTGGTCTGTTGGCTATAATGTACATGAGAGATCTAATGATAGCTCTGTACTGCTACTGATCAACTGCTTTCCCTTCAAGATTAGGAGTTAATGAATATGTTTTAACATTAGGGTTTTAGCAGCCTTTGCATTAGTAGCTTGGAATCTTACTAAGATGTCCTGAACATACTAAGATCGATTTATGAAGATGCTATCAGAAGTTTGTATTACTTGCAGCCCTAGAAAGAAAGTGAGCTTTGCCATTAAACTCATCTCAAATGTTGACTTCATGAGACTTTCAAAGGCTTTACACAAGCTCTCACTGGTAGACGTAAAACTTATAAAATCCACATATACTTGTACCAAAATGATGTCCAAACCAACCTTCTTGATAAAGAGGGTTTCATCTATCGATTCTTTGGTGTATCCATTTTTTAGTAGAATGGAGAGAGTGTCTCATACCAATTCCTTTGGACTTGATGAAGACCATAAACGGCTTTGTCAAGTTTACGTACATGATCTGGATACTTGGGATCTTCAAAGTCTAGAGGTTGGCAGACATAAACTTCTTCATCAAGCTCACTATAGAGAAATACACTCTGAACATCCATCTACAACACCTTGAAGTCTTTGGAGGTAGCAAATGCTAGAAAAATTCTGATTGCTTCAAGCCTAGCCATAGGAGCAAAGACTTCATCATAAACAATCCATTCTTCATGGGTGTATCCATGTACCACAAGTCTGGCTTTGTTCTTGATTACAATGCCCCTATCGCCCTTCTTATTTCTAAAAATCCGTTTGGTCCATATTGTAGTCTTCCCTATTGAAAGTGCATAGAGTTTCCAAACCTTGTGTCCAGCAAATTGAAGAAGTTCCTCTTGCATGGCTTCTACCCAGTTGTTATCTCTTAAGGCCTCATTAACTCCTGTTTGCTCCAATTAAGAAAAAAAGCATGAAAACAAACAAATGTTTGTTTCATTCACCCTTCTTCTTGTTTTGACACCAACATCTACATTTCCAATAACATTCTTAATTGGATGCTCGTTATGAATTCTTAGTGCTGGGATTACTTGGAGTTGTTGAGATAGATCCAAATTGGAAAAATTTATTTCAGGAAGTTTAGTAGATGGATTGACTGGCTCATCTACCGAATTGACTTTATCTTCAGCACTTGTCATACTTTGTCCCTTTTCAAGAGATTGTCTAGTGCAACGATAATCATTAGATTCTTCAACTAGTGAGTCATAATGAGCAAGTGATGGTTGACCCACATTGTTTGTGGTACTAGCATCTCCTTCTGCTGAATGAGGCTGGACTGTATCAGCAGATGACCTATTATGACTGGGCCCTCATGGTTGATCTACCCTGTGATCTTCAGCACTTGGGACTTGTATATCTGCTGACTTGTTGAGAGAGTCTCCTGAAACATTCTTAATCAGATAATAAAATGCATTTATGAATCCATCTAGATCAAACATCCAACTTTGGGTATTTCCATCACCATTTGAAGAATTTTTATTAAATATGACATTTTCAGATTCTTCAATAGTGTGATCAACTTTATTGTATACTCTGTAAGCCTTAGCTTGTGATGAGTATCCAACAAAGAACCCATGTACTAATTTCTCAGCAAACTTGGATAACTGATCTTTGGTATTAAGAAGTGTGCATAGACATCCAAAAAGTCTAAGGAACCCTATGAATGGTCTTATTTTATGCCGTAATTCATAAGAGGTTTTTCCATGTGTCTTGACTATCAACACTCTGTTCTGAACAAAGCACTGCTTCAGCCCAGAATGTTATAGGAAGTTTGAAGTCAGAAAGCATGGTCCTTATAGCTTCAATAAGTGTCCTATTTCTCCTTTCAGTAACTCCATTTTGTAGAGGAGTTGTAGGAGCACCATATTTCCTTGCAATACTTTTGGATTCATAAAAAGAATCAAAGGTGTGGTTTTTGAATTCAGTACCTTGATTACATCTAATTATATTAACCTTTTAATCAATTTGATTCTCAATTTTGATAATAAATGATTTTAAAATCTTAGCAGTTTTATATTTAGTTTCTATAAAGAAAACCCAAGTGAACCTAGTAAAATAATCTATTATTACTAAGTGATACGATTTTCTTCCCTAACTCTTTACACCTGTTGGCCCAAACAAGTACATGTGTAGTAGATGTAAAGGAGTTGTGATTGAATTCATTTCTTTGGATTTATGAGAAGATTTGTGTATCTTTCCCTTTTGACAAGCAACACAATGGTCAGCACATGCAAACTCTTGTTCGACAGTCTTGTGACTAACCCATTCCGAACTAGTTTTTTCATGTTTTTGAGATTTACATTGCCAATCTTTTATACCAAACTGAGGAATCATTTAAAGAAGGACTGGAAATGAAACATGAAACATTTCTTGAAGGTGATGCATTCTGCATGTTGAGCATGTACATATTGTCCTTCCTCGGAGCTCTTAAGAGTATATTGTCATTTAGAATTTTAAATCCAGGAGATAGAACAATACATTCATGCTCTGTGAAAAGAGTGTTATGTTTATTTATCACACAACTAACAAACACTCAGTAGGTTATAGTTTAACTCTTTTACATAATTCACCTTGTCAAAGCTTAACTTTCCATTACTGCTGGTCCCCTTCCAGTAATGTATCCTCCTTTTTGTATCACTTCCAAAGGCAACAGATCCACCATTATATGGTTATAGATTCAGCAGGCATGATCTGTCACCTATCATTTGCCGAGAGCATCCAGTATCCACAATCCATAAGTTAGTTTTGGCGTGCAAATGATACTGCATATAAACAAATTAGTTAGTGATGAATGGGGACAAAAGCCTGTTTAGTCTTGGTTCTTCTAGTTTTCAATAGTTTTATATCAATGGTAAATGCTGAAGGGATAAGTGTTGGTTTTGGGTCATCTAAGGATTCGATAGATGTCTTTGGTTTCCAGGCTCTTCATTGAACTTTGCTTTATCTTTTGACATCATCCTTCTTGTTGTGACCCTTTGAATCTTTTGGAGATGGTGAAAGTTTCTCAAAAGTCTTCTTCTTCTTTTGGTCTGCAGCTACTGACTTATTTGACAGATCTTTCTGATGGGCTGGTTTTTCTTTGGAATCGAAACTTGAGGGACTTGACTACCAAATAGTTTTGCAACCACCATCTTTTCTTTTAGATGGTTTTTGGCAGCTACAAATTTTCTAGAGAGTCTAGGCTTGTTAGGAAGATTGATGGAGTGGCTAGGGGATTGTATTCATAGTCTTTTGCAAAGTGACTGTCTTCCCCACACATCAGGCATGTGATCTTTAGCTGCTTCTTTGTTGAGATTATCATCTACCTGATCTCATGTAGCTCCTTCTTTATCTTTTCATTCTTGCCTCCCTCACTTCCACCTATTTTCTTGTTTATCTTATGATCAACATGGGTGGTCAGCTCTATCTTTTTTTTTTGGGAACCTCTTGTTGTGGATTTCAACTGCTTCATAAATGGACTTTTGAATATATGGTTGAGGTCTCACTTTGAAGACTTTGAGGTTCCAGCACAATAGCTTTTGTTGTAATTCTTCTTATTGCATCTGTTCTTTGAATAAAGCATTGTCTTGAAGGAGAGTTTTGATTCTGCTGACAGTTGATTAGATTCGGAAGATGACTTTTCTTTTACAAACTCCATCTTCCCAATCACTTTTTTATTACTTTTTCCCTTGTGTTCTTCTCTTCTTCTTTCCTTTTCCTCTTCTTCCTTCTCTTTCTTCTCCTCTTCCTTATCTACTTCCTCATCTATTCCATCCTTCTCCTTCTTTTCAGTTGTCTCAATCTTTTCAGCAATTGTCCTTGTACAGATGGGCTTGGCAGATACCTACTTCTTACCTAAAGGTTGCACTTAGGGGTATACGTTGGGGTGTATGTCGTTGGTGGTTTCACTTAATTATACCCTAGACCTGTCTTGGTTTGATATAACCTTTGGGAGTTTTCATTAAAAGCAAGCAAGTTTTCAAACTTTTCAGTTTGAATATTATATTTATCAGCATATGTTTTAGCTATAGCTAAATCACATTACGCTGATTTCAATCTGCTGAAAAGGTCATCAATTTGGGTCTTAAGGTTTGTTTGCTCATGTTTTAATTATGAAACAATCTTTTCTAGCTTGATTATTGATTTGGTTGTCGAGACTCGATCAAAAACAAGTTATTATATTGGTCTTAGCTACCTTAATTGTGTAAGGGTAAGTAAGGTCGTCTCCACAGGGAATATGTGGAAAGTGTTTAACAATACGACTCGATTAACTTAAAGACACAAACTTTATAATTAAAGATTAAAACTTTTGATGAAATTAATAACACTATTGCAAAAAGCAACAAACTTTGAAATGAATTTGATTAAATAATAAGCAATAATCACTTCCGGGTTTCCAATTCCGCAAGATCCATAATTGATACTTTTAAATTAGAGTTTGTAAGAAATAATACTTCAAGATCTTAGCTTTTGATTAAAGTGGTAACAAAGGAACAATCTTTTAAGACTCGTTCATTCACAAAGTTACCAATTCACCTATATCACATTGTCTACTTTTCTTAATGAGCTCACGATGCAAGGAAACCGAAAACTGATATTCAAGCAAACAACTTTATTTATAAGTAATATGTTTAAATCAATCAAAACATAATGCTTCATTCACTAATCCATTGTTCAATACAAAAACCTAATCAAACATACCAATTGCCTCACTTGAAAAGAATTGTACTCCCGAAAGCAATAAAAAAGAACTTAGCCACGCATGGTCTTCATTGAATCTTTAATCTTGATTATATGATGATCAATGATGATTTGTTGTGTGTTGGGAAGCTTGAAAATACCCAAAATCACCTTGAATTTACTAGATTTCGGCTGGGAGGAGTTGTCCTTCGAGTTGGGGTTGGATAGGTTTAAGTAGACATCAAGATCCACAAAATCTAGCTGTTAGTTGAAGACCGGCGTATGATACGCCCAGGGTTGGTGTACCATACGCCCCCTCAGTATTCCTACGCCCAACTTTCTATTATTTTTTCCAAATACACCCACTGATACGCCGCGCATATGCCAACCGATGTATTATACGCCCATACACGGCGTATGGTACGCCGGTATGCCTACTTTTGTGCCTTTTTTGGAACTTTTGATGCTTACATCTTTAGTCCTTGTAGTTTCGTGTTTGCATTCTAATAATTCCAATTAAGCTTATTTAGGCTTCAAACACCTATAAACAAAACACAACCAAAGTATTCCCATTCCTTAATAACAACAATGTAATCACATAATTAGATCAATTAAGCCTTGAATTATTATCACGTGATCAATTATATTTTCCTTTTGAGCTTGGTCATCTTTTTTAAAGTCACTTTTAAGAAGATTGATTGATTCAACATTCTTCATGAGATCCAAATTATGATTTCTTTACAAGTTGACCTTAGCTGTGCATTTAGGTGTACAGCAGGGTTTAGAAGTTACCTTGGGTAAAGAGGTTGAACTTCCAGCCATTAATGCATTGTTGATGGACGTGACATCTTCCACTTAGAAGCTCCAGCCAATAACCTCTTCTTCTGAGGATACTATTGCTGTATTTCTTTGGCTTAATGAAGTGGAAGGACCTTGATAAGTTGAGTATGATTGTGGGGTTGATGAACTTGGAATATATGGGTTTAACTTTGGTGCTTTGCTTTATTTGGCAAAATGTCACAGTTGGTTGTAGTTGAAACATTTTACCTTGCTCTTGTCCCCAAATCATGATCTTCTCTACTTTAGAAATTTTCTTCTGGTTCTCTGCTAGAACTGCTTGGCCCTAAAGGATATCATAGTTATCTGGTAGTTGATATCCATTTCCTCAAGGTCATCTTGATGAATGCACTCCAGATCTTCTTCATAGAGCTGAAAGAAGTTGGTTTGGTCACTGACATCTCTTTTGTTTTCTTTCATGTCTTCCATTCATTCAAATCTAGCCTTTGAAGCTTCCCAGAACTTTTAAGTTGTTGTGAGTTTCTTGAGGCCATGCATGATGTTATTGGGTGTGCTCATTCTGATCAGCCAAGAGCCTTTGAATCCATATCCATCTTCTTCAGATCCTCATCTGAGTACTTTGTAGGATCTTTGAGAATCATAACCTTAAATCTTGATTCCTTATGAAATCCTCCATTTGGATTTTCCAGGTATCATAGTCATTTGTTGTAAACATGGAAGGTTTGGTCTGAGTTCCATTTTCCAAATCATGTTTACTAGAAATGGCTATAGTAGTCATTTTGAGAGGGTAGAGAGGTATGAAGAAAATGTTGTGTTTGATAGTGTGATGAAAAGAAGAAACAAGTGATTTGTTGAAACATAACTTCAAGCAAATCAAGAGCCCGCGCTCTGATACCACTTGTTGTATCAGGTTTGTCTAAACTAACAAGAACTTCTTTCATTAGTAGATAATGAATAAGGAATCTAAGTTAACTACTTACTATCACAATAAAAATACTTTTAGGAAAGATAAATACACAAGAAGTTCTTTCAAAGTATTCACCTGATTAATCGTTTGAGTACAAATGATACAATCAGCACATACAATCAAGTGGCTTAAAAGCTTGCCTCACCTATACAAGTGTGAGGACTTTTATACTATGAAATCTAAGCAATAAGAATAAACTGTTCTATGTTTAGAGTCTACAGTAAAATAGATAGTCTGTGTGTTAGAGTTGGTAGCTTCAGTACTATATTGTCTCCAAAAGAAGAAACACAGCAGCTGTCGACATAGACATTCTTGTTTTAAGTAGCAATTATTCAACAAATGATGGAGTTCTCTACTAATCAGCAACAGTCGATCAATAGCTTATCGGTAAATGGCTGATTGGTAGTTGCTTCAGCATATGCTGATTGACAGTCATTTAGCATATACTGTTCGGTAGTGGATTCAGCACTTAACTTGATTTGGCAGTTGGCGTCTAGTGCTTAAATCCTGAGTTTTTGGTAGTTTCATCATTCATAGTTCAACATACATGAATTCTAAATCTTTTACTTTAAGTAGGTAACACTATTGTAGATTTTATATGGTGGATTTCATATGTGTTAAAAGACACTATTGCTCCAAGAGAATGCTTTTGAAGAAGCATTGGCAAGGAATTCAAAGTTTTGTTTGAAAGAATTATTCCAGCTGCTAGACTTTAAGAGGATAATGAAAGCATAGTTAGATAAATGAGGAATTGTATCATGATGAGCCAATGTTAGAATAAGAAATTGTTCCCATCTTATTTCTAAACTTTTGATAGAATGGAATACTAATGTCTTACTCTAGAACATAAAGTGAAGTTATGATCTCACTCATTTGGAAGTAATTCGATTCACCATTGAAGAATTGGATCAATCAGAAGTTACCTATTCCATGATAAGAATCTTATCAAATCATGAATTATAGAGATGCAACCAGAGATAAGGTTAAGTCTTCTAAAAGGTTTATAAAATTAAGAAGTCCATCATAGAAACAAGATGATTATTGTAAGAGATGTTGTGATGCATGCCTTATGCAAATTGATGTGCTACAAATTATTCATATAAACCATATCAATTGCACATCACTTATTCCCAAAATTCTTAATAAAATGATGAATTGATAATTAAATAGTTTAAATTGTGTTTCTAGTTTTGAAGAAGATCAAAATAAACAAAAGGAGCTCAAAGAAGAAGAAAGAGTAGAAAACCAAGCTTCGGAATTCAAGCATGGTGTAACACCCAGAAATTTCAGAACAAAAAAGAAAAGAAAAGTAAGGGAGCAAAAGGGATATTATTACAAAGGCAAGGGGTTAAAAACATGCAAGGGCTAAACTGGTCCATAATGGCATTCAAAAAGGGTTATGGCCACCCACACCCCCTTTTTCTCATGCACACCTACGGCTTTAGAGAGAGGAAAAGACTCCCCACCGGTTCTAGAGTGAGAATAAGGAAGAATTCATCAAGAAGGTAAGATTTTCAAGTGTTTTCTTCTCGGTTTTCAGTTGGGTTTGAGCTTCTTGACCGAGTTCCATGTGTTTAGTTGCTTGTTTTCCTGCGTTTAGGTGCTAGAACTCCAGGTTGGCTCTCGGGTTTGTTGTGTTCAGCTTGAAAGTTCTTAAGGTGACTTCAAGATCCCATTTTTTACATGTTTTATGCTTGTTTTGGGGCTGATATGCATAATAAACTGCTGTTTTCCTGAACCAAACTATGAGTTTTACATGATGTACGACTGCTTTCAAAGTATGTTTGTTTTAAGTGATTTCTATGATGTTATGAAGATGTTTATTATGTTTTAAGATCGTAACATGTTATATCTATGCTAAGTATGTGTTAAAACGATGATTGGGGACCGGAAAATACGTATGTTGCATTGCAGGTGATAGTTATAGTATCCGTTATGGACACTTAGGATATGCATGGGTCTGCTGTGGACTTAGTACGTTCGCTGTGGGCACTTAGAAAAAAATTATGTGTGCTTTCCGCTGTGGACTTTGAACGTCCACTCTAGAAACTTGGACAAACCTTGCATGCTATCTGCAATGGAATTCACAATTCGCTGTGGACACTTAGAAAATTTTATGATCTGTCCGCTATAGACTTTGTTCATCCGCTATGGACTTTGTTCATCAGCTGTGGACTTTGTTCATCAGCTGTGGACATACTTAGTGTCTTATTCATGCGTTGTGGACCTTTAGCCGTGCACTGTGGATTTGGTCATTCGCCCTGGACTTAAGCTGTCCGCTATGGACACTTAGCTTCTAAGCCATCCGCTGTATAACTTATTCATGCACTGTAGACACTTGAATTTTATTTTGGGAGATGCATTAAGTCAAACCAAGTTAGCTTCTGAAGCTTAATTTCTTCTGAAGCTTAATATCTTCCGAAGCCAAAATGAAGTCTTCCAAAGCTTTAAGGTTGTGCCTAGTGTCTTGTTTAGGCGCTTTGAACTCTTAGGCTTATTCTAAATTTTGAGAAATAGAATTAAGTGCTAAGTACTATAGTTTTTGGTGTTTCATGCTTGTTAAGGTTGTATTCTTTTCTTATGGCCTGCGGTTATGGATAATAATTACTTTTTCATGTTATGTGATTTCACCATAATGAGTATTTAAAAGTATTATTCATAATCAAGTGGTCATAAAGAAATAAAAGAAGGACAGTGGAACTTAATAAATGTTACCCCAAGGCCCTAATAACAGGTGAAAAGCCTTGCAAGCATTTCCAACTTTGCTTCACGACCCTGGTTGATGTTTGCTCAACTGAGGTGTGGCTGTTCAACCCAAGTAAGGCACATCCGGGGTCTAATCCTCGTGATTGACCATTATACCAATTGGATCCTAGTTCATGAGCAGACTTTGTGCCTAGCAGTGTGGATCAACTGTCGGGGGTTAGCTACCACTTATCAATATGTACCGGCAGGAGTTCGGCATTTGTTGCCAACCAACAATATAGGCTCTGGCTTTGGGCAAACCTAAACAATGAAAGTGAAATATAATGAAAGAAAGAAAGGTAATGAATTTTCTAATGAATGATTATGTATATGATGGATGATCACTAATCTTACAAAATATATATTTTCTATATCATCAAAACTAGAAGTCACTCAACAACGCTGACTTTTTATATGCATATCAGTTGGCCGGTGATGATGTTGCTGGGGGTGGCACGAGGTTGGAGCTACTTGGCAAACAAAGACTGGCATCTATGTTATGTGGAAATAATATTTTGCCTTGTAATAAGATTAAATATTCTTTTGAAACTCATGACAATGATGTATTTCTTGGCAAGAATTATTATCAATGCATGAAATGATTTTGTTTAACTATTTCACTGCTATCTTTTCTTACTTCAAGGTATTTTAATGAATAAAGTGCTATGAATGACCAACTGTGGGGTCTCCCGGGAATCGGGCCTTACATGTTAGAATCAGAACCAAAGTTTAAGAGAATTGGGTAAATTATTTTTAAAACCTAAACTTAAAATGAAAATGGGACCAAATGAGGGGATGCCAACCCAAGTAGCTACGTGCCATCAGGTAATTTTCTTAAAGTTAACCGGTATTATGTGCGTGTGCTATTTGATTTATGTGCTTAGTAGATTTGGATGCTGATGTAGTCAGGATAGGAAGTGCTTGGAGAATGAAGAGTAAAGTAAGTGGATAATCACAACTGGCAACTATAATTAGGGACTTACTATACTTGACATAATCTGGGCTATTACCTTGAATGACTGTGTTGGTGTTTGAATCTTATAGTGCTTAGTGATGGCTGGTGGAGGTCGTGGTGCTGAGCGGCATGTCACGAGGAGCATGACTAGGACTGCTGAAATGGCTCCTAAAGAGCCTGCGCTTGATCACCAGGAAAGTGGGGATGAGAACGTTAATTTGACGACCATAGTGAAGGAGGCTGTAGCTGAGGGTGTTCATCAAGTCATGAACACGATTTGGTCGTCTGTGGTGGCTGGGGTCATGAGAGCCATAAGGGAAGATGAAAGGAGAGGGGAGAACTGGAGTGGAAAATGTGTTGGCAGTGGCAATTTCCCTTCCAAGGAAAAAAAAAGCGAAGGTAGAGGGTTGCAAGGTGGCTATAATTGAGATAAGGGTGGAGGTGTGCAAGAAGTGTGGGAAGGAGGGCCACGTGACAAGAGATTGTCACGTGATGAAGTTATGTGGTAAGTGTGGGAGATATTACGTGGAGGAGTGTAGGTAGGGATCGAATCTCTGCTTCAAGTGTGGAAAGGAGGGTCACATGGCGCAGGATTGTAAAGGAGTGAAGTGCTACAACTGTGGCGAGAGGGGGCATATGAGTAGAGACTGCAAGAAACCAAGGGCTGAGAGCTCCGTGGAAAGGAAGGGGATCGAGAAGGACGGACAGAAAGCTAAGTCAAGGCACCCATTATGAGCCGGGAGGAGGCTAGGGTGGACCCCAACATCATGTCAGGTACGTTCCTAGTAAACTAAACTTGTGCCTTTATGCTTTTGATTCTGGTTCTAGTAGGAGTTTTATTTCTACTGCCTTCTATAATAAGTTGCCCATTAGGAGTAGAATGATTGATGAGTACTTTGATGTAGAAACTGCCATTGGTAAGTCTACCAGGACTTTTGATATAGTAGGAGATTGTGAAATAGAGTTGGAAGGCCATCGGTTCTCTGCTAGACTGGTTGTGTGACCTTAGACAGAATTTGTGTATTCCTAAGGATGGATTGGCTAGCAGCCTATGAGGCAAGCCTCGTATGTCGTAAGATGATGGTTCGGTTAACCACGCCCGATGGGAGTTTGGTGACGATCTACATCAATAGGGTTAGTATGATCCCAAAAGCAATTTTGATGGTTTTGGTAGAGGGGTGTATGAGGCATGAATATGGTGCCTATCTAGCCTACGTGAAGGATGTGGATGCGTCAGTACCACGATTGATGGATGTACTGGTCGTGTGTGACTTCCCAGATGTATTCCCAGAAGATCTATCAGGTGTGCCACCTGACCGCGAGATCGAGTTCCAGATCGATCTGATACCTGGTGCCCAACTTGTTGCCAAGGCACCGTATCGTTTAGCTCCCTATAAGATGAAAGAATGGATGACACAACTACAGGAGTTACTGAATAAGGGGTTCATTTGACCGAGTATCTCTCCATGGGTTGCTCCGGTCTTATTTATGAAGAAGAAGGACGGTAGCATGAGGATGTGCATCGACTACCGTGAGTTGAACAAGTTGACTGTGAAGAATCGATATCTGTTACCGAGGACTGATGACTTGTTTGATCAACTCCAAGGTGCCAGTTGGTTCTTAAGGATATATCTTCAATCTAGTTACAATCAACTGAAGGTGAAGGAGAAGGATATTCCTAAAATAGCTTTTCGTACGCGTTATAGACACAACGAGTTTCTCGTTATGTCTTTTGGTTTAACCAACGCACTAGCTGCTTTTATGGATTTGATGAATCGGGTGTGTTGGCCTATGCTAGATAAATCGGGGATTGTGTTGATCGATGATATCCTGATTTATTCAAAGAGCAAAGAAGAGTATGTCGGTCACATTCGGGAGGTGCTGGAGATGCTTAGAAGGGAAAAGCTGTATGCCAAGTTCTCCAAGTGTGCATTCTTGTTATGCGAGGTTCAGCTTTTGGGTCATGTGGTTAATCCTAAAGGGATTATGGTAGACCTAACGAAGGTTGAGGTGGTGATGTAATGGAAGTCTCAAAAGACGCCATCTGAGATTTGTAGTTTCTTGGGTTTGGTGGGCTACTACAGAAGGTTCATCCAAGACTTCTCTAAGGTAGTTCACCATTGACTAAGTCGACCCATAAGGATTGGGCAGGTTACATGGGTTATAGTTGACCGCCTAACAAGGAGTGCTCACTTTCTGCCGATCCGTGAGATGCGTTCATCTGAGAGATTAGCGGATCTGTTCATCAAGGAGATCGTAGCTCATCTTGATGTACCGGTGTCCATCGTGTCTAACTATGACACTCGGCTTACATCTAAGTTTTGGAAGAGGTTCCATGAATGCGAAGGGGACAAAGCTACATATCAGTACGGCTTATCATCCCCTGACAGATGGTCAGTCGGAGAGGACGATTCAGATGCTGGAGGATATGCTACGAGCATACGTCATTGACCTTGGTGGAAGTTGGGATGAACACTTACTGTTAGCCAAGTTCTCATATACCAACAGTTGTCCTGCCAGCATTGGTATGCCTCCTTACGAGATGCTATATGGTAGGAAGTGTAGAACGCCCGTATGTTAGGGTGACATCAGGCAGAAGGAGTTGGGGAGCATTGAGGTGATCGAGGCTACAACCGAAAAGTTGGAGAAGATTAAGGCCTTTATGGAAGCAGCAAAGGATAGACAGAAGTCGTATGCCGACAAGAGATATAGACCAATCGAATTCAAGCTAGGTGATAGACTTATGTGGAAGGTTTCACCTTAAAAAGGGATCATCCTGTTTAGGAAGCGAGGAAGCTAAGCCCGAGGTATATAGAGCCTTTCCGAATCATTGCTTAAGTCAGAGAGGTGGCTTATAAGTTAGAGCTACCCGATGAGTTAAGTGGAATTCATCCGACGTTCCATGTATCTCAATTGAGAAAGTGTTAAGCCGATGAGGATATGATCGTGCCACTTGAGAACATTGAGGTGGAGGAACGACTCAATTATGTGGAGCAGCCAATGGCCATCATTGACAGAATAGAAAGGAGGCTAAGGAAATAAAGTGGTCCCACTTATGCGAGCACAGTGGGGACACAGGAAGGGATCCAAGTCTGAATGGGAGAGTAAGGAAGAGATGAGGCAGCACTACCTAGATCTCTTTAAGGAGTGACAAGTTTCGGGGATGAAACCTATGTAAGGGGGGTGGACTTGTAACACCCAGAAATTTCAGAAAAAAAGAAAGAAAAGAAAAGTAAGGGAGCAAAAGGGATATTATTTCAATGGCAAGGAGTTAAAAACATGCAAGGGCCAAACTGGCCCATAATGGGATTCAAAAAGGGGTATGGCCGCCCACACCCCCTTTTTCTCATGCACACCTATGGCTTTAGAGAGAGGAAAAGGCTCCCCACCAGTTCTAGAGTGAAAAAGAGGAAGAAATCATCAAGAAGGTAAGATTTTCTAGTGTTTTCTTCTCAGTTTTCAATTGGGTTTGAGCTTCTGGACCTAGTTCCATGTGTTTAGTTGCTTGTTTTCATGCGTTTAGGTGCTAAAACTCCAGGTTGGCTCTCGGGTTTGCTGTGTTCAGCTTGAAAGTTGTTAAGGTGAGTTCTAGAGCTACTTTTTTACATGTTTTTTGCTTCTTTTGGGGCTGATATGCATAATAAACTGCTATTTTCTTGAACCAAACTATGAGTTTTACATGATGTACGGCTGCTTTCGAAGTATGTTTGTTTTAAGTGATTTCTATAATGTTGTGAAGATGTTTATTTGTTTTAAGCTTGCTAGATCTATGCTAAGTATATGTTAGAACAATGATTGGGGACTGGAAAATACGTATGATGCATTGCAGGTGATAGTTATAGTATCCGCTGTGGACACTTAGGATATGCATGGGTCCGCTGTGGACTTGGTACGTCTGTTGTGGGAACATAGAAAATAAATGTGCGTGCTGTTCGCTGTGGACTTTGTTGGGTTCAACAATTAAATAAACTAAAGCTTACCAAATGATAATCAGAGCCAACTGAAGATCTCATTGCACGAGTTCAGAGACCAAGTTGATAAAAAGAAGAAAAACAAATACAAGACAAAGTCAACAAGACAAAGTCAACATCAAGACAAAAAAAATCAAATTAGGTGATGATTTAAAAATAGTATAAATAGACCCACTAGTGCATTTTTGCAAGTGCGGTTCTTGTGTGTGTGTGTTTCTGATGGTGTGATCACCACCCAAGGAGAAATCCTCTCCTTTGGGTGGGTTTGATCTTCATCCATCTTTATATTTGATTTTTCATTATAACTTGTTCATCAACATCAATGAAATCATCTACTTATTATCATCTCCTTCTTCTGTTATTTGATTCACACACATACACCCATCTTAATTTTGAATTTTCAGATCTGAACATGATAAGCCCTAAGATCCAGGCTCATTGAATCTGAAATACTAATTAAGCAAAAGAAATGACCATCACTAAAGAATGAAATTATCAAGTGATTTCAGAGATTCAAAAAGTGGGAGTGTTTTTAAGATTGATTTATGTTTCTGATGCTGTTTATTGAAGTTCAAAGCCTCATCATATGCCTAAACATTCAAATCCTCTGAGTGTGATATGAACAGTAATCCAAAAGTCATACGACCCATATCCAATGCGTTAAGTATTCTCAAAGAGATCCTATTCATTGTCTGAAATATATTAGGAGAAGCTTAATCTAAGGAAGAGAACTACAGTGAACTATGTCAGAAAATCAGTTGATCAAGAAGACATGTGACAGAGAAGATCTTCAAAGTTAGAGTTTGGCAAGCATCAGTTTAGGGGGAGTATTGTTGGGTTCAACAATTGATTAAACTGAAGCTTACCAAATGATAATCAGAGCCAACTGAAGATCTCATTGTACAAGTTCAAAGACCAAGTTAATAAAAAGAAGAAAAACAAATACAAGACAAAGTCAATAAGACAAAATCAACATCAAGACAAAAAAAATCAAAGTTAGGTCATGATGTAAAAATAGTATAAATAGACCCACTAGTACATTTTTGCAAGGGTGGTTCTTGTGTGTCTATTTCTGATGATGTGAATCACTACCCAAGGAGAAATCCTCTCCTTTGGGTGGGTTTGATCTTCATCAATCTTTGTATTTGATTTTTCATTGTAACTTGTTCATCAACATCAATGAAATCATCTACTTATTATCATCTGCTTCTTCTATTATTTGATTCACACATACACACCCATCTTAATTTTGAATTTTCAGATCTGAACATGATGAATCCTAAGATCCAGGCTCATTGAATCTGAAATACTGATTCAGCAAAATGGTATCAGAGCTGTTGGTTGCTGGATTCATCTATTTTTCAGATCCTATTTCATCTTTAATGATGTCAAGAACAAACAAGAAGCAACAAAAATGAAGAACAAGGTCTCTGTTCATCGAAACTCCATCTATTCATCGACAAAATACAAAGAAAATCAACAAATCTATTCTAATATGGTACAATTTGAAGATGATAAATCATTCCAAAGATTATCACTTCAAAATTCGATGCAATTGAACCAAATCCAAATCAAATACAAGAAGAAAATGAGTTTGAACATGTTTTTCATTAGTGATAATTAACAATTCAATCGATCGAAGTTCAGATTGATACTCTCGATCGAAGAATAACTCCAACAAGAAATGCGGATGCTTTGCATACAAATGCGGGTGCTACGCATACAAATGCGGATGCTCAACATACAATTGTGGCTGAAGCATCAATCAAATGCGGTTAAGTATTTGTTCATCCGTATTAGTCAATGCGCATGACATACTTAATACGGATGTTCATACTGACAAATGCGGATGCATTACAACAAATGCGGATGATCATTATACAAATGCGGATGATGTTCAAACAAACGCGGATGAGGTGTAATACAAATTCGGATGTGTAACACAAAAATGCGGATAATCATCACACAAATGCAGATGATGATCATACAAATGCGGATGAACATTACACAAATGCGGATGATTATGATACCAATGCGTATGAACATCATACAAATGTGGATGATTGAATACTAATGCGGATGCATTAAATTACACGTGTAACAAATACGGCTGCTTTAGTGAACAAATGCTAAAGAGTTACTCACCAAATGTGGCTGAGTTAACTTCAAATGCAATTCATCCAATAACAAAATATGATGAACAGATGATGAAAAAATGACAACATCAAACAAGAAAAAGACAATATTATAAATGCGGATGATTGCAACCAACAGGCACGTCCATTTTGTACATTCAACAAAAAGAAAAACAACACCAGAAATCAACTTGGTCTCAAAACCACTGCATCATTTAAGGATTTGTATAACTGTCAGATACTTATTCTGAAATAATTGGATTCATATTCTATGATGATGTTGTGCACCTGTGTCTATCTACTGAGCAGAACAGTTATACAGACTTTAATCAAGGGAAATGACAGTCACCAAAGAATGAAATTATCAAGTTATTTTAGAGATTCAAAAAGTGGAAGTGTTTTGGAGATTGATTTATGTTCATGATGCTGTTTATTGAAGTTTAAAGCCTCATCATAGGCCTAATACATTCAAATCCTTTGATGTGATTTGAACATTAATCCAAAAGTGATATGACCCATACCCAATGCGCTAAGTATTCTCAAAGAGACTCTACCGTTCGTCTAAAATATATTAGGAAAAGCTTGATCTGAGGGAGAGAACTACAGTGAACTATGTCAGAACATCAGTTGATCAAGAAGACATGTGACAGAGAAGATCTTCAAAGTTAGAGTTTGGCAAGCATCAGTTTAAGGGGAGTATTATTAGGTTCAACAATTGAATAAACTAAACTTACCAAATGATAATCAGAGCCAACTAAAGATCTCATTGTACGAGTTCAGAGACCAAGTTGATAAAAAGAAAAAAAAACAAATACAAGACAAAGTCAACATCAAGACAAAAAAAAATCAAATTAGGTCATGATGTAAAAATAGTATAAATAGACCCAGTAGTGCATTTTTGCAAGTGTGGTTCTTGTGTGTGTATGTTTCTGATAGTCTGAATCACCACCCAAGGAGAAATCCTCTCCTTTGGGTGGGTTTGATCTTCATCCATCTTTGTATTTGATTTTTCATTGTAACTTGTTCATCAACATCAATGAAATCATCTACTTATTATCATCTCCTTTTTTTGTTATTTGATTCACACACATACACCCATCTTAATTTTGAATTTTCACATCTGAACATGATAAGTCCTAAGATCCAGGCTCATTAAATCTGAAATACTGATTCAGCAAAAGAAATGACCATCACTAAAGAATGAAATTATCAAGTTATTTTAGAGATTCAAAAAGTGGAAGTGTTTTCAAGATTGATTTATGTTTCTAGTGTTGTTTATTGAAGTTCAAAGCTTGATCATATGCCTAAACATTCAAATCCTTTGAGTGTGATATGAACAGTATTCCAAAAGTCATATGACCCATATCCAATGCGCTAAGTATTCTCAAAGAAATTCTATTCATTGTCTGAAATATATTAGGAGAAGCTTAATCTAAGGAAGAGAACTATAGTGAACTATGTCAGAAAATCAATTGATCAAGAAGACATGTGACAGAGAAGATCTTCAAAGTTAGAGTTTGGCAAGCATCAGTTTAGGGGGAGTATTGTTGGGTTCAACAATTGAATAAACTGAAGCTTACCAAATGATAATCAGAGCTAACTGAAGATCTCATTCTACGAGTTCAGAGACCAAGTTGATAAAAAGAAGAAAAACAAATACAAGATAAAGTCAACAAGACAAAGTCAACATCAAGAAAAAAAACATCAAAATTAGGACATGATGTAAAAAATAGTATAAATAGACCTACTAGTGCATTTTTGCAAGTGTTGTTCTTGGGTGTGTGTGTGTTTTTGATGGTGTGAATCACCACCCAAGGAGAAATCCTCTCCTTTGGGTGGGTTTGATGTTCATCCATCTTTGTATTTGATTTTTCACTGTAACTTGTTTATCAACATCAATGAAATCATCTACTTATTATCATCTGCTTCTTCTATTCTTTGATTCACACACATACACCCATCTTAATTTTGAATTTTTAGATCTGAACATGATGAGTCCTAAGATCCAGGCTCATTGAATCTGAAATAGTGATTCAGCAAAAGAAATGACCGTCACCAAAGAATGAAATTATCAAGTTATTTCATAGATTCAAAAAGTGGAAGTGTTTTCAAGATTGATTTATGTTCCTGATACTGTTTATTGAAGTTCAAAGCCTCATCATATGCGTAAACATTCACATCCTTTGAGTGTGATATGAACAGTAATCCAAAAGTGATACGACCCATATCCAATACGCTAAGTATTCTAATAGAGATTCTATCCTTTGTCTGAAATATAATAGGAGAAGCTTAATCTGAGGGAGAGAACTATAGTGAACTGTGTCAGATCATCAATTGATCAAGAAGACATGTGACAGAGAAGATCTTCAAAGTTAGAGTTTGGCAAACATTAGTTTAGGGGGAGTATGTTGTTTCAACAATTGAATAAACTAAAGCTTACCAAATGATAATCAGAACCAACTGAAGATCTCATTATACGAGTTCAGAGACAATGTTGATAAAAAGAAGAAATAAAAATACAAGACAAAGTCAACATCAAGACAAAAAAAAATCAAAATTAGGTCATGATGTAAAAATAGCATAAATAGACCCACTAGTGTATTTTTGCAAGTGTGGTTCTTGTGTGTGTGTGTTTCTGATGGTGTGAATCACCACCCAAGGAGAAATCCTGTCCTTTGGGTGGGTTTGATGTTCATCCATCTTTGTATTTGATTTTTCATTGTAACTTATTCATCAACATCAATGAAATCATCTGCTTATTATCATCTGCTTCTTCTGTTCTTTGATTCACACACATACACCCATCTTAATTTTGAATTTTTAGATCTGAACATGATGAGTCCTAAGATCCAGGCTCATTAAGTCTGAAATAGTGATTCGCAAAAGAAATGACCATCACCAAAGAATGAAATTATCAAGTTATTTCAGAGATTCAAAAAGTGGAAGTGTTGTCAAGATTGATTTATGTTTCTGATGTTGTTTATTGAAATTCAAAGCCTTATCATAAGCCTAAACATTCAAATCCTTTGAGTGTGATATGAACAGTAATCCAAAAGTGATACGACCCATATCCAATGCACTAAGTATTATCAAAGAGATTCTATCCTTTGTTTGAAATATATTAGGAGAAGCTTAATCTTAGGGAGAGAACTATAGTGAACTGTGTTAGAACATCAGTTGTTCAACAAGACATGTGACAGAGAAGATCTTCAAAGTTAGAGTTTGGCAAGCATCAGTTTAGGGGGAGTATTGCTGGGTTTAACAATTGAATAAACTAAAGCTTACCAAATGATAATCAAAGCCAACTAAAGATCTCATTGTATGAGTTTAGAGACCAAGTTGATAAAAAGAAGAAAAATAAATACAAGATAAAGTCAAAAAGACAAAGTCCACATCAAGACAAAAAAAATCAAAATTAGGTCATGATGTAAAAATGGTATAAATAGACCCACTAGTGCATTTTTGCAAGTGTGGTTCTTGTGTGTGTGTTTCTGATGGTGTGAATCACCACCTAAGGAGAAATCCTCTCCTTTGGGTGGGTTTGATCTTCATCCATCTCTGTATTTGATTTTTCATTGTAACTTGTTCATCAACATCAATGAAATCATCTACTTATTATCATCTGCTTCTTCTGTTCTTTGATTCATACACACACACCCATCTTAATTTTGAATTTTTAGATCTGACATGATGAATCCTAAGATCCGGGCTCATTGAATCTGAAATACTGATTCAGCAGACTTTGAACGTCCGCTCTGGACACTTGGACAAACCTTGCATGTTGTCCGCTTTGGACTTTACACTTCCGCTGTGGACACTTAGTAAATTTTTTGATCTGTACGCTGTGGACTTTGTTCATCTGCTGTGGACTTTGTTCATCTACTATGGACTTTGTTCATCTGCTGTGAATACACTTAGTGTCTTATTCATGGGCTGTGGACCTTTAGCCGTCCGCTGTGGATTTGGTTGTCCGCTCTTAACTTAAGCTGTCCGCTATGGACATTTAGCTTCTAAGCCATCCGCTGTATAACTTATTCATGCGCTGTGGACACTTGAATTTAATTTTGGGAGATGCATTAAGTCAAACCAAGTTAGCTTCCGAAGCTTAATTTCTTCCGAAGCTTAATTTCTTTCGAAGCTTAATATCTTCCAATGCCAAAATGAAGTCTTTCGAAGCTTCAAGGTTGTGCCTAGTGTCTTGTTTAGGTGCTATGAACTCTTAGGCTTATTCAGAATTTTGAGAAATAGAATTAAATGCTATGTACTCTAGTTTTTGGTGGTTCATGCTTGTTAAGGTTGTATTCTTTTTTTATGGCCTGTAGTTATGGATAATAATTACTTTTTCATGTTATGTGATTTCATGGTAATAAGTATTTAAAAGTATTATTCATAATCAAGTGGTCATAAAGAAATAAAAAAAGGACAGTTGAACTTAATAAATGCTACCCCAGGACCCTAACAACAGGTGAAAAACCTTGCAAGCTTTTCCAACTTTGGTTCACGACCCTGGTTGACAATTGCTCAACTAATGTGTGGCTGTTCAGCCCAAGTAAGGCACATCTGGGGTCTAATCCTTGTGATTGACCATTATACCAATGGGATCCTAGTTCATGAGCAGGCTTTATGCCTAGCAGTGTGGATCAACTATCGGGGGTTAGCTACCACTTATAAATATGTACCGGCAGGGTTTTGGCATTTGTTGCCAACCAACAATATAGGCTCTTGCTTTGTGCAAACCTAAACAATGAAAGTGAAATATAATGAAAGAAAGAAAGGTAATGATTTTCCTAATGAATGATTATGTATATGATGGATGATCACCTAGCTTACAAAATGTATTTTTTATGTATCATCAAAACTAAAACTCACTCAGCAACACTGACTTTTTATATGCTTATCAGTTGGCAGGTGTTAATGTTACTGTGGGTGACACGAGGTTGGAGCTACTTGGCAAACAATGACTGGTATCTATGTTATGTAGAAATAAAATTTTGCCTTGTAATACGACTAAATATTCTTTTGAAACTCATGACAAAGATGTATTTCTTGGCAAGAATTATTATCAATGCATGAAATGATTTTGTTTAACTATTCCGCTGCTATCATTTCTTACATCAAGGTATTTTAATGAATAAAGTGCTATGAATGACCAACTGTGGGATTTCCCTGGAATGGGGCCTTACACATGGGGCCGTCCCTAATGAGGCACGCCCCATGCCTTGCCTGAAACAAACCCCCATGCTAAAATCAACACGCCCCCGTGTTTGTTAGTCCGACAGGACAAAAAGTACGGTTGCCCAACCCGAGGCATGGTGGCGTGCCCTAGGAGGCATAGGGTCGTGCCCTACCATAAACACGGGGCCGTGCCCATTCAATGTAGGGTCGTGCCCAACAACATCTGAGCATACGAGCCAACTAACTTTTATGTACATTATAAAAGCACGGGGTTGTGCCTTTTAGGCATGGAACGACGTTAAACACTCCAGAAAGCCTATTAATAGGACTTCATTTGCAATTTTGAGAGGGATCTTTTACGAGGTGAAGTGCTGGTGTTCCCTCTTAGGAACCCATCCTTTGGAAGTCTTCAGAAGGTTTTAGAGGTCCATTCAACACATAGAATAAGCTTGGGGTCGTTTAACATCATCCATAGTAGATCAATAGTTTGATTGTTCTAATTTACCGATGATTTTATTACTATCTTCTATCTTTGTTGTTATTTTCAACCTCATTGTGAGCTTAACTTCATTTATTATCCTAATTTAGTGAAACTTTATGTAACTTGTGATGAACTAATCATGTGGTTTATATTATGTTAATGTTATGGTAATCTTAGGTAACCTTTTGATGGGTAGCATCGACATTTGAATGGGGAGTTATAAACTCATGATTTGTAATTATGAATGTCATACAAGGTTGAAAAACATATGAACTAAATTTGATTCGTGAAACCGGTCTTCATATTAAATCCATGGCTAATGAACTAGAAATGGTTATTAGAAATCATATCACTATAACTTTCTAATCATTTCCGGGTTCCCTTTTATTAGTCTAAGAAATCTCTAGTAATTATTATGGTTTTCTAAAATTAATGGTATGTTAGAAAGGAACTTGATCAATTCTCTTTTCAACAATAAGTTATGTTTTTAGAAATCGTATATTGAAAGGCTGCACGAGATCTACCTACATACTAGTGGCTTTGATTGATCAACATTATAAGTTACTCGATATTGGTGTCCTTGTCACTACGGAGCTGGCAGACGAGAAATCCATGTTGGCTCATGTTTATAAACATTAACATAATTACATTAATCAATATCTTTAACCACACCACCAAGTCATCACCGTGACATAAGTGTAATCTAAACTAGGATAATAGTCTTACTTCACTAAAAGAATCACCGGAAGTCTCAATCTATCTTTATCTATCTTTATTAATCATTATTTTTTAAATTTTTTTATTTTCTAAATCAAAATGACAGTCAATTATGAGGGTTGTTGAGTCGACTTAGTGTGTCCACAGATTAATACTCGGTTTTTACCAACATTATATTATCTCAGGATAGGTACACTTGCCTTTTGTGTATAGTTTAGTATTAATAATAACCATTGAAAACTAATCTATGTGAAAAACTTTATCAAAATATATATACAATTTGCACGCACTAAGTTTTTGGTGCCGTTGCCGGGGACCCGTGGTAGTTTGAAAGACGTTCCAATTTTTTTACTATCTTTTTTATCTTTAGTATATTTTTAGTTCATCAATATTTTTAGTTCAAAGTCAATTGTTATCAGTTAATAGCCAAATCGATATACCAATATAAATCTTCTCGGAGGTGATAAACCTCCACCTCATTAAAAACTAAGTGTGAGAAAGGGTCTAGCCAAGGACCCGTAACCAAAATATGGCTCTATGTTATTTTTTTTCTGTTTATCTTATTATATGCTCTTAGGACTTTAATTTCATATTTTTAGTAATTTGGTGATGTTTTAGATTAATCCCAATGTTTTCTTTTGAGCTCATTCAAGGAGGCTACGGGCACACACATTTGGCTCGTCATTTTCGGGGAGCTTTCGTTTGCCTTTCTCTACTTGATATTTATTGTTAATCATATTTAGGATAATGTGAAGCTTAAGTGTGGGAAAGAGTATACATGCTTGATACTTTGTTTATAAAATGGTCCAAGTTATAATTAAATCCTTTTGCAAAAATTCACTCTAATTTTAATGTTTGTGGCAACAACACCAAAAACTTGAAACAAGTTTTGATAAAACAAAATATAAATAGACGTTTTTGTGAAATAAATAATAGAATAAAGCAAACTCAAATAATCTTAAAAATATTTTTTGTGATATCCTTGAAATCAACACGAGTTGATGAGAATATTCAAACATATAAAATGAAACACTTATACCCAATTCCATCCGATATGTGAGCTTATTTTTTAGCCTTAAACAAGCTTTTCATTATGTGTTTTTGCTTTCATTATGGATATATTGAGGGTGCCTTATGTTGCGTGTGAATTAGAACTTGTTTTGGGTATGCATTTCATTACCTTATAAGTATTTCTTGCACAAAAGGATTTAGGCAATTAGGAAAACCCAACATTCGAGCCTCTACCATTTTCAAATATCCTTACCCCAACATTATCCCTAGTTAGCCCTGTTGAGATTAAACGTTTTCATTTTAATTACCAGAACCATGAAGTTACTAAACCAAAAAGCCTTCAACAAAACCTGTTTTCATTAAAAATATGTTTTAGCTTATTTAAAAAAAAGAGAGCGAAAAAAAGGAAGAAGAAAACTAGTTCCGTTATTTTGTGGTATTTCAAAATATATGATCGAGAAAGAAAAAATGATATGAAAGATACCCAACTTGTGGGCAATTGGTTTCACGAAGGAAAATGCAACAAAAAACCAAACAGAATCCAAGAATTCGACATCCAAATCCATTGGGTGCTTTTAGGCCCTAAGCCCAACAACCCTAAAAAATATTGGATAGCTAAGTATATCATCGGGTTAAGGAGGAGGTGCAGTTTTTGAAAATGCAATACGGTCTTGACAATCTAACCATAAATGAGTACTCGAGTTAGCATATCCCTTCTATCTTGAGTATTGTATAGGGAACCCTTTTATTGATTTCCTGTTAGTTTATGTCAATCAAATAAGCCAAGATCATCATCTTTAGCATTTAGCCACTTTTTCCCCATATAATCCATACCTCGAACCCAAGCAAAGTTACAACTTATCATACTAAGCAAATACTTAAAATAGGTGGAGATTTGATCCTTTACCAAGCATATGATTTCACACATATTCATACTAAGCAATTGAGCATATTAGTCATACTTCATCCTACGTACGATTACATGTTAAAAATCTTTAGAACCTATTCTATTGCTTGAAATGATATCATTCCACATGTGCTTAATTGTTTATATTTAGGTAAATCAAGTTTGCTTGTATAATTCTCGAAAGACATATTATATCTTGATTTATTTGGTTACTGGTAGTGTTGCTATTTTGAGTGATTTTTCTTGAGGACAAGCAAAGTTTAAGTGTGGGGTTGTTTCAAAAACTTGGTGCATGCAAATAATATATATATTTTGATAAAGGTTTTCGCACAGATTCAGTTTTAAATGGTTATTAGTAATACTAAACTACACACAAAAGGTAAGTGTACTTATCGTGAGGTAATATAGTGTTGATAAGAATCGGGTATCAATTCATGGACATACTAAGTCTACTCAACAACCCTCATAATTGACTATCAGTTTTGACTTAGGAAATCATAAGTTAAAAAAAATAATGATACATAAAGATAGATAAAGATAGATTGATATTTTTGGTGATTTTTTTGGTGAAGTAAGACTATTATCCTAATTTAGATTACATTAATGTAACTGTGATGAATTGGTGGTGTGGTTAAAAATATTGATTAATGTAATTATGTTAATGTTTATAAATGTGAGCTAACGTGAATTTCTCATCTACCATCTCCGTAGTGACAAGGACACTAGCATCGAGTAACTTACAATGTTGATCAATCCAAGCCACTAGTAATGTAGGTAGATCTTGTGCACCCTTTCAATATACGATTTCTGTAATCATAACATAATGTTAAAAGGAGAGTTAATCAAGTTCCATTCTACCATACCATTAATTTTAGAAAACCATAACAATTACTTTAGATTTCTTAGACTAATAAAAAGGAACCAGCAAATTATAAGAAAGTTAAGGTGATATGATTTCTAATAACCATTTCTGGTTCATTAGTCATGAATTTAATATGAAGACCGGTTTCACGAATAAAAGTTAGTTCATACATTTTTCAACCATGTATGCTATTCACAATTATAAATCACAAGTTTATAACTCCCCGTTCACATGTAGATGTTACCAATCAAAAGGTTACCCAAGATTACCATAACATTAACATAATATAAACCACACGATTAGTTCATCACAAGTTACATAAAGTTTTACTAAATTAGGATAATAAATGAAGTTTAGCTTATAATGAGCATGAACATAACAACAAAGATAGAAGATAGTAATGAAATCATTGGTAAATTAGAACAATCAAACTAGTGATCCACTATGGATGATGTTAAACGATCCCGAGCTTCTTCTAAGTGTTGAATGGACCTCTAAAACCTTCAAAACACTTCCAAATGCTGGGTTCCCGAGAGGGAAGTGTAAGGAATATACTTAAAGGCTGATGCAATCAAAGAACAATCAAAGAGCTCTCAGCATGCACATGTGAAGTACTAGGAAAGTACTTCGAAAGATTTGATATAACTCAGAGAATTATGCTAAGTATCAAATCTTCCGAAGCCAAAAGACCAATTCTTCCAAAGCCAAAGATGTAGTCTTCCAAGGATTCAAAGACAATGTCTTCCGAAGCCAAAGACTGATTCTTTCGAAGAAAGATAAGACATGCTTTCTCTGACTTACTGTTGACAAAAGCTGAACCACCTTTCCGCAACCATTTCTGAAGACTCACAACCAGCATGGTTTGGTGAAAAGTCCATGCTTTTGTCAACTTTAGATTAAGGTGTTGAGTCTGTAACTTTCCAACTATGTACTTTTATCCTTTTTGTATTAGATAAGGATGTGAGTTATGGCATGTCATGTCACTAGTCAAATAGTCAATTTGCCTTTTTGACTCTACATTGATCTTGTTGTCTAGATTAGTATTTACAGTAGGCCTTTAAAGTATGGCTGGCTGTAGGATGTAGTATAAAGTATCTCAAGCACTTGTATTTATAATTAAGCCTTGTAACACTTGTAAGAAATTGAAAAAAATATACATCATTCTTGAAAAACATATTATCTTGTTCTTGTTATTGTTCTTTTACTTGTTTTCACGGTTTCATCATCTAAGCCGGTTCCCTATTTGATCTACTAAGTGTTCTAACTCTCTCCATCTTGTGAAACTATTGCTTTGACCACCCTTCAACTCCTACAATTGGTTTCAGAGCTTCTTAGGCTCTTGATTGTAAGATCTCACCATCTTAAATCTCTTAACTTTCAAAAAATACTTATCAACTCAAATGGCAGCTATCTCTAAGGTTGATATGGAAGCTGGTATCATGACAAAGTCTCCACTGATCACTCCTGATGATTTTCATACTTGGTGCCAACGTATGGAAGGGTTCATCAAGTCTTAAGACACCAGGATGTGGAGATCTGTTGTTGAAGGACCCCAGATCCCAAGAACCTCTGCAGCCACTGCTGGAGGTGTGATAATACCAAAGGAAATGACTGACTACTCTACAAAAGACCGAAAGTAAATAGATGTAGATCAGAAAGCCATCACCGCTCTTCACTGCTCTTCCAAACTCCATATACAGAGGTTTCAAGAAGTGGAAAACTACTAAGCAGATCTGGGATGTACTAAAGCTCATGTATTAGGGGTTTTAGGAAGCTAAGGAAAACAAGAAAGACAATATGAATCAGCAATTTGAGAACTTCACCTATAAGACATGTGAAACCATGACTCAACAATACTTTAGGTATGTTGACATTGTGGATACTCTAATGGATGTTGGAGTCAAGCTTGAGAATAAGGACATAGTGAGGAAGTTCATGTTCTCACTTCGCAGGAAATGGACTCAGTACTGTGTGGCCATCAAGAGAACTAAGAACCTCTCTACTCTTACTCTGACAGAGCTGTATGGTATCCTTAGTGGTTACCAGATGGAGATGAATTTGCAAAATCCATCAAGCAGCTCTTCTAACAATCAGCAGAGCTTAGCCCTTCATGTGGTTGAAAGGGATAGTAGAGAACCACAGAATCATCTCATCTGCTTCCCTGATATCTCACAAAAGGGTCCTTTCATCACCTTTGTTGAGACACCAAGGGAAAGCTACATCCAAGGAAGCCCATACCAAGAGACAAGCTCTGCTCAAGCCTTTATGTCAGCTGATGAAAGTTGTGGAAATTTTCTCCTCATTCTTGAAGATTAGATTACATCCATCCAGATGACCTGGAGTACATGGAAATAGTCCAGCAGAGGGCTCTCCTCACTCATAGAGCCAAGAAGTTCTATAATAGAACAAGAAGGAAGTTTCCAAGAAATGTGGCCAGTGGAAAGTTTGGCCTAGATAAAGCAAGGTGAAGTTTTACAACTGTAACCAAATAGGACACTTTGCTAGAGAGTGCAAGGAACCAAGGACAAATGATGTCCAGACACAATCCATAACAAACTACACTGATGCAGCTTCCAGAACTGAGAAGCCAAGCCAACTTAAACAACATGTTGTTGTTGCTGTTGAAGAAGAAGTCTTTGACTGGAGCTTTCAGGTCAAATATGCTTCTCCAAACCAAGCACTGATGGCTGATCATAAAGAAGCCAATGTATTAAAACTTCTTTATACTCCTGAATGCATTGCTAAAGTTAATATGTACAGGTCCTACAACTTGGAAGTGAGATTTGACCATGAGTCCTTAAACATTTTAAAAGCTGATTTTAAAAGAGCAGAAAATGATTATAAACTTAAAATTCAAGATTTAAAGAAAACCATTTCTACTCTTAAGCATGAGCATACAAACTACAGGACTCAAATCAAAAATCTCATAACCAAGTTAACTGAATGCCAGGCTGAGCTTGTGATCCGCAAATCTAAGGCAGAAAAATATGTTCTTTAAGTGGAAACCTTCAAGAACATAATATCATCATCCTTGAATGCAAAAGTTTCTTACCAAAATAGGCAGGCACTAGGATCAAGTGAGATAGCTCCTCCACACACACTCCAATCTGTAAGATTTCTAAGATGTGGAACTTGTCAAGATGAGCTGGCTTCTATTGATCCTATCTAAGAGAAAGATGAAGATGTAGAGGAGATAGTGAAGGATAAACCTGAGGTGAGTGACAAGGGTTATCCTATGAAGGGACATTATTCTCCTTGAGAGAAGAAAGAACCAGGGATGATCAAGTCTGCATGGAAGAACTTGATAAAGGTAGCCAAAAGAAAGTCAATGAAAGCCCAAAAGTTCAAGGCCACCTTCAACTCCAAGCAAAAGCAAGTTTTGATTTCTGTTGGATTTGAAGTGGTAAAGACTGAAGACTCGACAGTGGACTCTAGTACCAGGAGTCCTAGTTCATGTCCAAATCATCCTGGTCAAGAGCAGAAGACTGATAAAATAAGCACTACTACTGCACAGCCTGAACCATCTAGTTCTAAAAGCAAGCCTCATCCCAAGAAGCCTGCTGTATCATTTGAGAAGATGAAGAAGGAAGTGGAAAGTGATCAAGCTCAGCCTCCCACTCAAAAGAAGACTCTCAGAAGCATGCCAACTGAATGCATCATATGTGGTAGTACTTCTCACTTTGCCAAGGATTGCATCTATAATCCTAAAAGTACTATCTACATGACCAAGAAGAAAACTTCTAAGAATAAGTAGAAGAAAGTAGCTTCGAAAGGAAAATCTATTCCCTTCGAAAGCTCCAAAGTGAAGAAGAAGATATGTGAAAACTTACCTTCTGAAAAAAATTTGGTCTCGGAATAAAGGAATATTTCCAAAGTACTGAAGTCTGCTACAGTAGATGCAAAAGTTTTCGAAGGTCCAGTCCCTAAAACTTCCAAAGTCATCAAAACTTCTGAAGTATTAAAGGCCAAGTTTAGTCTTCCAAAGTCCCCTCACTCTCCTTTCCCTAATATGAACCTTGAGTCATCAAAGCCTTTCTGACTCGGCCTGGCCCGGTAGACTTTGCCTTGAACGAACGATTCTTCCTTTGTTGAGATAGAGTCGAAAAACCATGTCTTCTTTCTATTCTACTTTTGTAATAGAAAGTAGACTCATCCCTTCATGTATGTGAATTTTCCAAATCTAAAGATGAATGAAGGCCATGTGACTAAAAGTTCTTCATCAACAACAACAGATGATCCTCAGAGCTTGCATATAGGATTAATTACTATTGTATTATCTTCAGTTCACTTTGACAAGCCCAAGACTAATGAGGCTTGGGTTTCCAAATGTAATTAACCATCTCTTTATGTGCAGGAAAAGCTAAAGACCAAAAGGAATGTATGGATCATTGACAGTGGTTGTTCCAGGCATATGATAGGCAATGGCTCTTTGCTTCAAAACATTGAGAAATTTAATAGAGGGCTAGTTGCTTTTGAAGGAGAATCAGGTGGTTACATTACTAGAAGAGGCAGGGTCACAAATGGTAAGCTCAGCATTAAGAATGTAAATTTTGTTAAGGAGCTTGGGTACAATCTTTTGAGTGTTTCCTAATTTTATGATCAAAGACATAACATACTCTTTACTAAGAATGAGTGCATTGTTCTCAAGCCTGGGGTGGTCATTCCTTAAGACCATATCCTGCTAAGAGCCCCCAGGAAAGGAAACATGTACAAGATGGATTTGCAGGAAACATCCCCTTCAGTAGAAGTTTCTTGCTTTCTATCTGTAGCCAATAGTGATGAGTCTTTCCTCTAGTATAAAAGAATGTGCCATGTAAACTTTAAGAACATGAATAAAATAATTAAGAATGATTTGGTAACTGGAATGCCAAAGAAAGAGTTTACAAGTGATGACCATTGTGTTGCATACCTAAAAGGGCAACAACACAAAGTGTCTCACAAGCCAAAGGAAATGAACTCCATCACTACTCCCCTACACTTATTACATATAGATCTCTTTAGCCCCACTAGTGTAATGAGTATAGGAAGGACCTCATATTGTTTGGTCATCATAGATGACTTCACAAGATATGCTTGGGTCTTCTTCCTTAGAACTAAGGATGAGACCCCCTAAGATCTTGAAGAGTTTCATTCTAAAAATTAAGAATCAATGTGATCACAAGGTCAAACTCATAAGATATGATCAAGGAACTAAATTCAAGAAGCAAATCCTTGATGCATTTTGTTATGAGAAGGGTAGTACAAGACAATACAGTGTTCCCAGGACTCCTCAGCAAAACGGTGTTGCTAATAGGAGAAACAAGACACTTATTGAAGCTGCAAGAACCATGTTATCTGATTCTAGACTGTCCATCACCTTCTGGGCAGAGGCAGTCAACACTGCTTGCTATATGCAGAATAGAGTTTTAGTAGTCAAGACTCATGGTAAGACCCCTTATGAACTGTGGCATAAAAGGAGACCTTTTATTGGTTTTCTCAGATCATTTGGCTGTCCTTGCACCATCTTGAATACCAAGGAACAAAAAGCCAAATTTGCTGAGAAATTAGATGATGGACATTTTATTGGATACTCTTCCCAAGCTAAGGCTTATCGAGTATATAATCTTAGAACTAGAGTAGTTGAGGAGTCAACCAATGTGACCTTCAATGAGCACACACCCAGTGTGAAAGGTTTTGGTCCTGATTGGTTGTTTGATATTGATTTAGTTACCAAATGTTTTAACAAATCTTGTGAAGATGTATCAGGATCAATAGGTAGCTTATCAACAGGAGATTCTAGTCCAAGATTTGAGCTTAGAAGACCAAGTGTTCAAACTACTTCTACTCTAGTGGTAACTAGCCCTACAGTTGGAAATCTTGTCAGCACAATAATGAAAAATTCTTTAGCTGATACATCTGAGGTGCCTATAACTTCCAGCATAGAGGCACAGAACTCAAATGAAGGAATTTCCAATGTAGGAGGAGATGGAGGTAGTGAAAGTGATCAAGAATTTTATGATGCTGACAAGCACTCCACTGAAGACAACATCAATGATGTCACACACTCTCTGAATCAAGCTAAACTTGATAAGGGTGTTGATGTGGTGGGTGATACTCAATCACCAGATCTGAATTTCACTAATTTAGATCTGTCCAACCAACTTACTGTGATTCCTTAATTGAGAAACCACAAGTCACATCCCACCATAAACATCATTAGAAATATTAAGACGGGGGTGAGAACAAGAGGACAAACCCATGACAGAAATGTTTGTCCTCACTCTTGTTTCATCTCCCAAATTGAGCCTAAGAAGATTGATGAGACCCTGAAGGATGGAAGTTGGGTTGAAGCAATGCAGGAGGAGATGCTTCAATTCAAGAGACAAAAGGTCTGGAACTTATGTCCTCTTCCTCAAGGGAAGACTACTATAGGTATCAAGTGGGTATTCAGGAATAAGAAAGATAATAAAGGACTTGTCATCAAGAACAAGGCAAGACTAGTTGTTCAAGGGTACACACAAGAAGAAGGGATTGACTAGACAAATGTTTTTGCTCTTCTAGCAAGACTTGGAGCTGTTAGGATATTCCTAGCTTTTGCTACATCTAAGGATTTCAAAGTCTACCAATTTAATGTCAATTGTGCTTTTTTATATGGGGTGATTGATGAGGAGGTGTATGTCAATCAACCACCTGGCTTTGTAGACCCAGATCATCATGATTATGTTTGCAAGCTTGACAAAGCTCTTAATGGGTTGCATCAAGCTCCAAGGAAGTGGTATGAGAAACTATCACAGTATCACTGTCAGCATGGATACAAGAGGGGTACTATTGATCGAACACTCTTCATCAAAGGAACAGGAAATGACTTGATGATGGTTCAAGTTTATGTAGATGACATTATTTTGGGGTCAACTAATTCGAAGCTCTACTAAGACTTTGAGAAGCTGATAGTAATAGATTTGAAATGAGTGCCATGGGGGAACTCAGTTTCTATCTAGGAATTCTAGTGAAGTAGGTTCACAATGGCATCTTCGTAAACTAGTCAAAGTATGTGCAAGACATACTTACCAAATTTCATCTGACTGAGTGTAAGGTTGCTAAGATGCCTATAGTCAGAAACCACTCTCTAGGACCTAATCTTGAGGGGGAGTGTGTTGATGAACATCTATGATTGGTTCTCTTATGTACCTCATAGCTAGCAGGCCTGATATCGTGTTAGTTACATGTATTTGTGCAAGATATCAAGCCAATCCCAAGATGGCACACCTGGTTGCTATCAAGAGAATCCTCAGATATCTTAAAGGTGCTCCCAAACTGGGCCTTTGGTATCCTAAGAATTCTGACTTCAATCTGTATGCCTATACAGATAGTGACTATGGTGGTTGCAATATGACTGCAAAGTCTACATCTTGGGGATGTTAATTTCTTGGTGGAAGGATAGTCTCCTGGTAATGTAAGAAACAATCTTGTGTGTCTGCATCAACTGCTGAAGCTGAACACATTGCTGCTACAAGCTATTGTGCTCAAGTGCTTTGGATTCAGAATCGGATGCTGGACTATGGATTCAATTTCAAGGAGACTCCCAACCATATAGACAAAATCAGTGCTATATCTATCACAAAGAATCCTATGTAGCATTCAAAGGCAAAACACATCAACATCAGGTATCATTTGATTCAAGATAATTTTAAAAAAGGATTGATAAAAGTAGTCAAAGTTAACAGAAATGAACAATATGCTAATTTGTTCACAAAAGCTTTTGATGAGCAGAGATTTAAGTATCTTGTACAGCTATTGGAATGGTTAACTTTGAGTATATTATCTTAAACTAAACTCAAAATTATTTAACATGTGTGTCTCAAGTTGTCTATGTCATCACCTATATAAGCCCAGTTTACTTTGGAAGAAACTTTTTAAAACTGATATCCCTTAGAATTTTGAGAATTTTGGATATATTTTCTTTCGGAAGACATCAAGTTGTCTTCGAAAGAAAATTATGTCTTAAAAACAAATAACTACTTCTCAGATTTCTACCTTTGGAAGAAATTTTGTTATATATTCTGAAGGTTATATTTGTCACCAAGTACTTATATGTGTTGAAGGACTATTTTCTTCCGAAAGCAATTAAGTTTCAGAAGCTTTATTATCTCTTTGTATAAAATTTCTGATATTTTATATCTTTCGAAACAAAAATTGTCTAAGAAGTAAACATACTCTAAGAATTTTTCTTCCGAAGCAAAATTTTTGTAAGACTAAGGAATATCTTCCGAAGCCGAATTGGCTTCGGAAGGTTTTCTTAAACTTTTCGAAGACAAATTACCTTCTGAAGATTTTAGACTTCTAAGATAACTACCTTTTTGTGCACTTTTTCAGAGGTGGGACCGACATCCGGATTTCAAAGTTTATCTTTGTCTCAAATCCAATCCATATAAATATACCTTTAACGGTTCCCCCTGTTTCACTTTCTTCTTCATCTGCAAAAGCTTATAACATAAATTCACCCACAAACCACCTTTGTTCTTATCTTCCATCACTTCTAAGATACTAAAAACGGCAAACCCTGATCCCCAAAACCAACTCAATTTTTCCATGCAGTTACACTGGCAACACAACCAAGTTGTTCTGTTATCATCTAAGAAAGATCCAGGTTTCTCAGACGTTTGTTGCTTCTTGTCTCTTTCAAACTACTTCACCGCACTTACCATTGACCCTCCCTTGTACAAAGATCAACTTTTAGAATTCTGGAGGACCTCCCAAGAGGTCATCTTGGATGGTGGGAAGGCACTATCTGCCACATTGTAGGGGAAGACAATTTTTGTCACTCCAGCCACCATCAACACTCATCGAGGCTGGATGATGAAGAAGGCGAATTGTCCTTCCCCAAATCCGCTGTAAATAATTCATTTAGGCATGATGGGCTATGAATGGGACTACTCAGTAAGAACCTTGTAAAAGGGTAAGGTTTCCTTCCAATGGAAGTACCTCCTCCATGTGGTCATCCATTCTTTGTCCAACAAACATGGAGGTTGGGACCAAATTCCTGAGGACTTATCCTACATAGTCCATGAAATGGTTCAAGGGGTCAAGTTCAGGTACACTCAATTTGTTTATACAAACTTGCTTGCTAACTTGGACTCCTTAGAGTAATACATGCTCCCAAAATATGTTCAACACATTTTTATCTGTGAATTGGGCTCACAGTTAAGGGGAACAGGTAGCACCCTTAAACTGGGACCAAAGAAGCCCGGCATCTTTAAGACAAAGAGAAATTCCACTGTTGGCTTCTCAGGGGTAGAAACAGCCCTGGTCCTAAAAATATTAGAGCTCATTGCTCAAGGTGACAACTTGGCAGCACAAGCCAATGTTGAACCCGCACCTTCTATATCTGCACCACCCTCACAGCCACAAATCACCATCACCTACCGAAGAAAATCCAAACAAATTGCTGTTCAGTGTACTCAGGTTGAGCAGGCCCCCATATCACCACCCATGCAGCAAGAAGTTGGAACAAGAGCTCCAACTTCTCCTAAGGAGCAAACCACTCCCACCATCTCTTAGATCAGTGTTGAGGTTCCTCATGCTCAGCCTGATGAGCTTACTGCCACAGCCTTAAGCCTTCACTTTGAATCTTAGAACTCTAGTGATCAACCTTCAGTGAGTACTATGATTCTCTCTTCTCCACCCCTGCTCAAGGAGAGATGAGTGCTACTGCATCACCCAAATCCATCCCACATCATCCACCCACAACTGAGGTGGACCTCCCTGAACATGCTTAGGAAGTCCATATGAATTAGGCTCTCACTTTTGCAAGTGATTAGATAATTAAGACCTCAACCATGGCAACCCAGCCCATTAATACTTCTCTTGAAGCTATCAGGGTGCAGGGGAAATCCAGCAGCCAAGAACCACTAGCTAGTAGTGAGGAAGAACACTTTAGTCCTATTCTTTCATCCTCCTATGATTCTTCTAATAAAGAGTAGGGGAGTCTACAACTAAAGGTGCAAAAACTATCTAAAACATGCACCTATTTAGTTTCAAAGGTGAGTCACCTGAAATATCGGTGACTACCATACAAAGAAGGGTCAATGACCAGCAACTTGAGATCACCGATCTTAAGGACAAGTTAGCTGAGAAACCTATCTAGAGGACTCAACCAGGTCCACAAGAACCTGTGGATGTGGTGGACCTAACCTTTAGCTCCCCTATGCAAGAGGGTGATGCTACCAAAAAGGGGGAGGAATTCCTACCTACAATCACAGAACCTAGGACTTCCTCTTAAAGTATGGACATAGAGGACTCACCACCCTCACTTGAAGTTGTCCATACTCAACAACCTCCTCAGGTCCACATTGATGTGGACTCACTCATTCAAAGCTTGTTTAAGGAGGGTATACCAAGGGCAATGCCTACTCCATCTCACCCTGCTAAGAATCCAATAACAGGATGGAGATATGATGCTGAAAGAAGAGCCCTAGTAATCTCTAGGTCTTGGGGACAACAAGAAATCATCAATTTCTACAACCTGAGATACTATGAGAGCACCTATTTAGTTGACCTCCCACTTGCCAACCCAAGTCAAAACAAGCAAGCTACAAGGTTAGCTGATAGGATTCAAGATAGGGTGCTTGAAGAGTTCAAGCTGAGATCAAAATTATATAGATAGAGGCTAGCAGGTAAGACTGTTGGTCAACTGGATGTTGAGGTGGACCCTAAGATTAGCTCCAATGGGAAAACCTTAGCTGAAGGCCTAGAGGTTGAGCCTGTGAACCTTGAGACAGAAACTGCTTCAACACCCATTACCCTCAAAGAGGCACCCGCTGGTAAAGGTGTCTCACAACCTCTGTCTGGCTAGAGCTCAAGTGCAACACCAAGCAATAAAGGCCAAAGCTCTCTTCACCCTAAGTCACACAGGCCAGTGACTGATAAAGGGAAGAGGAAGATGACCTCTAAGGAGATTTAGGAGGAGAAGAGGGAGAGGAAGAGGAAGGCAAAGGGAGATAGTTCAAGTAGCACTCAGCTTCATGGAAGCTACAATCAGGGTTGCCCCTAGGCCAAACACTCAAGATGATGAGTTAAAGGCAGTCAGATTAAACTATCTGGGGTCTAGGTACTATATTGTTAATGAACTCATCTCTCTCCCCTTGGATGAACTAAATGAACTGGCTAACATGGAAGTGTCAAAGGAAAGGAGGGAACCTGAGGATGCAGAATTTCTTCTCACGATCAAGGAAGAAAGGAGGAGAAAAAGACTCTACAAAGCTCCTACCCTCTCCCCAGTTAAGAAAAGTCCTGAAGTAGAGGTTGTGGCTACTGACCAACAAACTCAGGTAGGTAAGGAACAAGACAGGCAAAACATGATAGCCATAGGTCTCTATCAGGAAGTAGACCTTCTTCCCTTACCATATGAATACATTGAGTTTGAATACCTTAAGCAGCTTGAGCAACAAGTTCTAAAAGAGCAAAAAGCTTCTAAGAGGAAGATGAGGGAAGAGGCTGCAAGGTCAAGAGCCACCATCAGAGCAAATCTAAAGAAGTCTACTGATAGACAAAAGATGGTGAGCTTCTTGAAGCTGTATGGATTCTTCGGAAAGAGACTTGGTCCAATGTATCTATCCATTATGGATGAGCACATTAGAGTGATAAAGCAGAAGATCAAAAGGGGTGAGCTGGTTGACTTGCATTCTCCACCAAGTCAAGCTGCACCTAAAGATAAGGTCAAGGTTGAACCCAAGGAGACAACATAACCTGGACCTAGTGCTGCATCATAGCCAACTTCATCTTCTGATCCACAGCAAGGTCCTGATCCTTCTCCTTCTGAACTTGTGAAGGATAAGGACCCAACTAAGAAGGAAAAACAAGAACAATCTAGCACTGTAGTCCAGTCCTCTTAGTTAAAGTACAAAAAGAGGAAAAAGATGGTCATAAGAAGGGACAAGCAGAAGAAGAAGAAGAAGAATAAGAAGAAGTCTAAGGCATCCACCTTTGCACCTCAGGATAGGTCAGAACATCCTGAGGGTGCTCAAGAAGAGGTTGCTCAACAAAGTCCACTCATAGTAGAGCCTCTTGTTGCTGAGAGGCCCATTTTGTCTTGGGTGTTTGCTACTAACCTAGACAGATGGTATGTCACTAGAGATCAAGGATGTCAAGACATGTACTTCTGGCAAAAAATTCTTGATCTCCCTCTACATGATCTCTATGACATAAAGAGATACTTTGAGAGTCTGAGGAATCCTGATCAACTGATGACGAAGGGAATGGTCTTGATTCTAATGAAGACTGTCAACAGATGAAGATCAAGACTCAAAGGTCTCTTCAGTTTTGGTAGCATCAGCCTAGGGGGAGTTTGTAAGGAAAACACTTAAAGGCTGATGCAACCAAAGACCAATCAAAGAGCTCTCAGCATGCACACGTGAGGTACTAGGAAAGTACTTTGGAATATTTGATATAACTCGGAGAATGATGCTAAGTATCAAATCTTCCGAAGCCAAAAGACCAATTCTTCTGAATCCAAAGATGAAGTCTTCCAAGGCTTCAAAGACAATGTTTTCTGAAGCCAAAGACTAATTTCTTCAAAAGACAGAGAATACATGCTTTCTCTAACTTACTTTTGATAAAAGCTGAACCATCTTTCCGCTACCATTTCTGAAGACTCACCAACCAGCATGGTTTGGTGAAAAGTGTAAGGCCCCATTCCCGGAGACCTCATAGTTGGACAATCATAGCACAATTTGTAAAACATTTCATAATTTATTATCACAATGTAGCGGAGTTTAAACTTCAAAAGCCATTCATTAACTTTATAAATACGGTTGCTAAGCAATACATGTTTGATAACAGATACAAAAGATCATTAGTTGTATTACAAAACAACAGTGTTATCTTCTTGAATGGATGTCAGCTAAATCCCGACGAGTAGCCTCCCCGAGTGTCATCCTCAGCAAATTACCTGCCAACTGAAAATGCATAAAAGTCAGCTTTGCTGAGTGAGTTCTAGTTTTAAAATCATAAAAATATCTTGATAGATTTGTATACAAAATAGTTCTAAAAAAAATACCTTATCTTTATTTAGGATGTGATCACACATCATACATACAAATCATATCCATTTACATCATCACAATTCTCTTTCTTGTTTATTTATTATTATCTTTTAGTGTCGATATGGACCAAAGTGCTATACCCCCATATAATGCGCATAAACCTGGTACTGGGCCTTGAAGTCTATAAATAGACTCCATCCGTGGTGCACATATGCTGACTCCAGTACCAGGGCAGCAACAGTGGTCCCCTCAATCTTAAAGATTGACCCTGTGTACATCCTTTGGGTTAGCTAAACCGTACACAGTTGAGCTAACGACAACATGGTCGTGCATCTCCTGTAAATTTTTACTTGCAAGTCTTTTCATTCTTTATGTTCCACTTTTTGTTAATATTAATCTTTCACTTGATTAATAATAATACTTTATGATCATAGGCAATCCACATAAAGTCACATGTTAATATCATAATAGGCACATAAGGACAGCCCACAACATGCATAAAATAATCAGATACAAGCATCAAGTCAACCATGGTCAAACCCTAATTTTGATCTTCCAAAATTCCAGAAATATCCTTAAGTCTTAAAGGGGTGAACAAAACCAATGCGGGTGAACAAAACTAATGCAGGTGAACAAAAACTAATACGGGTGAACAACTTGCAAATGCGGATGAACAACTTGCAAATGCGGGTGAACACTTGGTAATTATTTTGTCTTAAAAGAAATGCTGATGGACACTATATCAAATGCGCATATACAAAAGAAATGTTGATGGACATTTAGGCTGAATTTAGGCAAATGCGGGTGAACAACTGCAAATGCGGGTGAACAACTGTAAATGCCGGCGAACAAAACACTTAGGCAATTATCACAGTGTAAATGCGGATGAACCATCACACCTGTAAATGTGACTTATGCTATAACCAGTTCTAAAACCTCATTTTCATACATTCTTAACATAGATCTATCATGCTAAACTCTTAGAACAAGCTTACAACCTCATAGAACATAGAAGTTCATACACATACATACATAGTTATCACACATAACAGCTGTAAAACATTTTAAATGCATTTTCAGCCCCAAAGAAGTTTAAAAACATAGAATCAGGGTCCTAGAACTCATCTATTGTAGAAGACAAGTATATCTCCACTAACTTGGCCACACTTTGAGTTCAAAACACCTAAAACAAACATAAACAAGCACTAAAACACCACATACACATAGAAATCAGTTTCTAAGGTTGAAACCTCAAAGAAACCAAACCAATTAATCGCAAAAACCTACTAACCTTGAAGATTCTTCTTCTTCTTCATAATTTGACCGAGATAAATGAGGATTTCAGTTCTTCTTCTTTTGGTTTGTCGAGCAGCAGCAGCAACCGAAAGTGTTATGGGCGGCCATACCAGTTTTGCATTAAAATAATAGAATTTGGTACTTTTTACACTTTTCACCCTTTAACTTTGGCCTTTGTCTACTTTATTCAAGATTCTTTTCTTCTTTTGCATTTTGGCCCTTATAAAAATTCGGGTGTTACAAAAAGTCCATGCTTTTGTCAACTGTAGATTAAGGTGTTGAGTCTGTAACTTTCTAACTATGTACATTTATCATTTTTGTATTAGATAAGAATGTGAGATATGGCATGTGTTAGTCACTAGTCAAAAAGGCAATCTGCCTTTTTGACTCTATATTGATCGTGTTGTCTAGATTAGTGTTTCCAGCTGGCCTTCAAAGTATGGCCGGCTATAAGATTTAGTATAAACTTTCTCAAGTACTTGTATTTAGAATTAAGCCTTCTAACACTTGTAAGAACTTGAGAGCAATATACATCATTATTGAAAACCATATTATCTTGTTCTTGTTATTATTATTTTACCTGTGTTCATTGTTTCATCATCTAAGTTGGTTCCCTATTTGATCTACTAAGTGTTCTAACTCTCTCCACCTTGTGAAACTGTTGCATTGACCACCCTTCAGCGATCCTACAGGAACACTAGAACTTTACCTCCTAAAAGCTCCCTCTCAAAATTTCAAATGAATTCCTATTTATATGCTTTCTAGAGTGTTTAAACACGGCCCCATGCCTAAAAGACACAGCCTCGTGCCAGTACTACATATGTAAAAGTTGGTCGGCTCGTATGCTCAGATGTTGTCGGGCATGACCCCGTGTTTAATGGGACACGGCCACATGATTGTGACGGGGTACAGCCCCGTGTCTCCTAGGACACGACCCCTTGCCTTTTGATTTTACATTGATCTTATTGTCTAGATTAGTGTTCCAGCAGACCTTCAAAGTATGGCTAGTTTTAGGATGTAGTATAAAGTATCTTATGTACCAGTCCTTAGGACTGAGCCTTGTAACAATTCTAAAACACTTGAGAGCAATATACATCATTCTTGAAAACCATTGCTTGTGTTCTTTACTATTGTTGTTTGCTTCATTTGCCAGTTCCATATTTGACTATTAAGTGTTTGATCTCTCCAACATTGTGAAACTTTTGTATCACCCTTAACCGGTACTGCAATTGGTGTCAGAGCTTTTTAGGCTCTTGATTGTAAGATCTCACAATCTTAAATCTCTTTAGTTTCACAAAACATTTACCAGCTTAAATGGTAGCTCTCACTAAGGCTGACATGGAAACAGTTACCATGACCAAATCTCCACTGATCACTTCTAATGACTTTGATACTTGGTGCTAAAGAATGGAAGGATTCATCAAGTCTCAAGACAGCAGGATGTGAAGATTTGTTGTCTCAGGACCTCATACCCCAAGCATCACTTCAACTACTGCTGGTGGTGGAGTGATTCCAAAGGAAGTGGTTGACTACTCTTAGAAAGATTGGAAGAAGATTGATATAGATTAGAAGGCAATGACCGCTCTACAAACTGCACTTCCCAACTCTATCTATAAAGGTTTCAAGAAGTACAAAACTGTAAAGAAGAAATAGGATGCGCTAAAGCTTATATATTAAGAGTCCGAGGAAGCCAAGGAAAACAAGAAAGATCTTATGAAGCTGAAGTTTGAGAATTTCACCTATAAAACAGGTGAAACTATGGCTCAATAATACTTTAAGTATGTTGAGATTGTAGATACTCTAATGGATGTTAGAGTTAAACTTGAGAATAAGGACATTGTGAGGAAGTTCATGTTCTTTCTTCCCAGACAATGGACACACTATAGTGTGGCCATTAAGAGAACTAAAAACTATCCACCCTTACTCTCATAGAGCTATATGGTATCCTGAGTGGTTACCAGATGGAGATGAACATGCGGAATCCATCCAGCAGCTCTTCCAGCAATCAACAGAGTTCAGCCATCCATGTGGTTGAAAGGGATAGCAAAGAACCACAACAACATCTTTTCTGCTACCCTGACAACTCACAAAAGGGCCCTTTCATTACCTTCCCGGAGACACCAAGGGAGAGCTACATCCAAGGAAGCCCATTCCAAGAGACAAGCTCATCTCAAGCATTTGTGTCTTCTAATGAAATTTGTGTTAAGTTTCTCTTCACTCTTGAAGACTTGGATTGTATCCATCCAGATGACCTAGAGTATATGGAGATAGTCCAGAAAATGGCTCTTCTCACTCATAGATCCAAGAAGTTCTACAAGAGAACCGAAAGAAAGTTTCCCAGCAATGTAACCAGTGGAAAGTTTGGACTGGATAAAAGCAAATGAAGTGTTAAACATATAACCAAATGGGACACTTTGCTAGAGAGTGTAACGCACCAAGGACAAATGGTGGCCAAGCACAATCAAGACCAAGTTACACTGATGCAGCTCCAGATTTAAGAAGCCAAGCCAACCAAAACAACAAGTTGTTATTGCTGTTAAAGAGGGAGGCTTTGACTAGTGCTTTCAGGTAGAGGATGTTTCTCCAAATCAAGCACTGATGGCTGACCATGATGAAGCCAGGTATTAGAACATCTTTGTACACCTGAATGTATTCTAAAGTAAACATGTATAGGTCCTATAACTTGGAAGTGAGATCTGACCTTGAGTCTTTTAATATTTAAAAACTAATTTCAAAAGAGCAGAAAATGACTATAAACTCAAAATAGAAGATTTAGAGAAAATAATTTCTACTCTTAAGTATGAGCATAAATTACAGGAGTCAAATCAAAGATCTCATTAGTAAGTTAACTGAATGCTAGGTTGAGCTTGTGATTAGCAAAGCCAGGGTAGAAAAGTGTGTTCTTGAAGAGGAAACCTTCAAGAACATAATATCCTCATCCTTGTATGAAAAGATTTGTTATCAAAACAGGTAGGGATTGGGATCAAGTGAGATAGCTCCTCTATACATATTATTATCTATAAGATCTCAAGGTGTGGAACTAGTCAACATGAGCTACCCCTCACTGACCCTATCCAATAAGAGGATAAAGATGAAGAGGAGATAATAAAGGATGAACAAGAAGTGAGTGAGGAGGTTCATCCTAAGAAAGCCAAGTCAGCTAGGAAGAATTTGATCAGGGCTGCTAAAAGAAAATCAAAGAAAGCCCAAGAGATCAAGCTCACTTTCAATCCTAAAAAAACAAGTCTTTATTTCTGCTGGATTTGAAGTGGTGAAGTCTAAAGACTCAACTATGGACTCTAGTACCAGGAGTCCTAGTTCAAGTTCAAACCATCCTACTTAAAAGAAAAAGGTTAAACAAATATGCACCACTACTGTACAGCCTGAACCATCTAGTACCAAGAGCAAGCTTCACCCCTAGAAGCTTGCTGCATCATTTGTGAAGATGAAGAAGGAAGTGGAACGAGATCAAGCTCAACCTTCTCCTTAGAAGATGAACCTAAGAAGTATGCCTGTTGAATGCATCACGTGTTGTGATACTACTCACTTTGCTAAGTATTGCATCTATAATCCTTAGAGTACCATCCACATGAACAAAAAGAAGACTTCTGAGAGGAAGAAGAAAATAACTTTGGAAGGAAAATCACTTTCCTTCGGAATCTCTAAGGTGAAAAAGAATAAGATAGGTGGAAAACTGTCTTCGGAAGCAAATTTGGTCTTGGAAGAAAGGAATGATTCCAAAGCATTGAAGTGTACTACATTGGATGCTAAAGCTTCTGAAGGTTCACTCTCTAAAACTTTTGAAGTCATCAAAACTTCTGAAGTTTTGAAGGCCAAGTCTAATCTTCCAAAGATGGTGTGGAAGATGAAGGAGGGCCATGTGACTGAAGTTTCATCATCAACAACAACTATTGACCTATCTTTAGTTCATCTTGATGAGCCCAAGATCAACAAGGCTTGGGTTTCCAAATGTAATTAACCATCTCTTTTTCATGTGCAGGAATAGTTGAAGACCAAAAGAAATGTATGGATGATGGTTATTGTTCAAGGCACATACAGGTAATGGCTCTTTGCTTCAAGACTTTGAGAAAATTGATAAAGGGCCAGTTGCTTTTGGAGATGAATCAGGTGATTACATTATAGGAAGGGGCAGGGTCATAAATGGTAAGCTCGGCATTAAGTAGATAAACCTTGTCAAAAGCTTGGATACAATCTCTTGAGTGTATCTTAATTTTATGGCCAGAAATGTAGCATGCTCTTCACTGAGGATGAGTGTATTGTACTCAAGTCAGGGGTGGTCACTTCTTAAGAGCATATTCTGCTCATAGCCCCCAGGAAAGGGAACATGTAAAAGATGGATTTGTAGGAAACCTCCCTATCAAAAGAAGTTTCCTGCTTTCTATCTAAAGGAAATAGTGATGAGTCTTTCCTTTGGCATAAAAGAATATGCCATGTAAACTTTAAGAACATGGATAAATTAATTAAAGATGATTTGGTAACTGGAATGCCAAAGAAACAGTTTACTAGTGATAACCTTTATGTTGCATGTCTGAAAGGAAAGCAACACAAGGTGTCTCACAAGCCAAAGGAAATAAACTCCATCACTACTCCCCTACACTTATTACATATGGATGTCTTTGGCCCCACCAGTGTAATGAGTCTAGGAAGAACTTCATATTGTGTTGTGATCAAAGATAACTTCAAAAGATATACCTTGGTCATATTTCTTAGAACTAAGGATGAGACCCTTGAAATATTGAAGAACTTCATTCTGAAAATTGAGAATAAATATGATCACAAGGTCAAGATCATAAGATGTGATCAATGAACTAAATTCAAGAACCAAATCCTTGATACATTTTGTGATGAAAAGGGTATTACAAGACAATGTAGTGCTCCTAGAACTCCTTAACAAAATGATGTTGCTGAAAGGAAAAATTAGACACTTATTAAAGCTACAAGTACCATGCTCTCTGACTCTAAACTGCCCATCACCTTCTGGGCAGAGGCAATCAAAACTGCCTGCTATGTGCAAAACAAAGTTTTAGTAGTCAGACTCATGGTAAGACTCCTTATGAACTATTGCACAAAATAAGACCTTTCATTGGTTTCCTTAGGTCATTTGGATGTCCATGTACCATCTTGAATACCAAAGATCATCTAGCCAAATCTGCAGAGAAATAAGATGATTGACACCTCATTGGATACTCTTCCTAAGCTAAGGTATATAGAGTATACAATCTCAGAACTAGAGTAGTTAAGGAGTTAACCAATGTGACCTTCAATGAGCACACTCCTAGTGTGAAAGTTTCTGGTCCTGATTAGCTATTTGATCTTGATTTAGTTAACAACTGTTTTACAAATCTTGTGAAGATGTTTCAGGATCTACAGGTAACACATCAACAGGAGATCCTGATCCAAGATTTGGGCTAAAAAGACCAAATGATAGAGTCTCTTCAGCTCTTGTGGTAACAAACCCTGTAAGTGGAATTCCTATCAGCACAACCATGACAATCTCTTCGGCTGATACATCTGAGGTGCCTACCAATTCTAGCAATGAGGCACAAAGCTCAAATTAAGGGATTTCTAGTATAAGAAGAGATAGAGATGGTGAAAGTGATCAAGATTTTTATGATGCTGAAAACCACTCCACTGAAGACAACATCAATGATGTCACACACTCTCTGAATCAAGTTAAACTTGATAAGGGTGCTGATGTGGTGGGTAATACTCAATCACCAGATCTAAATTTCACTAATTTAGATCTGACAAATCAACTTGCTGTGATTCCTCAACTAAGAATCCACAAGTCCCATCCCACTACAAACATCATTAGAGATCTTGAGACTAGGGTGAGAACAAGAGGACAAACCCATGATAAATATGTTTGTCTGCACTCTTGCCTCTTGTCCTAGATTGAGCCAAAGAAAGTTAATGAGGCTTCGAAAGATGGAAGTTGGGTTGAAGCAAGGTTTGGAACTTATGTCCTCTTCCTCATAGGAAGATACCAATAGGTACCAAGTGGGATTTTAGAAACAAGAAGGATGATACAGGACTTGTCATCAAGAACAAAGCAAGACTAGTTGTTCAAGGATACACTCAAGAAGAAGGGATTTTCTACAGAGATGTTTTTGCTCCTGTGGCCATACTTAAAGCTGTTAAGATATTCCTTGATTTTGTTGCATCCAAAGATTTCAAGGTTGTTGTCAAGTATGCATTTTTATATGGGATAATAGATGAGAAAGTGTATGTCAAGCAACCACCTGTCTTTACAAACCCAGATCATCCTGATTATGTATGCAAGTTTGACAAAGCACTTTATGGGCTGCATCAAGATCCAAGGAAGTGGTATGAGAGACTGTCACAGTACCTAGTCCAACATGGTTACAATAGAGGTACTATTGACAGCATACTCTTCATCAAAGAACTATGGAATGACTTGATGCTGGTTTAAGTTTATGTAGATGACATCATCTTTGGGTCAACTAATCAAATGCTCTGCAAAGAGTTTGAGAAGCTGATGAAGAATAGATTTGAAATAAGTGCCATGGGGGAACTCAATTTCTTTCTAGGAATTCAAGTGAAGCAGGTTGACAATGTCATCTTCATATACCAGTCAAAGTATGTGCAAGACATACTAACCAGATTTCATCTGACTAAGTGCAAGGTTGCTAAGACTCTCATAGCTAGAAACCACTCCCTAGGACTTGATCTTGAGGGGGAGTGTGTTGATGTACATCTTTACAGGGCTATGATTGGCTCTTTTATGTACCTCACAGCCAGCAGGCCTGATATTATGTTTGCTACATGCATATGTGCAAGATATCAAGCCAACCCCAAGATGTCACACCTGGTTGTTGTCAAGAGGATTCTTAGATGCCTTAAAGGAGCTGCCAAGTCAGGACTTTGGTATCCAAAGAATACTGACTTCAATATGTATGCATATAAAGATAGTGACTATGGTGGCTACAACATAACTGCAAAGTTTACATCAGGGAGATGTCAATTCCTTGGTGAAAGGATAGTCTCATGGCAATACAAGAAACAATCCTGTGTATCTACATCAACTGCTAAAGCTGAATACATTATTACTACAAGCTGATATGCTCAAGTGCTTTTGATTCAGAATCAAATGCTAGACTTTGGATTCAACTTCAAGGAGACTCCTATCCATATAGACAACAACAGTGCTATCTCTATCATAGAGAATCCAGTACAGTACTCAAAGACAAAGCAAATCAACATCAGGTATCATTTGATAAGAGATAAATTTGAAAAATGATTGCTAAAACTGGTCAAAGTTAATTCAAATGAACAATATATTGATCTGTTCATAAAAGCTTTTGATGAATAGAGATTTAAGTGTCTTGTATCAGCTATTGGGATGATTAACTTTGAGTAGATTTTCTTAAATTAATTTCAAAATTGTTTTTCAAATATGTGTGTCTTTAAAAGTTGTCTAAATCATCACTTATATAAGCCCTATTTAACTATGAAGAAAATTTTTCTAAATGATATTCCTTTGTTTTTTAAGAATTGAAGATCTATTTTCATTTAGAAGACATCAAATTAACTTTGGAAGAAACTTATGTATTCAAAACTAATAACTACTTAATAATAAATTTAACTTCAAAAGAATTCTGAAATATCTTTCGAAGCTTAAATATGCTTCTAAGTACTTAAATGTTTTGAATGACAATTTTCTTCCAAAAGCAATCAAGTCTCGAAAGCTTTACTCATTCTTTGAATGAAACTTCTAAAGTTTAATATCTTCCGAAACCAAATATGTCTCGGATGCTAAATTACTCCAAGTATTTTTTTCTTCCGAAGCAATTCTTCTCAAACTAAGGAATATCTTCCAAAGTCAAATTGGCTTCGGAAGTTTTCTCAAAAACTTCCCAAGACAAATTACCTTCGGAAGATTTCTACTTCCAAGATAACAACTTTTTTGGGCACTTTTTCAGAGGTGGGACTGACATCTGGATTTCAAAGTTTATCCTTTAGCATTAACTTTGTCTCACATCCAAGCATATATATAACCTTACAATGGTTCCCCCTCTTTCTTCTTTCTCTTCATCTGCAAACTTCTAACCCTAAATTCGCCCACAAACCCTTATTATTCTTCACTTTCTTCTTGCGAAAGCTTCCGTAAATGGTCAACCCTAAACCCCAAAACCAACCAAATTTCTTCATGCACCTACACAAGCAACACAACCAGGTTACTCTTTTGTCATCTGAGAAAGATTCTGGTTTTTCAGAGTTTTGTCTTTTTTAATCTTAATCATCATACCTCACCGCACTCACAACAGACCCTCCAATATATGAAGAACAACTGCTGGAGTTTTGGAAGACCTGCCAAGAGGTCATCTTGGATGGTGAGAAGGCACTATCTGCAACGGCGCAGGGAAAGACTGTTTTCATCACACCAGCCACCATCAACACTCATCCAAGGCTAGATGATGAAGAAGGCAAACTTTCCTTCCCTAAAGAAACTATTAGTGGATCATTCAACTAGATGGGCTATGAAAGGGACTACTCAGTCAGAACCTTCAAGAAGGGTAAGGTCTCTTTTCAATAGAAGTACCTCCTCCATGTTATAATCCATTCTTTATCAAACAAATATAGAGGATGGGATCAAGTACCAGAGGACTTATCCTATATTGTCCATAGGATGGTCCAAGGGGTCAAGTTCAAGTACTCTCAGTTTGTTTACACAAACTTGCTTGCTAACTTAGACTCCTTAGAGTATTACATGTTCCCTAGATATGTCTTGTACATTCTCAACTATGAACTGGGCTCACCGTTGTGGGCAACAGGTAACACTCTTAAATTGGGACAGATGAAGCTCGGTATCTTCAAAATCATGAGAAAAACCACTGTTGGTTTCTCAGGGGTAGAAACAACCATTGTCCCAAAAATGTTAGAGCTCCCTGCTCAAGGTGACAACTTGGCAGCGCCAGCCAATATTGAACCCACACCTTCTTCATTTTCATAACCCCAACAACCTCAAATAACCATCACCTACTAAAGAAATCAAGTGAACCACTGCTCAGTCTATTCATTAAGAAGCCCCCCTTACACTCACCCATGCAGGAGGAAGTGCAACCAAGAGCTCCCACTTCCCCTGATGAGCAAACCACTCCTATCATTTCATTGATCAGTGCTGATGTTCCTTATGCTCAGCCTGATAAGCTCATTTCCCAAGCTATAAGCATTCACTCTGAGTCTCAAAACTCAATTGAACAACCTTTAGGGGACAGTTACCATCCCCAACCTTTAGACTTAAACCAATATATCCCTGACCTCTAATTCTATGATGATGAGGATATGGGATTCAATGATTACCCTGAGTCTCTCTTCTCCTCCCCTGCTCAAGGAGAGATGAGTACTCCTTATACCCCCATATCTAGCCTACATCATGTACCCCCAACTGAGGTGTAACTTCTTGAACATGTTCAGGAGGTCCATATGAAAGAGGCTCCTACTTTGGAAAGATTACTACATTAAGACCTCAACCATGGCAACCCAGACCCTGGACACTTCTCATGAAGCTATCATGAAGAAGGGAAAATCCAGAGCCCAAGAACCAATATCTGGTGGTAAGGGATATAACTTCGGTTATGTTCTCTCATCCACCCATGATTCTTCTGATGAAGATGAGGGGAGTCTGCAACAAAGGGTGCAAACATTATCACAAGCATGCACCTACTTGGTTTCAAAGGTTAGTCACCTGGAATCTCAGGTGGTTACCTTACAAAGGCAATTCCTTAATTAGCAACTTGAGATCACCTATCTCAGAGGCAAGTTAGCTGAGAGGCCTGCCAGGCATGTTCAACCAAGTCCACAAGAACCTGTGGATATGATGGACCTAACCTTTAGCTCACCTGTGCAAGTGGGTGATGCTACCAAAAAGGTGGAAAAAGTCTTAACTATAATCACAGAACCTAGGAGCACTGCCCAGAGTATGGACATTGAGGCCTCACTATCCTCACTTGCGGTTGTCCATATTCAACAACCTCCTCAGGCCCACATCAATGTGGATTCCTTAATTAAAATCCTATTTGAGGAGGGAATACCAAGGGTTATGTCTACCCCATGCTATCTTGCTGACAACACAATAGTAGGCTAGAGGTATGTCAATGATAGAAGAGCCATGATACTCTCTAGATTTCAGGGTCATAAGAAGTGTTCAATTTTCATACCCTGAGATACTATAAGAGTTTTCCTCTGGTTGGCCTGTCACTTGCCAACCCAACTCATAACAGGCAAGCTAATAGTTTTGTTGAGAGGATCCAGCTAAGGGTGCTTGAAGAGTTCAAAAGAAGATCTTATCTATATAGACAGAGGCTAGCAGGGAAAACTATTGGTCAACTGGATATTGAGGCAAACCCTAAGATTAGCTTTAAAGGGGAAACCTTAGTTGAAGGCCCAGTAGTAAAACCTGTGAACCTTGAGACTGTAAATGCTTTAGCACCCACTACCGTCAGTGAAACACCAGCTGGTGAAGGTGTCTCACAGCCTCTTCTTGGCCAGAGCTCAAGTGAAGCACCAAGTCAAGAAGGCCAAAGCTCTCTCCACCCTGAGTCACACAGGCCAGTGATTGACAAAGGGAAGAGGATTCTCACCTCTGAGGAGATTGAGGGGGAGAAGAGGGAGAGGAAGAGGAAGGCAAGGGGAGAGAGGACAAGAGAGACCCCAGCTTCATGCAAGCTGCAATCAAGGTTGCCCTAGGCCAAATACTCAGGATGATGAGTTAAGGGTAGGAAGATTGAATATCTAGGGTCTAGAAACTATAACATTAAGGAAATAATCTCCCTTTCCTTAGATGAGTTGAATGAGCTGGCTGACATTGAAGTGTCAAAACAGAGGAAGGAGGCTGAGGCTGTAGAATTGCTCCTCAAGATTAAAGAAGAAAGGAAAAGAGAAAGACTGTATAAAGCCCCTATCCTCTCTACAGCTCAAGAAAGTCCTAAAGTAGAGACTATGGCTACAGAACAAGAATCTCAAGTAGGTAGGGAACAAGATAGACAAAAGATGTTAACCTACTTGAGTGCCACAGGTCTCTATCAGGCAGAAGCCCTATTCCATCTATCATATGAGTATATTGAGTTTGAGTACCTCAAGTAACTAGAGGAAGAAGTCCTAAAAGAAAAGAAAGCTGCTAAGAGGAAGATGAGGGAGAAGGCTGCTAAGTCAAGAGCCACCATCAAAGCCAATTAGAAGAAGTCCGCTGATAGAATGAAGATGGTGAGCTTCTTAAAGCTGTATGGGTTCTCTAGAAGGAGACTTGGTCTAATGTCTCTATCCACGATGGATGAGCACATTAGAGTGATTAAGCAGAAGATTAAGAAGGGTGAGCTGGTAGAATTAAAGAAGATTAATAAGGGTGAGCTGGTAGAATTGCATTCTCTACCAAGTCAGGCTGCACCTGAAGCTGAGGTCAAGGTTGAACACCAAGAGACAACACAACCTGGGCCTAGTGCTGAATAGCCAGCTTCATCTTCTAACCCACAAAAGGGTCCTGAACCTTTTCCTTCTGAACATGTTAAGGGAAAGGACCCAACTAAGAAGGATAAATAAGGAACACCTGATACTCAAGTCCAACCTTCTCAGTTGAAATATAGAAAGAGGAAGAGGATGGCCATCAGAAGGGACAAGAAGAAGAAGAAGTCCAAGGCATCCACCTTTACACCTCAGGATAAGTCAGAACATCCAGAGCGTGAACAAGAAGAGATTGTTGAACCAACTCCACTACAAGTAGAGCCTCTTGCTGCTGAGAGACCCATCTTGTTTTGGGCTTTCTTTACAAACCCAAACATATGTTATGTCACATGAGATCAAGGGGTCAAGACATATACTTCTGACAAAATATGCTTGATCTGCCTCTACATGATCTCTTTGACATGAGGAGGTACTTTGAGAGTCTGAGTAATCCAGACCAACTAATGAAAAAAGAAATGGTCCTGATTCTGATGAGGACTGTAAATAAATGAAGATCAAGACTTAACGTCATCCTCAAGTTTTGGTAGCATCAGCCTAGGGGGAGTTTGTAAGAGCTACCTTAGAGCCTGATACAAACTAAAGTTCTCTCAGCAAGCATTCTGAAGTACAAGGAAGTTACTTTGGAAGATTTGACAATTGCACAAAGAAATTCACTAAGTATCAAATCTTCTGAAGCCAAATACCAATTTTTCTGAAGCCAAAGATGAAGTCTTCCGAAGCTTCAAGACAAAGTCTTCCAAAGCCAAGAGATTGATTTCTTCTAAAGACAGAGAAGACATGCTTTCCTTGACATGTTTTTGACAAAAGCTGAACCACTTTTCACTGCCATCTCTAAAGACTCACCAACTTATAAAAGTTGGTGATATCTCCAAACTTTTGTCAACTGTAGATTAAGGTCACTGAGTCTGTCACTTTTCACTCTTCTACTTTTATCCTTTTTGTAATAGATTAGGATATGAGCTATGGCATGTCATAGTCATTAGTCAAAAAGCAATCTGCCTTTTAACTTTACATTGATCTTGTTGTCTAGATTATTGTTCCAGTTGGCCTTCAAAGTATGACCGGTTGTAGGATTTAGTATAAACTATCTTATGTACCAGTCCTTAGGACTAAGCCTTCCAACAATTGTAAAACACTTGAGAGAAATATACATCATTCTCGAAAACCATTACTTGTGTTCTACTTGTGTTCTTTACTCTTGTTCTTTGTTTCATTTACGGGTTCCCTATTTGTTTTATTGTTAGGTCTAGAGTCATGTATAGGTTTTGCTGACTTAGTCAACTCTTGTAATAAATCATTGTAAATCTCTCTTTGATAATGTAATGCATGAATTATAAGTTAACCCATATTATTATTTATGTGTATTTCATGTAATTGCAGGAAAAATTGACCAAGTACAAGAACAACTACGGATGAACAAGTTTGTTCTTCTGTAGATGTTCTCCGGAGCATATCTGAACAAGTGATGTGCATCCGCAGATCTCCTGCAAAAGCACAACATCTACTGAAGAACAAGTCCAGAGATCAAGCTCCTGCCGCTGAAGAAGTTGGTCCTAAAGATAAAGTTCCAAGATCAGAAATTCCAATGGAAGACCAATTTCCTGCGGAAGAACAATTCCCTATGGAAGAACAACTTCCTATGGAAGAACTTGCATGAGCACTCATCAAGTACCAACATATGATCAAAAAGTCAAGTTGCTTGAAGTGATGTCATCAAGTCAACATCTATGGAAGATTTGCTTTCTATCAGAGGACTTAGGATGTCATATTAGGAAAGTTACAGCTGTAGCCTTCACAAATAGGAAAGTTACAGTTTCCATTGTAAACCGTGAATCCCTCTACCTATAAATATATGACAAGTATGCACTCATTAAAAAAAAGAATACATACACTATTGATAGTCGATTCATAAGCAATCGATAGCAATCAATAGGTGATTGAATACGTGATTGAGAGATATCGATACTAAAATAGTTAGTCACTTATTCATAGAAACGATATCAATCAATTATTCAATCAATATAGCAAAAAAAACAAAACATCAAGAACATCATTAGAGATCACAAGATCACCAAAGCATCATTAGTCATTGTAATCGATTTTGTATCAATGAAAAACAATTAAAACAATCTTTTTGTTGCATTATATTGTTCTGTTTTCAATTTGTTTTATATTTTATTAGTCGATTTCAACTTCACAAACTATTAAATAAAAAATAGAATATTGATAATTTCGCGATCTTTATTTGTTCAATCAAAGTGATAATTCCTGAATTGATCCTTGGATTCACATCTATTAAGTGTTTGATCTCTCCAACCTTGTGAAACTGTTGCATCACCGTTAACCGGTCCTGCAAATAAATACATGTGAAATCATATGCTTGGTAAGGGATCAAATATCCACCTGGTAAGGGATCAAATCTCCACCTATTTTAAGTATTTTCTTAGATAAATCATTAGGCCTTTGTTGAGTTGTAATTTGGCTCGGGGTCGAGGTATGGATTATTTGACGAAAAAGTGGCTAAATGCTAAAGACGACGATCTTGGCTTATTTGACTGACATACACTAACAGGAAAGCAATAAAATGGTTTCCTATACAAAACTCAAGCTAGAAGGGATACTAACTCGAGGACTCGTTTATGGTTAGATTGTCAAGACCGTATTGCATTTTCAAAAACTGCACCTCCACCTTAACCCGATGATATACGTACCTATCCTATATTTTTTAGGGTCGTTCAGCTTGAAGCCTAAAAGCACCCAACAGATTTGGATGTTGAATTCTTGGATTTAGTTTGGTTTTTTGCTGCATTTTCCTTCATGAAACCAATTCCCCACAAGTTGGGCATCTTTCATATCACTTTTTTCTTTCTCGATCACATATTTTGAATTACCACAAAATGATGGAACTAGATTTCTTCTTCCTTTTTCTTTCTCTTTTTTCTGAAAAAAGCCAAAACATGTCTTTAACGAAAACAGGTTTTGTTGAATGTGTTTTGGTTTAGTGACTTCATGGTGCGGGTGATTAAAAATTAAAATATTTAAGCTCAACGTGACTAACTAGGGAAATTGTGTGGGTAAAGATATTTGAAAATGGTAGAGGCTCGAATATCAGGTTTTCCTAATTGCCTAAATTCTTTTTACGCAAGAAATACGTATAAGGTTTTGAAATACATAACCAAAACAAGTTCTAATTCACACACAAAATAAGGCATCCTTAAAATATCCATAATGAAAGCAAAATGCATAAATGAAAAGCTTGTTTAAGGCTCAAAAATAAACTCACATATCGGATGGAATTGGGTACAAGTGTTTCATTTTACATGTTTGAGTATTTTCACCAACTCGTTTTGCTTATCAGGATATCACAATAAACATTTTTAAAGTTATTTGGGTTTGCATTATTTGCGTATTTATTTCTCGAAAACGTATATTTATATTTTGTTTTATCAAAACCATTTCAAGTTTCTTGTGTTGTTGCCACAAACATTAAAATTGGAGTGAATTTTTGCAAAAGAATTTAATTATAACTTGGACCAATTTATAACAAAGTATCAAGCATGTATACTCTTCCCCACACTTAAACTTCACATTGTCCTCTTTGATTAACATTAAATATTAAGTAGAAAAAGGCAAACAAAAATTCACAGAAAATGACGAGCCAAATACGTGTGACCGTAGCCGCCTTGAATGAGCTCAAAAGAAAACATCAGAATTAGTCTAAAACATCACCAAGTTATTAAAAAACATGAAATTAAAGTTCCAAGCACACATAATAAGATAAACAGGAAGAAAGTAACATAGAGCCATGTTTTGGTTACAGGTCCTTGGATAGACCCTTCCATACGCTTTATTTTTAATGAGGTGGAGGTTTATCACCTCCGAGAAGATCTTTGTTGGTACATCGATTTGGCCATTAACCGATGACCATTGACTTTGAAGCTTAGTCACTCATTGTTTTCAATCTCGATAGCACCATGTGGATATACTTTTTTTTCTTATTCAATATTGATGAACTAAAAATATACGAAAGATAAACAAGATATTCAAAAATTTGGATCATCGTTCAAACTACCATGTGTCCCCGACAACGACGCCAAAAACTTTTGTGTGTAAATAGTATATATGTTTTGATAAAGGTTTTCATACAGATTCAGTTTTAAATGGTTATTAATAATACTAAACTACACACAAAAGGCAAGTGTACCTATCTTGAGGTAATATAGTGTTGTTAAGAACCGATTATCAATCAATGGACATACTAAGTCTACTCAACAACCCTCATAATTGACTATTAGTTTTTCTTTAGAAAATGATAAGTTAAACAAAATAACGATAAATAAACATAGATAAAGATAGATTGAGACTTTTGGTGATTCTTTTAGTGAAGTAAGGCTATTATCCTAATTTAGATTACACTTATGTAACTATGATAAACTGGTAGTACGGTTAAAGATACTAATTAATGTAATTAGGTTAATGTTTATAAACATGAGCCAATGCGGATTTCTCGTCTGCCAACTTTGTATTGACAAGGACACTAACATTGAGTAACTTACAATGTTGATCAATCCAAGCCACTAGTATTGTAGGTAGATCTCATGCACCCTTTCAATATATGATTTTTGAAAACACAACTTAATATTAAAAGAGATTTGATAAAGTTCCTTTCTAACATACCATTAATTTTAGAAAAACAGCAAATGATCAAAAAGTTAATGAGATATGATTTCTAATAACCATTTCTAGTTCATTAGCCATGGATTTAATATGAAGACCGATTTCACGAATAAAGTTAGTTCATATGTTTTTCAAACTTGTATGAAATTCACAATTACAAATCATTAGTTTATAACTTTTCGTTCAAATGTAGATGCTACCTATCAAAAGGTTACCCAAGATTAGAATAACATTAACATAATATAAATCACATCATTAGTTCATTATAAGTTACATAGAGTTTCACTAAATCAGGGTAATTAATGAAGTTTAGCATATAATAAGCTTGAACATAACAACAAAGATAGAAGATAGTAATGAAATCATCAATAAGTTAGAACAATCAAACTGTTGATCCACTATGGATGATGTTAAATGATCCCGAGCTTCTTCTAAGTGTTGAATGGACCTTCAAAACCTTCTAAGGACCTCCAAAGGCTGGGTTCCCAAAAGCAAACACCACCACTTCACTTCCCAAAAGCTCCCCCTTAAAATTGCAAATGAAGTCTATTTATAGGCCTTCTGGAGTGTTTAAACATGACCCCGTGTATAAACTGCACGTCCCGGTGCTAGTACAATGTACGTAAAAGTTGGTCAGCTCATACGCTAAGATAATGTCGGGCACGGCCCTGTGTTTGTGGTGGGGCAAGGCCTCGTGCCTCCTGGGGCACTCCCCCATGCCTTGGGTTGGGAAACCGTACTTTTTGTCCTGTTGGACTAACAAACACGGGGGTGTGTTGATTTTAGCATGGCGGTGTGTTTCAGGTTTGGTATAGGGGGCGTGCCTCATGAAGCGCGACCCCATGCTTGAATTTCGGAGCTTGGTTTTCTTTAATTTCTTTTTCTTTAAGATCTTTTTGTTTATCTTGGTCTTTTTCAAACCTGAAAACACAATTTAAATGATTTAAGTGTTAATTCAACATTTTAGTAAGAATTTCAAGAATAATTGATGTGCAATTGATGTAGTTATATGTATAATTTGGAGCACATCATAAATATACAAATTGAACATCTATTTGGCATAGATTGTGCAATTGAAGAAACTGTTTAGTGCCTCTCTGCTTTAGTATCTATGGTTACAAGTAACATGATAAGTGTATCATGGTTATTTAGAATCAACCTTGAATAGATAAAGGCACATGATAAGGTTATCAACTAACACGTATCACTTCTAGAAGTTATATTATACATACAATAGAATGGTACATTATTAGTCTACTTAGAAGTGCCTTGTAAATTCAACCTTCTCAATATTAGGTGATATTGGATGATTGAACTCTTTACATTCTCATTCCAACTCTTCATTTTTTATTATTTGGGTGCATATATATTTTCTCTTATGAACCCATTTAGAAGACATTTTCTTATCATTAGTTGCTCAAATTAGTGGAAGTCCATTTGATGAAGATTCCAACATAGATGAGTGTGATAGACGCATAGGATAATACTACTTGTAGATAAAATCCGTGCATCTAGAATTGATCTTAGAGAATTTGGCTTCCATATATATACCTTTTATGGCAAGCTCACTTCATTGCTAGTCATGAAATTGTGGTCATCTTATTTCAAACTATCATTATTCAAGTAAAGGAAGTTGCATACCGTGAAGGTAAATCTAAAATCTTAGCCAACCTGACAAGAAAACACTTCAACTTATGCCTTAGGCTCAAATTGATTCTTCATTCACAATGTCTTTGTAACGCTTCCCACAATGTTCTTGAAGTTTTAAACTTCTTAAAGTTTTGAAAACTTCCTTTTGTAATGCTATGGTAAGCACAAGAAACAATTTCTTTTTAAGATAATATGCTTGTTTTTCAGCTTTATTAAGCATTGACACGGGTTATGATTCGTCACTTCGACCCATATGAACATATTATACCATTCATTAATTGGGATCCACATGTTAGGTCTAGATCTTTTGTATAGGTTTAGATGATTTGTAATCTCTTGTAATGAAGATCTGTAATTCTTTATCATTATGTAATGCAAGATATGTAAACCCAAATATTATTTGTGTTGATTTTATGTAATTGCAGGAAAACATCATACTTGGTCAATTTGGAAAATTGAAAGTGTAAGAACTCCTGCGGATGAAAAAGTTGTTCTTCCGTAGATATTCTGCGGAGATTAAATGACCAAGTCAAACATTCATCCGTAGATCTCCTGCGGAAGCACAATAACATCTACTGAAAAACAAGTCAGATCAAGTTACTGTTGCTGCTACGGAAGAAGGAAGTCTGCTAAGGATGTTTAAGATCAAAGAACCAACTCCTACGGAAGGCTTACTCCCACGGAAGAACAAAATACTTGTATGATCTCAAATCATCAAGTACGCAACATAAAGTCAACAAGTCAACCTGTCAGAATGACGTCATCAAGTCAATGAACATGGAAGACTCTATTTATGTCAAGCAAATATTCTAAGTCACATCAAGAATATTCCTGTTGTAAAGTGAATCCCTCTGCCTATAAAGATAAGGCATGGGTGCATGCATTTAGGAATAGATATACATCATAGGAATAGATATATCATAGGAAGATATAAACATAGAGATCATAAACAGATTGAAAGATTGAGAGAGATATCGATATACAAATAGAGATTCATATTCTTAGAAAGAATATCACTCAATCAATCAATTAAGATAGCAAAACATCAAGAACACCAAGAACATCATAGCAATCGTCATATTATCAAAGCATAAATATCATTGTAATCGATTCATTGTCAATGAAAATCAATTGAAACAATATTTTCGTTGCACTGTTTATTCTATTTTTCAAAGTGTTTCATTTGTTCTTTGTCGATTTCAATTTTATAAACAATTAATTAAACAAGTATTAATAATTTCATGATCTTTATTTGTTAAATCAAACTGATAATTACTGCTTCGATCCTTGGATTCACAGGTGGTATCAGAGCCTCGTGCTCATTGATCTAGATCAATTGATCTATCAGTTTGATTATTTTAATTGGTTGTTTATTTTAATTTGGTGTAATTGGTGAAAATCATCAAAACCTTGTTATATCGATCATTAATCACTGTTCCATTGCTCGAATAATTTTGATTTGCATCAGAATCGCTTGCGATTCATGGATTTGTGTTATTGTACGATATCCCAAGGCTGTTCAAACAAGTTTGAGAAAAACCCATCATCATCTAACATCTTAATTTCAAATCATCTGTGACTCTATTGAGCGATTTGACTAATTTTGACCACAACTTCTTATTTAATTAAGAGTGTGTTATTAATTAGTGCATTCACAACAGAAGTCATTAATTCAAAGGAATGTTTGTCTTAGTTGATTTGAATATCAATATTATCAGTGATTTGTTATTGCTGTGTGAGTGTATCTGCGTTGCATTTACTTTTCACATTCATAGAGTATTAGATCTGTTGATAATTTTTATAATTAACAAAGTTAATTAAAATGAGCAATTTAGCGGTTGGAGCTTATTAACCTCCAAAGTTGGAGAACAAAGCTGATTTTAAAACATGGAAAATCAGATTCAAAAACCATGTTAAATATACAGATTCTGACTTATGGGTGTCCATTACTGAAGGTCCTTACATTCCACCTGCTTTAGGACCTGATTATAAAGACAACAATCAGCCCATAAGTTTGAAAAATTTGTCTCCTGATGATGCCAAGAAAGTCAAAATCGACATTAAGGCCTATAGTATGCTTACTATGGCTTTACCTGAAGACCTCTTGATCAGGTGTGAAGCATACAAAACAGCAAACTCATTATGGAAAATTCTTCACACTTTGTGTGAAGGAAGTGATGAGATCAGAAGCATCAGGAAGGATACTCTTTGTTCACAGTATAAGACTTTTCCATCATATTATGGGTGAATCTGTTCCTCAACAACTCCACGGATACATGCAACTTATTACTGAGATTAATATCTTTGAGTTGAAGTATAGCAATGAGGAGTTGAATAAAAAAATGCTCTACTCCTTGCCAGAGAGTTGGATCCAAACTATGTCTATGTTCAAGAATACTTTTGATCTAAAGGCAATTGGGCTAGAAACTTTGGTTGCAAAGGTGGAAGCTTTGGAGTTAGATAAGAAAACAAGAAACAAGAGTGTAAAAGCACCAATAGCACCATATCAATTCAAAGAAACAAAGGGTGCTGGAAGTGCATTCATCTCTAATGATGATGAAAGCTCTTGTGTTGAGAGTGCTGATGAAGAAGAAACTGGGTTCTATGCTGCAAAGTCCTCTAAATTAAACTCTCAAAACAATTAAAATAGGAAAGTAAAAGGGAAATCTGATGATTCAAAAAGTTCAGCAGCAAAGGGATCATCACCCAACAAAAGCAACACCAAATCTGAACCAATCACTATGGTTCTAGAATCAGAAGAACAGAAAGTAGCATTTGCAGCATTCAGTTCAAGCTTTCAAGCCTACTTGGGTAGTACTCTGACTCCTCCTCACATATGCCAACAAGACCTGGAAGAACTTCATCATGATGAAGTTGAAGAAATGGATTTATAATGGCAAATGGCCATGATTGCTTACAGAGCCAAGATGTACATGAGAAGGAACAAGGGTCTATCTATAGCAGGGAGAACAACCAAGATTGGTATTGATAAATCAAAAGTGAGGTGTTACAAATGCAATTTGTATGGTCACTTTTCAAGGGAGTGCAACAGCAATCAGCAATCAACAACAGACACAAGGCAAGCAAATCAGAGAAACTTCAAGCAACCCCAACTAACAATCTCATCCCCACCAGCCATAAGCTCTTCAGCAGGTACCAGTAACACTAAAGAAACTGGTTTGATTATTTTACCGGATGGTACTTGTGACTGGAGCATGTATGAGAAGGAAGTACAGGAGGAAAATCAAGCACTGATGGCAAACTTAGAGAACAAAATTCCACCCATGGCCACAGAGGTAAGGGATAGATTATGTTCACCTGTTTGTGTTGAAGAGGTTGAAAGATACAGGGTCCATGCTTAACAATTGGCTGATAAAGTCAAAGAAACAATGATTTAAATGAATCTCATTTGATAGAACATAAATTATATCAGGTCAAAATCACCTCCTTACAAAAGGATTTGGATAAACTTGTATCTAAAAATTATAATTTGAAATCACAAGTTGAGCATCTAACAATCTCTTTAATAAAATCAATGTTTGGGCATGCATTTACTGAAGTGAAACTTCAGAAGTTTCAACTATCATCTCAGAAATATGAAAAACTCCACTCTCATATTGAATCAAAGAACAGGTATGGGTTGGGTTTTAATGTTGTTGCACCTCCTATAAATGATAATTACACCACTTTACCTGAGTCAATGACCAACAGTCTGTCAAATCATTTTGTATCAAGTACCAAAATTGAACCATAAATTGAAAATAATAATTTGATAAATGGTGATGATACTGAGATGAGTGAAACTGAGATTGGGTCATCTGAATCAGAATTTTTAAAACAAACTGACTCAGAATTTGACTTTGATGAATGTGATGACTTGAATGAATTTGATGAGCCTAATGCTGGGTTGGGTAAGGGAAAGAATGTGGTAATTGAACCTTTAATTCCAAAAGTTCTTGATGAGATTAAGCTGCCTTACCCCCCAAAACAAAGAAATTTGTTGAAGACCATCTATACTAGAATTGGTCAACTGAATGAAGGAAAAAACATCAGTCATCAAAAATAACTACGGAAGAAAAGAAAATCACTTCAGCAGAACACCTGCGGAAGAAAAAGGTTGATTTAGAACCATCCTTAGAAAAGCAAAGGAAGAAAACTGTTCTTCCAAAACAATCAACTTCTGTAGAAAAACTACAGAAGCAACAATCATCTACTTCCGTAGAAGATCTATTAAAGAAGAAATCATCTGCGGAATCACCTAGTGACAACAAAATCAAGAAATAGAGAATGGTGAATCCTTAGAAACAAGAAACATTTGACATCATATCAAGAAAAGGTAAAGACTCATCAGCTGCAAAGTTTGAAAAAGAATTGAAGCAGCAGAAGAAGGCAATGATGAAGAAGCAGAAAAAGGTAGTAGTGGAGTCTGACAGTGAAGCTGAAGAAAAGTACTGCAAGTGGTGTGATATGCACAACCATAATACAGTTGATTGTTACTTCAGCAGTTATTGCTCCATTTGCAACATGAACAATCATATGACTGTTGATTGTTACTTTAACAAGCACTATGCCATCTGCAACAAAAGCAATCATTCTACTCAAGAATGCTTCTTCAACAAAAAGAACAAATCAAAGGTTTCAAAGAAGCAAAAGGCTGAGAATGTTGAATCAGATTCACAATCTTCTGAGAATGATGAATCAAAGGCCTCAAAGCAAAAGCAACTAAAGCAAAAGATCTTAAGGACAAAGAAACCAACATCTGCTGATGATAAATCAAAGAAGAAGAAGGAGAAGCAACAATCTCAAAGCAAGACTCCTCACAAGAAGGTAGTGGTGCAGGAAGATGAAGCCTTCTTTGATCACTTTGAAAAGGGTAATCATGTACCTCAATCAAAGACAAAAGATGCTAAAACCTTCTCTACTCAAGTATCATCATCATGTTTAAAGAAGCAGATACTCAAAGAAGAGGTAACAGAAGAAGTGATTGTGAATCAAGATCAAAGTGCTTCAAGTACATCTTTAACAGAATTTTTCTCACCCGAAACAGAACATAATGAATCAATTGAGTGTAAAAACAATCTTGAGACATCTAGGCTCATTCATGATAGAGTAACAATCCTAGATAACAATAGCAAGCCCAAGACCATTAAGGCTTGGGCTCCACTGTCTAATTGATTTCATTATTTGTGCAGGAACATCCATGGAGGACTAACAACAAGTGGTATGTTGACAGTGGTTGTTCTAGGCATATGACAGGAAACTGTTCTCTCCTCTATGATTTCAAACATAAAAATGCCTCATATGTGGAATTTGATGGGGATAAGGAAGATTGGATCCTTCTACATCCGTAGATGTCATCTCTACTTCCGGAGATGATTCATTGCCTTCAACGGAAGTTCCCAATCCAACAGAAGTTATTACTATTGGGTTTTTACAAGTTTTAACAAAGATGTTTAACCATTTAAACAACAAAACGCAGCGGATATAAGGGGTTTAAAACTTGTGTTATATTCTGAAAATAAACATTTATATGTTCAAGAAAACAAACCCAAGAACAAGGATCATATATATGTGAAAAGAAGTGCTATCAAAACCAACCATAGGATGTACATGAATACAACCTTTCTTTAACAAGGAAGTTAGATACGGATGAGAGGAGGAAGATGATGTTTCTTGAATGTCTAGTCTTCAAAAGAGAAGACCTCAAGCTTGTATACCTACAAGCTCTTGCAAAGCACCAAACTTGTTAGGAAGTTGACACCAAAGATCCTTCTTACAAAACCTTCTAGATCTGAAAATAGGAGAAGAGAAATGGAGAAGAAGGAGCTTGCATGTGTGAGAGAGAGTGTGTGTTGAGTGTCTAGGTGAACAAGTAAATGTCTTGCATAAAAACAAGACAAAGGAATCCCAAGCCAACCACCAAGGGGCGGCCGAAAATTGGGTTCAAAATGGGTTCCCTCCCATTTTGAAAAACACCCTTTTAATTCATTGTTAATCACTCATTAAGTTATATAATTAAACTAATTTTAATCTTATAACTTAAACACTCTTATATTTGATGTTATTTAACTTATTTAAACAACATTACAAATGATATCTCATGAACAAAATATCCATATAATTTGTTCTATCTCAAATGCAATAATTCAGAAAACCCATTTTCTAAATTGGTGTCATAATTTATTTGCTTGATCATGATCAACAAATAAATGTTTATCGGTGTTTGCCTAGCTTGTTATTGGGTATGACCCGACTTGGATCATAACGTACTAACCACATCAATCTTGTATGTGTCTTGGGCATATAAGATCCAACAATCTCCCACTTGCACAAGATTCATAGAAGATTGATGCAAGCAGTAAATACCGCCTAACAACGGTTTACTACCCTTAATACGTATGACTAAGTGCCATTCAATAACATCATCCCCTTCAAGTATCTTACTCGAAAATGTTTTAGGTGAATCAATCATCTATCCTTTTGTCACAGATGTCATGTTAAATCTTAGAGACACAGAATGATCATTCTCCATTGACTTAACTTTAGCAGGCCTTAGACATCTTACTCTCAACGAATAAGAGGAACAAATCCCATCTTGATTACATACGTCTCTCACAATCACCTCGTGCTATACCTGAATTTAGTCTTATGTACTGCCATGTTTCAGAACAGCGAAGAACTAAGTCAAAGTATAATACCCGGTGAATATCAAGACCCAATATGTATCTCAGGTCAGAGGATACCAAATGATATTCGCCTTTACTCAAATTTACTTATGATCAATCAAGAAGATTCCATGTAGTAATATTTGAGATGCGGGTCAGTCCAATATTTATATCCCATAAATATCTATGAACTTTGGCAGCAACCCTTTGCTATATATTCATCCAAATGAATATCTACCAATCCAAGTTCATAATAGTCTTACCCTCATACTTGTTCCCACAGGTATGAACGACTACGGACGTTTAGAGTAAATGATTTACTCATGGATTAAACATGCAAAATTGGAACATTAGTTGAAACATTATAACCATATAATTCATTCAAGTAATAAAAGGTTCCAATATCCAAATACAAGATCACAAAATCAAATCCAGTCACTAGAATATCGAAGTCCCATGGCACAAGTATGACCCTCATGCTTTGCCTTTTCAAGAAGCTTCGTGAGTGGATCCGCAATGTTTTGATCCGTGTGAACTTTGCGAATACATATTTTTCCCTTTTCAACTTCATCCCTTATGTAGTTGAATCTCCGCTCAATGTGCCTAGTCTTTTGATGTGCACGGGGTTCCTTGATTTGAGCAATCGCACCCTCATTATCACAAAGAATTTCTAGGGGGTCCTGAATGGAAGGGACAACCCCTAGATCGGCAATGAATTTCTTCAACCATGCAGCTTCTTGAGCTGCTAATGAAGCGGCGATGTATTCTGACTCTGTAGTTGATAATGCCACCACATCTTGTTTAGAGCTCTTCCAAGAGACTGCTCCTCCATTTAGGATGAAAATGTATCCCGATTGTGATCGTGAGTCATCCCGATCAGTTTGGAAACTCGCATCCGTGTAACCTTTTACCACGAGTTCCTCCTCACCAGATCCATAGATTAGGAACATATCTTTAGTCCTCCTTAGGTACTTAAGTATGTTTTAACAGCCATCCAATGACTATTTCCAGGATTTTGCTGGTATCGGCTTGTCATGCTCAAGGCGCATGACACGTCCGGCCTAGTGCATATCATTGCATACATGATGGATCCTATAGCAGACGCATACGGGATTCCCTTCATTTTATCTTGCTCATCCTTTGAGCTTGGACATTGAGTCGTACTCAATATTGTTCCTCTTTGAATAGGTACCGTACCTTTCTTAGAGTTCTCCATCTTGAACCTTTTCAAGATCTTGTCAATGTATGCACTTTGATTTAAACCTATCAACCGCCTTGATCTATCCCTATAGATCTTTATTCCCAAAATGTAGGCGGCTTCACCAAGATCCTTAATAGAAAAACAGCTTCCAAGCCAGTTTTTATACCTTCCAAGGTTGGAATGTCATTTCCAAATAGTAGGATGTCATCGACATACAATACTAGGAAAGTGATGATGCTCCCACTAGCCTTTTTATACACACAAGCCTCATCAGCATTTTTGATGAACCCAAATTTAATTACCTCTTCATCAAAACGGTGATTCCAACTTCTTGACGCTTGCTTCAATCCATAGATTGATTTCTTTAACTTGCATACTTTGTTAGGATGTTTTGGGTCGACAAAACCTTCAGGCTGAACCATATAGACATCTTCCTCAAGATATCCATTTAGAAAAGTGGTTTTGACATCCATTTGCCAAATCTCATAATCATAATGAGCAGCTATGGCAAATAATATCCTAATAGACTTTAGCATTGCAACAGGCGAAAAAGTCTCATCATAATCAACCCCTTGAGTTTGAGTGAAACCTTTTGCTACAAGTCTAGCTTTATAAGTATCCAAGTTTCCATGCATATCGGTTTTCTTCTTGAAAACCCACTTACTTCCAACTACCTTGGAGTTAAGAGGTGGTACAACCAAGTCCCACACTAGGTTGTCATACATGGATTGCATCTCAACATTCATGGCTTCAAGCCATTTGTCACAATCCAAATTGGACACTGCATCATGGTATGTGAATGGTTCATCGAAATCAACCACATAGCACCCATCCATGAAAAATCCATATCTTTCAGGTGGATTACTAGTTCTACCAGATTTGCGAACGTTTTGTGTGTATTGATCAACCATTTGATCATTCTCAACATCCTCATGTTGAGTGCTAGTGTCAACCAAACGTGTATCGGGTTGTGGTTCTTGATCCTCCTCAAGATCCACTATTCTACTGCTAGCTCCTTTCATAAGGAACTTGGCTTCCAAGAACACACCCTTCTTGGCAACAAACTCCTTTTGTTCCAATGGATCATAGAAATAATATCCCATAGAATCTCTAGGATATCCAATAAAAATACACTTAGTGGAACGTCTTTCTAACATGTTTGAGGTGGGAGTCTTTACATAAGCCTCACATCCCCACACCTTTAAATATGATAGAGATGGAACCCTTCCATGCCATATTTCAAAAGGTGTCCTTTCCACTTTCTTGGTTGGGGCCATATTCAAAATACGGGCCGCAGAGAGCAAAGCAAAGCCCCAAAATGATAGAGGCAATGAGCTTCCAGCCATCATAGATCGAACCATATCTAATAGAGTTCGATTTCTCCTTTCGGACACACCATTGTGTTGTGGTGTTCCAGGTGGAGATAGTTGTGAGATAATCCCACAACTTCTAAGATGATCTCTAAAAGCATCACTCAGGTATTCACCTCCTCTATCGGTGCGGAGAATTTTTATTGATTTGTTGAGTTGATTTTCTACTTCATTTTGGAAGGTTTTGAACATTTCAAAAGCTTCATCTTTGTGTCTTACAAGTACACATACCCATACCTACTATAGTCGTCGGTGAAGGTAATGAAGTATCTTTCATTATACCTAGTCATTGGCTTAAAAGGACCACATACATCCGAATGTATGATACCTAATAAATCTTTTGCCCTTTCGGTTTTGCCACTAAAAGGCGCCTTAGTCATTTTGCCTTGTAAACAAGATTCACATACATCAAATGAATCATATTCATTGCTTTTAAAAGACCATTCTTTTGAAGAGTTTGTATGCGCTTCTTGTTTATATGACCAAGACGGCAATGCCAAAGATAGGTGTCACTCAAATCTAATTTGAGCTTCTTGGTGGTGGTTTGGTACAACGAGCTATCATATAATGTGTTTTCACGAACCAATTCATAAATACCATTAATAGGAGTAGCTTTAAAATAAAAGATGTTATTTAAAGAAACATGAATTTCATTTTCAATAAACATCAAAACATAACCATATTGTCTTAATTGTGCAACTGAAATAATGTTCCTAGTAAACTAGGAGCATACAAAACATTGTTCAAAATTGCTTCCAAACCATTTGGAAGCTTCAGGATGTAGTCCCCTCGGGCTTCAACTTGAACTTTTGCCCCATTCCCCATGTAGAGGCTAACATCCCCTTTCTTGAAGTTTTTACTTCTTTTGAACCCCTGCAACAAATTGCAAATGTGAGTCCCACATCCGGTATCCAATACCCATGTGTTAGAGGATATTATATTTAGATCAATATGAATCATGAAAATTGTACCTGAGGTCTGCCCGGCATCCCTCTTTGCTTTCAACTCTTTGAGATGGACAGGACAATTTCTTGCCCAATGTCCTATCTCCCCACACTTAAAGCATGGGTCATCCGAAGCAACCTTTTGCTTCTTCTCTGCTGGTTTTGGTGGTGGCACTTTTACCACTCCCTTTCCCTTTCTCCCAACGTACCCTTTACCTTTGGCAACACTTGCCTTGGATGCGGGGTGAGGCCTCTTCTTGTTCCCACCTTCATTGATGGTGAGAACGGGTAAACTCCTTTTACCCATGGCCGCCTCGGCTGTCTTGAGCATAGAGTGAAGCTCAGTTATGTTCTTGTCCCAACCGTTCATGTTATAATTCATAACAAAATTGTCAAACCTTTTTGACAAAGAGTTGAGGATCAAATCCGTAGCCAACTCTTTCGAGACGGGACAATTCAGCCTTTCGAGGCGGTCTATGTGGCTCTTCATCTTAAGTACATAAGACGAGACCGATTGGGTATCATCCATACGACATGCATGGAGTGCTCGAACCGTTTCGAAGCGCTCTACCCTTGCTTGTTGTTGGAACGTTTCCTTCAACTGGGTTATCATGTCGTATGCTCCGTGATGTTCGTACTCCTTTTGGAGATCCGGAGTCATACTTGCCAACATGAGGCAAGACACTTGGACCGAGTCCTCAGTGTATTTCACCCAATTCATGTAGGCCTCTTCATCTTCCTCATTGGGTTCATCGGGAATCGGATCGTCTAAGATATATGACCGTTTCTCTTGCTTGAGAACAATTCTCAAGTTTCGAAACCAATCAATGAAATTGTTATGGTTTAGACGCTCCTTTTGGAGAATGGTTCTTAGTGATAGGGTATGAGCGGATGGAATATCATTATTTTCATTGTTGTTGGTGGCCATCTACAAAATTTAACAAGGTTCAATTTTAGTATTTACGATATTATCATATTTAATTATAAATTTCTTTTATGTGTCATACACAAAATAAAATTCTAGAATCCAACGTCACATTTAAATAGTGGTTAGGTGATCTTTATCCCATTATTTAAATTAACAAGGTAGTCAACGTTTGACAATTGCAACCCTTTGCAACTTCTAGAGGTATGGGATCGACTTAAACATCATATGTATAGTCGGCATGTTAATCCCATCAACACCTTTTGTAAACCACATTGTAGGTGATCCATTTAACATGGTTTGCAAATCAAGTTACCCTACTTACACACACATGTGAGTTTACCAATATAAGTGGTTAGGTGATCTTTATCCCACAAATATGGCATTCCCACCTCAAATCACAAGTTCCCTCAAAATGGTTAGGTGACCTTTATCCCATTAAGAGTTTTCAAGTGACTTAAGTGTTGTGTAAAAGGATGGTGATAAACTTGTTTTCAAAAGACATTTTAAGTTTTCATAATTCTAGTTTAGAAAACTCTATGTACCTTGCATTTGCATGCTTTCAAATACATGGTACCCTATGGTTCTTTTAATAAAACCCCTTTTATTTAAAATCATTAATCCTTTTAATAACCTTTTATTAACCACTTAATGATTAAGAACCATTTATTTTCAGCTTGTTATGTTTATAAATTTGTTAGTTATGCATATCCATATATCAAACATCCAACATAAAACAAAACAACCAAACAAGCACAACCATTCAATCATAAGTGCATAACCATAGCCACTAAGGTGACCACACTTGTTTGCCATCACAAGTGTTGTCATTAGGTCTTTCCTAAGGGTTAATAATGACACATTAAAATGTGTCCAAGAACTCCCACTCGAATCCGCATCCAAATGCTTCAAGTGTCCATGTCTTTTGAGTTCTTCCTTTGTATCTTCCCTTGAGTCTCCAACTTGTGCATCTTCTTTTACAAAATCATATCCTAATACAATTTTTCTAATAAAAGAAATGCACCTAATCTATTTATTACATAACCAATGAATAAATAAATTACAACCCAAAAGATACAAACACCAAAATTATTATTACAACCCTTTAATGAATAAAACTAAACATGACAATCACATTCATCCAAATCCAAAACACATTAGGTCAAGGCTATGTTATGCACCAAAATATGTATCAAATACAACATCCAAGAACAACCATGAACTCCCTTTTTAACCCTTAAAGTTTCGGCCAACATAAACCCAAACTTTAGGGTTTAGTCCAAACAAAACAATCAACCACTTGATGTTAATCTTTCAAGGTTTATTCTAAAGCATGTAAGATAAAACTTTGAAAGATAAGGGATTCATTTATCCATAACAAAACAGCCCCTAATGGGTTGAAAAAGTCCAACAAAACTAACTTTTCTTGGACTTTTGAAGCAAGTTTTCCACATAACCGGCTCTAGATGCCATTGTTGGGTTTTTACAAGTTTTAACAAAGATGTTTAACCATTTAAACAACAAAACGTAGCGGATATAAGGGGTTTAAAACTTGTGTTATATTCTGAAAATAAACATTTATATGTTCAAGAAAACAAACCCAAGAACAAGGATCATATATATGTGAAAAGAAGTGCTATCAAAACCAACCATAGGATGTACATGAATACTACCTTTCTTGAACAAGGAAGTTAGATACGGATGAGACGAGGAAGATGATGTTTCTTGAATGAATAGTCTTCAAAAGAGAAGTCCTCAAGCTTGTATACCCACAAGCTCTTGCAAAGCACCAAACTTGTTAGGAAGTTGACACCAAAGATCCTTCTTACAAAACCTTCTAGATCCGAAAATGGGAGAAGAGAAATAGAGAAGAAGGAGCTTGCATGTGTGAGAGAGAGAGTGTGTTGAGTGTCTAGGTGAACAAGTAAATGTCTTGCATAAAAACAAGACAAAGGAATCCCAATGCCAACCACCAAGGGGCGGCCGAAAATTGGGTTCAAAATGGGTTCCCTCCAATTTTAATTCATTGTTAATCACTCATTAAGTTATATAATTAAACTAATTTTAATCTTATAACTTAAACACTCTTATATTTGATAATATTTAACTTATTTAAACAACATTACAAATGATATCTCATGAACAAAATATCCATATAATTTGTTCTATCTCAAATGCAATAATTCAGAAAACCCATTTTCTAAATTGTTGTCATAATTTATTTGCTTGATCATGATCAACAAATAAATGTTTATCGGTGTTTTCCTAGCTTGTTATTGGGTATGACCCGACTTGGATCATAACGTACTAACCACATCAATCTTGTATGTGTCTTGGGCATATAAGATCCAACAATTCCAACTTCATTCATATCTACAGACCAACAAACTACAACATCCGTAGTTGTTCCTGTAACTGCTGCGGAAGTTATTCTTACATCTGCGGAAACACAAACTCATGAAGATGGTTGCAACAACATAAAATCAACAACTGGTGGTTGTCAATTCATAGGACCAAGACTAGTTTCTTGGTAGTGCAAAAAGCAAACAAATGTTTCAGTATCCACAGCTGAGGCTGAGTACATAGTTGCTTCAGCTGGTTGCTCTCACGTTTTATGGTTGCAAAATCAACTACTTGATTATGGTTACAATTTTCTTCAAACACCAATACACATAGATAACTCAGCTGCTATGTTCATCACTACTAATCTAGTGCAATATAGTTGTAACACCCTGAATTTTTATTTAAATGAAGAATAAAGAAAAGTATGTAGAGGGAAAAATAAATGGGTACAAGTTGAAGTGGGCAAAGTGCAAAAGTGCACAAACTTAAATATTTTAATAATAAAAGAGGCATGGCCGCCCCATAAAAGAAAATCTGCTTTTTGGCTATCGGCCAAAGCAGAAAGAGGAAGAAAGACTCGGGTTTTTGAGAAGAAGAGGGGAAAAAGAAGCTGCAAAAGGTTTGTTCTCGGGTTTATGTTCGGTTTTAGCTTAGTTTACAGCTTGTGACCGAATTCTTGATGTTTAAGAAGGTTGTTCTCAGGATTTTGAAGCTGAGATCACAGGTGAAAGTGTTTGGGTTGAAGAGCTGCTTCAAGGTGAGTTTCTAGAACCCCTCTTTTATAGATTTTAAAGTGTTTGGGGCTATTATGCATACCAGGTAAAAGGTTTTCTAAGATAACCGTATGTTTCAGCCTGTTGTTTGATGTTATGTGCTGTGGTTGTATGTTCTAGGCTTGTTATGGTTTAGTATTGTGCTTGGTAAGTTTTAGATGCCTTTAGTATGCTAGATCTGTGTTTGGGTTATGTTGGAATGATGTTCGGGTGAGTTTGGCAGTGTTAGAAATATTTCAGAATGATTCCATGCGCCCAAGGGTGGTGCGCCCGAACAGGGCAGATGCGCCCAGGTCATGCGCCTGAATAGTGGTCGTGCGCCCAGAAAGGGTGAAAATTGGCTAAGTGTTGGCCATGCGCCTGCGTAGTGCCATGCGCCCAGAGGTGTTCTTGCGACTAAGTGTAGAGGCGCCCGAACAGAGCTGATGCGCCCAGAGTGCCCATGCGCCCGTGTAGGTGGTGCGCCTGAACAGTGGTTCATGCACCCAGAAAGTATGGGAATGGCTAAGTGTGGGTCATGCGCCTGCATAGTGCCCATGCGCCTGAAAGTTCCCTATGCGCCTAAGTGTTCTCATGCGCCTGAAAGGTCATGCGCCTGCATAGTGCTCATGCGCCTATGCCTTAGAATATTTTCTGAAATTTTAGGGAAAATGTAAGGTGTAGGCTTTGACTTGGGATGTTCCCGGGGGTAATGTATGTTGACTTTATGATGTCATATGTGATGTGATGATGCTATGTATGGTATGGTTGTGTTTATGTTATGTTCCTTATTATGTATGTTTATTTTCCGTGGCTTTACGTGGTATGATTATGTAGGTAAATGGAAAGTATTATGTAACGTAAAGCGAAAGATAATGAAAAAGTGAACGTAAGGAGTGAATGAATGCATGCATTAATGAATGAAGTAATGAAAGTCTTGCAAGCAATGTATGGAGGTTCACACCCAATGAAGGGTGTTAGCTCAACTGTGTGTGGGTTAGCTACCCCGGAAGTATGCACACTGGGGTCTATTCTTTGTGATTGACCATATGTATGGGACCCTTGCCACTTGCCCTAGGTATTGGAGTCAGCTTCGTGCACAATGTTCGAGTTCTATGTTAGACCTCAGGCCCAGTAACCAGCTTCGTGCACAATGTTCAGGGTATAGCACATGGCACTTGTCCGGAATGAAATATGTATGATAATGATGAGTGTACTTGCCCCAGGCCCAAGGGTCAGCTTCATGCACAATGTTCGGGGGACAGTACCTGTCATCGAAAGTTAATGAATGTACGTATAGTACGGTAAGGAAGATAGTGAATGATAAGATGACGTACGATGATGAAGATAATAATAAATATTATCAATGTGTACGTATGATGTGTGATCGCATACGATTTCGAAGGTTATGTTTTAACGAAAGTAAAGTATTTTATTTATTAAACTAGAACTCACTCAGCGTCGCTGACTTTTTGTATGCATAATAGTTGGCAGGTATTTTGTTGATGCTGAGGAGTTGCAGGCAGGATGCATACGCTACTGGGAGTGTTTCGAAGACTGGCATCCACATTTTGACATGTTACTTTATTTTTATATGTAAATGATTTATGTAATGAGATAACATGTTTTAATTATTATGAAAGCTTTTGAATTCCGCTGCAAAAGAAATGTCTATTTTGAATATATTATGCGATGATGGTCCAGCTGTAAGCGTCCCGGGAACGGGGCCTTACAATAGTAAAACAAAACATTTTGAAATCAGATACCATTTTCTGAGAGACTACTCAGAAAAATGTTAAATCAAGTTGATCAAAGTGAATACAACAAATCAGCTTGCTGATTTATTCACTAAAGCCTTTGATTCAGTTAGATTTAGTTTCTTAATTGAGTCTTTAGGCATGATCAACTTAGATTAGTCTTCATCCCAAAGAAAAGCATGTTCTGTCTGTCAAATTCATTATATGAAAAAGCCAAAAACATTTATAAAACATATAAAAATCCAAAAATATTGTCTTATTAATATGTTTTTCTTGAAAAAGCATTTTATATTAAGGGAAATGATAGTACACTATGCCCTTGCTTTCTTTCCTAAATTGTATCACACAATAAAGACTGATCAGATGTGATTTGATATATGAGTAGGTTGAGCTTGAGTGGAAAATATACAAGTTTATGCATAACATAATGCCAAGGTGACTAATTGTGGATAGTTTTATTTTGAGGAGTAAGCAAGTAAGTCTTATCCTGCTGTGATCAACTTACTCACCCAAGCACACTATGTTGTAACACTTTATAACCTCTATCTTTGCACTTCATGAACCCTTTGTTTTGTGTAAACAAAGACCTGGGTTCACAGGCACCTCTGTTTTACGTAAGTAAAGACCTGGTGTCCTGATGCTGATCATCAAAAAGTTCCAAAAAGGAACAGCTCTAAAAGAATCCAATATGATCAATTGTATATTAATTCAAGAGCATCAAAAATCATATCAGCATTAATAAGATTTCAATGAAATCTTAAGATAGAGCTTATAACTTAAGAAACATAGTTTTAAGTGTAAAAAAGTGATAAGTTGACTCGTAAACGGAGGACAAACTCTAATGTGAATTGAATGTGAAGTCCATATTTGTCTATCTTTAATAAATACCAAAACATGATAAATAGCATGACAAGTTGAAACTATACTCTTGCTTGAATTTATGTGGATCATAATACTTGCAATCAGCACTAGATCTATGTCTACTATCATAAAACAAAATTGTTTCAGGAAGTTGCATAGTTTCATAGTATGATCCCATTGTATGATGTAAATGCTTGTAAATATATTTAAGTTTCTACCTATAAACAAAAATACAAAAAGATTTTGTTTTTGTTCTTTTCTTTGCTAATAAGTTGGACAGATAATTGCTTTTTCATGCTATTCTCTTAATAAATTTTTGCTAAATGCATAAGTTCATGATTTATAACAAATTTAAGGGGAGTAGTCATCAACATGAAAAATGAGTTTATCAACTGAGTTTATCACTTTCAAATGAAGAAAATTGGAACTTGAGCACTAACTTGGCTGCAGGATATCTGAAGTTTTTAACTAAATCAATTTTGCACATTTGCCATGAAGCAGAGTCAACAAGGTCCAACAGCAAACAACATGTTAGACCCTGAAAAGATCATACATGCCAATTCAAGAAGTGGTTGAAGGTTGTTCTGGTTGGAAATCCCTCCAAGTCCAAGAAGAAATACGGGTGGAAGATCATGAAGAAATGCGGCTGAAGATACAGAAGAAAAAGACTAAGTGTTGGTTATCCGCATTAGTAAATGCGGAAGACCAATGAACAAATTCGATCAAGTATTTGTTCATCCACATTTACTAATGTGGAAAAGGAACACAAATGCGGCCAAGTATTTGTTCATCCGCATTAACTAATGCGGATGACCCAGTCAATGCTGAAGACAAACAGAAGAAATGCTGATGAAGACTTCTCATCTGCATTAACTAATACGGATGAACACCTACAAATGCTGATGATATTTTGTACTTAGACTAGTATTTTGATGTATAGTTGTCAAAGTAGTTTAGTCATTTTGTACAGGCAATGTATCTGCCTATAAATAGATCAGTATAACCTAATTTGCAGGTGATAACGATATTAAAAGTTTCACCAGTATCATACAAGCAACCCTAGCACACTTTGTATCTTGTTCACTCTCATCAATATACAAAACATTTATTAGTATTCCTTTAGTAATTAATGTTCTATGATTTAGTATTTCCATGACTTAATCACTGACTCAATCATCATATTCGATCCTTAGTTGAGTCACTTCAACTGAGATTCACATCTCGGACCCAATCAATTGGTATCAGAGCCGTTGGTTGCTGGATTCATGTATTTTTCAAATCTAATTTCATCTTTAATGATGTCAAGAACAATGCAGAAACAACAGAAATAAAGAACAAGGTCGTTGTTCATCGAAACCCCATCTGTTCATGCAAAATACAAAAAGAAAACAAACAAATCTATTCAAATTTGTACGATTTGAAGACTATTAATTATTTTGCTGATTATTTCTTCAAAATTCGATGCAATTGATTACGATTATCATCAACAATGAAGAAAATCATGAAGAAAACAAAAGACAAAGTTGCTGTTCATCCAAAACCATCAACAACTCTAATGGGTTTCAAACAAATTAGTGTTTGAACAAAACTGTGTTCGAATGCATCTAATTCTGCAAACAAATGCAGATGCATCATAATAAATGCGGATGAAGCATAAAACAAATGCGGATGCATTACCAGTCAATGCTCATGCACTGATGGACTCAAAACAAATGCGGATGAACATCACACAAATACGGATAATCTTCAAATAAATGCAGATGTTGTGCCAACAAATGCGGATGTGCATCATACACATGCGGATGTTGTGCCAACAATTGCGGATGATTTGCATGTAAATGCGGATGTGTAAACACACAAATGCGGATGTGTAACACACAAATGCGGATGTGTAACACACAAATGCGGATGGAACCATACAAATACGGATGGAACCATACAAATGCTGATGGAACCAAACAAATATGGATGGGACCATACCAATGCGGATGAGTTACTCACCTAATGCGGCTGAGTTAACTTCAAATGCAATTCATCCAACAACACAAGATGATGAACAGATGATAAAAAGTTGACAAAAACAAACAAGAATAAGACATTATCATGAATGCGGATGATTGCAACCAACTGGCACATCCATTTTGAGCATTCAAAACAAAAGACGAAATCAACTTCGGTCACAAAATCATTGATTTATACAGGGATTTGTACAACTATCTGACACTCCTTCTGAAGTACTTGTATTCATCTTCTGTGATGACTTTTTACACCCGTGTCTATCTACTGAGTGGAATAGTTAGACAGACTTTAACTAAGGGAAATGATCGTCAACTAAAGTGTGGCAATTATCATGTTATTTCAGAGATTCAAAGAGTGAAAGTGTTATTCAAGATTGATTTATGTTCCTGATGCTGTTTATTGAAGTTCAAAGCCTCATCATATGCCTAATACATTCTAATCCTTTGAGTGTGATATGAACAGTAATCCAAAAGTGATACGACCCATATCCAATGCGCTAAGTATTCTCAAAGAGATTCCAGCCTTTGTCAGAAATATATTAGTAGAAGCTTAATCTGAGGGGGAGAACAACAGTGAACTGTGTTAGAACATCAGTTGATCAAGAAAACATGTGACAAAGAAGATCTTCAAAGTTAGAGTTTGGCAAGCATCAGTTTAGGGGGAGAATTGTTGGGTTCAACAATAGAATAAACTGAAGCTTACCAAAAGATAATCAGAGCCGATTGAAGATCTTATTGTACAAGTTCAGAGACCAAGTTGATAATCAGAAGAAAACAAAAACAAGATAATGTCAATAAGACAAAGTCAACATCAAGACAAGAAGAAAAGTCAAAATTAGGTCTTGATGTAATAATAGTATAAATAGACCCACTAGTGCATTTTTGCAAGGGTGGTTCTTGTGTGTGTGTATCTGATGGTATGAAACACCACCCAAGGAGAAATCCTCTCGTTTGGGTGGGTTTGATCTTTATCCATCTTTGTATTTGATTTTTTATTGTAACTTGTTCATCAACATCAATGAAATCATATACTTATTATCATCTGCTTCTTTTGTTCTTTGATTCACACACACAGATACCCATCTTAATTTTGAAATTTTTGGATCTAAAAATGATGAATCCTAAGATCCAAGCTCATTGAATCTGAAATATTGATTTAGCAAAAATCTGTTTGTTTTCTTGCTTTCTGTGTCAAACAGTACCCAAGAATATTAAAGACGCTCTTCAAGACAACAGCTGGATTGAGCCAATATAGGAAGAATTTCTCCAGTTCAAGAAACAAGAGGTATGGCAACTAGTAGACCTTCCCGAAGGACAATACCCTATCTATACCAAATGGTTGTACAGAAACAAGACTGATGATAGGGGCATTGTCATCAAAAACAAGGCAAGAGTAATTGCTTAGGGCTACACTCAGGAAGAAGGAATAGACTATGATGAAGTGTTTGCTCCTGTTGCAAGATTGGAAGCCATAAGAAACTTTCTTGCTTACTTTGCATCTATGAAATTCACTGTTTATCAAATGGATGTAAAATTTTCATTTCTTTATGGCAAAATCTCAGAAGAAGTCTATGTGAGTCAACCACTAGGTTTTGAGGACCCAGATTTCCCTCACAGGGTGTACAAGCTGGACAAAGCTTTGTATGGTTTACATCAAGCCCCTCGAAAGTGGTACGAGACTCTATCATCTTTCCTTCTTGATCACGGATATGAAAGTGGAAAGATTGATCAAACTTTATTTAGAAAGAAGAAAGGTCATGAACTGTTGTTAGTCTAGATCTATGTGGATGATATCATTTTTGGCTCAACAAACAAGTAACTCTGTAAAGATTTTGAAAATCTCATGCACTCCAAGTTCTAGATGAGTGCTATGGGAGAACTCACTTTCTTCTTAGGATTGCAAGTACAACAGACAGCAGATGGAATCTTCATAATCAATCAAAATATGTGGAATCAATGTTGAAGAAGTTTCATTTTGCAGACTATCAGTCTATCAGAATTCCTATGGATACTAAAGTGAAGATTGGTCCAGACTCAGATGGCAAATCAGTGGATCAGACTTTCTATCGATCAATGATAGGGTCACTTATGTATCTTACAGCTAGTAGACCTAACATTATGTTTTGTGTATGTGTTTGTGCTAGATATCAGGCAGATCCTAAGGAATCTCATGTGAATGCAGTGAAGAGGATATTCAGATATCTCAAGGGCAAGCCTACACTTGAATTATGGTATCTAAAGAAAGAAGACTTCAATCTCTATGCATACACAGACAGTGACTATAGGGGATGCAACTTCAATAGGAAGTCCACTTCTGGAGGTTGTCAATTTCTTGGTCCCAGACTGGTCTCCTGGCAGTGCAAGAAGCAGACAAATGTATCTATTTCAACAGCAGAAGCTGAGTACATAGCAGCATCAGCATGTTGCTCTCAAGTTCTCTGGATTCTAAACCAGATGCTTGATTATGGTTTTAACTTCTTGCACACACCAATTCACATTGACAACACAGCAGCCATGTTTATTACAAATAATCTTGTTCAGCACTCAAAAACCAAACACATTGAAATTAGATATCACTTTTTGAGAGACTATGCTGAAAAGAGGTTAATCAAGTTGATTCAGGTTCACACGAACAATCAGTTAGCTGATTTGTTCACTAAGGCATTTCACCCTAGTCGGTTTGAATTCTTAGTCCAATCAATTGGCATGATTAACCATGAGTAAATAATCAAAATTTCTAAAAACATTAAAATATTATGAAAATACAAAAAGAAGTTATTTTGTTGAAGTATATGTTATGTACTCCAAATAGGAAATGATATAATTACAATCGTTATATCATTCACTGTGCTTATTTCAAAATCTTGAAAGACTCACATGACTTATCTGATATGCGGGTAGGCTCATCTTGGAAAAGAAAATACATGCTGTAATAAATTAAAGCTCATATTCAGCTGTGAAGCTATCATCTCAGGGTGTAAGTAAGTATTTAGCTTATCCAAGTATGTGTGTGTGTAGTAACCTAAACACGCCAGGTAGTGATACTTTATATTCTTATTCACCCATATCAGTTTCTCCTCTGTTTTGCTAAGCAAAGATCTGGAGACACAGGCACATAATGCTGATGTCATGATCCAAAAAGATTCCTAATGAAGAACACATCCAACCTGGATGAATGAATAAAGAATACATTCCTTGTGAATGAACAAAAAGAATCCCAAAGCAGATAACCTTCCAAAGTGAAGTGCAAAAGAATCCCAATGTGGATCAAATAAATATAAGGATCAAAACAAAAAGAATCCCGATGAGGATTCCCCTTCCTCAAATCAAAATGAGATTTTATAATTTAAACGACCTGGTCATGTAAGTTGTGAAAAAGTTCTACCATGCATGTCATGCGAATGGTTGATCTTGCCATACTTTTGAGTGTGAGGTACATGTTGAATATTTAATCCATTCAAAACATGATAAAGATCACATGCATTAAAATATCAACCAAGCATGAGTTTAAGAGGACAAACATACCTACAATCTCTATGTTCATGATTATGTCTATTTTACTAACAATTGCTCGCACTTATGAAAGGTAAGATTGATATGATCCCAATTAAGTAATACATCCTCTTCATGTACAGATAAGAAAAACAAAAAAAAATTAATTACAAAAATATTTTCCTTTCAATTTCAAAATTCTTTAAAGTTTCTATCCCATCTGGATATAAACTTTAGGGGAAGTAATTAAAATTTAAAAGAAAATATTCTCAAAATTATAAAATTTGCAACATCTTTTCTTCAATATAAAATCAGAAAAATGTGTTGGTGTGGAAGTTATACCATAAGTATCTCAGTGTATACAGATGTCTGGAAGCACAAAGTCCAGGATCAGTCAAAACTGGGAAACTTGTATCATACCGGGTATACAAGTCAATCCAAGCAAGAATTGACAATCCAAGCAACAGTCAAAACTTCATAAAATCAAAGTAACCGACTCATCTTCATAAAAATCAGAACATCAGTGCAAAAACAGTCAGAATCATCCTCTACAAAAACATTAATTTTTGACACGTTCAAAAATTAATGCGGGTAAGAGTATTGGTTAATACGGGTGAAGGTAACCCAGACATATAACCAATGTGGATAACTGTTTTTTGAGCAAGTGTAACTAATGCGGACAACTCTTTGTTCTTCTGTATTTGTTACAATAAATGCGGACAAGTTAATTTGCTACAGTAGAGAAATGCGCACAACTTAGAGCATCCGCATTTGCTACAGTAGTGAAATGCACATAACTTAAAGCATTCGCATTTGCTACAGTAGAGAAATGCGCACAAATTAAAGCACCCGCATTTGCTACAGTATCAAAATTAAAACATGCGCATTTGTTCACACTTGCAAAATTTGTGTAAATCGTTAAATGTATTATTTAAACACATTAACGAGAGTCATTTAATACTTTTCAAATTTGAGTGAACTTATAGTGCGACAAGCATTTTTCTTACTGTTCTTTATCATCATCCAAACAACCTCAGATCTTGTGTTTATGTTGTTCATCCAAATCCATTCCACCTCTAATTTGATCTTTGGCCAAAGCAGCATCAAAACAAGGTGATTTTTGATGGATTTGTAAAACTTCAAATGTCCAACCTGTAATGAACATAGAACCCTAGGTTTAAGAAACTTCATAAAATCAACCGGGAACAGTGGATTTAAATGGCATTCTCAAGTTCATTGAAACGGATGTTAATGTGAACAACAAAGAACAACCGTTTTTCAAACCCTAAATTAATCAGGATGAACAGGGGAATCGAACCATGAAAATATGGAAATCAAATCCAATGTTTAAACATTAAAGGATGTTTGAAACAGTAAAGATGATCAAAAATAAGCATAAAACATGACTTCAAAGATTTTTCATCACAAAATCAAAATTAGGTCAAACTCTTAATAAAACAGTAACCTTTGAACTTTCATCTTTGACCTGAAAATGTCAAAATAAGAAAAGTCAAACATGATTCTTGTCATATGATATGATAATTGTTAGAATATTACTAACACATGTGTATCTATTACAGAATCTATGGCAAACCTGACATGGAGTAAGCTCCATAATGTCAGTGGATTTCTTGATCTTGATGTGCCCGAATCTGTAGGATTAAGAGACATGATCAGATTCATCTCTACAACAAGAGTGGCACATTTTATCACTGTTAGACCCATCATTTATGAGAACCTCATTAGATCTTTCTGGGGAACAGCTGAAGTAACTGAGATTGATGGTGTAAAGACTATTTCAGGAAGAATTACTGATGATCATACATTGGTAATCTCTGGTTATGAGACAGCGTCTATAGTTTGAAGATGATGCCAACTCTCCCTAAGAACTTGAAGAAGATGGCATCATGACCTTCTTTTCAATATTGGTTATGAAGGTGGATTTGAAGGAATACAGATTGTCAAAGGGTTAGTTGATCTACAATGGAGATTCCTCATTCATTTATTCCAACACTGCTTGTCCAAAAGGAAGACTGGGTGGAATGATATCCCCATTACTACTTCATCAGCCATTTGTGCCTTATGCACTAACAGACTATTCAACATGTCTGCTTATGTGTTTAATGGCCTGATCTCAAACATCCAAGAAAGAAGGAGGCATATGTTTCTGATGTACCCAAGGTTCATTTAGTGCTTCATCAATGAAGCTTTTCCTGAACTTGTACCAGATGGGCCTGTTATGGACATTCCTCACTATAATGCCAAATCATATAAGTACATCAAGAAGAGAGATCCTAGGAACCTTTACAATGGAACTTTCTTTCCATTACTTCCATGGATGTTACATCAGATAAACCTAGAAGAAGTTCATGAAGAAGTTGCTAAAGAAGTTGTTCCTGATGTTAAGGAACAAGCACATGATGATGTGCCTGCGGATGAACATGAGATTATTGAAGATCAACCAGCTGCTCATGATCAACACACTATTGAAGAGCATGCTGAGACAGTTGAAGAAGAACTGAGGCAAGCATCACCACAAGTTGATGAAGGTGGTGATCTTCACACTATGCCTTTAAATCAAGAACAAGAAATACCATCACTTTTCAGAGCATCACCTGCTCACTCACTTCCATTATCTCTTGTCCAAGCTCATCATGTATCTTTAATCATTTCTTCTCCTGATGTTGCAGCTGCACCTATTGAGTCTAGTGAATCTGCCAGCTCATCAGATGAGTCTGAATCATCTTCGGATGAGGAGGATAACCATCCTGACAATCAAAGGCATAAGAGACAAATACTATCAGAGGCAGGTCATTCTAAAAGCTATGCTGAATCTGAGGTTAACCGTCCTAATGAGAAAGATGAGATGATTTCTAATTTACTACAAAAGATTGCCAGAATGGAGAAAGTATTACAGAGAAGATTTGGTATCATAAATGATAGAATACTTGAGTTGGACGCAAAAGAAAAAGAACTCAAAGAACTAAGGGCCAAATATGAGTCTGAAAAAGAAGAAAAAGATAAGGAGATAGATAGACTCAAAGCTACCCTAAATCAAGCAAAAGAATAAATCAGTGGTCATTTGGATACTGCCACCATCCAAACCATTGCAATGGAAGAACAAGAGAATCTTACTGATATCCAAACTGATATAACTGATCTTAACAAAAAGATAGAAACCTTAACTATGAGAGTTTCTAAATTGGAGATGCTTATAAAGATTAAAAAGGAATTGGCAAGGGAAGTGACTGATAAAGATGATGAGGAAACTGATAAAAAAATGGATGATGAATTTGAAACAGAAAAAGAGACTAATGAAGATGAAACCTCATAGCAAGTTGAATCTAGTGAGGTTGGGATTGAAGAAGAAAGATTAGAAATGGTTGTGCATTCTGATCCATCCACTGATGAAAGAGTAAATAAAGAATCTGTGATGAAAGAACTGATTGAAGATTTGGATATGTATTCATCTAGTGAATTCATTATTAATGAAGACTTTTGGGATTTCATCAAAGATCTCAAAACCCCAATGGAGCCTATAGTTGTAATTCCTCTGAATCCTGTTCCAATAGAAGAAAATTTGAGCTTACAGCTTGTTCCTGCAGTCACTTTGACTGTTGAACAATAGGAACTGATTAGAAAGCTATGTGAAGAGCTGAAAGAAAAAGAGATTGCTAAAAAACAGAAAGAAGAAGCTGAAAAGCTTGAACTAGAAAAGAAGAAATATGATTTTGAAGCCTCTGTTCCATCTTCATCTGGTCCCAGATTGCACATGTATTCCAGAAAGAGGAAATACTTATCTGAGAAGGCCAAAAACAAACTGCCAATGGTAGAAGAGGAACCACCCATTAAGAAAAAAAAAGATGATCCAAGAAGCCTTGCTGCAATTTTTGAATTCTTAGAGGAGCATGAGAAGGCCGGGGAAGAATTAAAGAAGAAAATTGATATGATTGTGTTAAAAGAAGGAGAAATAGAATGAGGTTATGATGAAGGATAGATTGATGACCCTTTGACCAGGGACAGTCCTGCAAAGGTTGAGTCATCTGTTGATGAAATGGTAGAGAAAGCTCAAGTTGATTATCTTATGATAAAAGCAATGTATCTGATCAACCACGGGTATGATGCAGATGAAGGTTTTAGGATGACATATGAGGGTATGTTTGAAGAAGTAAATAAGATGCAAAAACTACTTGACCCTACATATGTTACTGAGTATGAAAAGAAGACTGCCATTTCCCCAATTACTATTAGTAATGCTAAGTCACAATAGCAGCAAGAATCACAATCAGCTTATCCTGATCCCTATAGTATGACTGATAGGGAAATGAAGGATTATTTGGCTACTCAAGGGTTTACCAAAAGAAAGCTTGGTAACATGAAAACAAACTCCCTCAGAGCTGCAATTTTGAAATTAGTCAAAGAAAAGAAAGATAGACTAATGGCTATTGAAGAAGAGGTGATAGGGAGAAAACAAAGATCAAGAACTTCAGCACAAGATGTCAAACTCACTACCAAGGACCATGATGTCTTGCCACCCATGCTACACAGAAATCCAGAATGGTTTATTGAACCCTTCTAACTGAAGCTACAGGAAGGGTTAACTACTTCTGAGATGATTAAGGGTGTGTCTGCTCTAAAAGGCAAAACTGATGTCAAAATTATAGCCTGGAAGTATGACAGTGATTAGAATATGTTCATGGTAAAAAGGATCTCAGGGCTAGTTCAATTCTTCACAGAGTAAACTGCTCTTGTGAACTCCCTGGAGATTCATGATCTGAAAGAACTGGCTGATCTAGAGTTGATAAATCATCACGCCATGTATAAAGGATATGAATTTGAAGACATTCTGAAGATGTTCAAGAAAACCAACAACTTCAAATCTCTGAAAGCTATCTATTTGAGAAGAGACAGATCATTCAGAAATCCTCTGGAAAAAAGAAAAAGAAAGAAGCTAAAGAGTTGATATTTCTTGAGGTGAATATAAAGCCAACTGAATCATTAAAAAGGAAAATGGTAGCTAGAACCCACAAGACAAAGCCAATCTCTAATGTGTTTTATGATGAAAAGACTTAATAGTTGGTGATTGAAAGAAAATGGGGAGGAAAGGAAGGATCAGATATTAGGCTGTTTAGTGGATATGAGGTGATATTATTGGATGAATCCTATGTCCACTACATAATTTACAAGACACTTCAAAGAACTCAATAACAAGCTGGGAGAAGATGATATGAATTTCTTTTCTAAATGCATCAAATTTCTGAAGATGGCCTATGAAAGAATTAACAAGAAGAAAGAAATAAGAAAGAGAAAAAAGGTCCCTCTCCAATTGGGTAACATTGTGAAGTTAGAGGTAGATGCTGATGGCTCTTTATTGATTCATAGAGATGGTCTTTCCACTGTTTCAGTGTGGGAACCAATCTCTTTGAGACAAATGCCCATTGATGCCATTCATACTATAAGCCAAATGAAGATACATGTCCTTAGCCGAGACAAGATGAATGAGGCTAGAGACTTCTCCAACATGATTAAGGATTTTTTGGATCCTTCTTTGGCAAAACTTCTACCTTCTGCAGCTACTGCATCAGCACCATCTCCATCAACAGTCCAAGCAAGACAAGCTCAATCTCAAGAAGAACAACCATAATCATCACAACCTCCACCACCCTCAAACTCTTGAAGTACATAGACTGTATAATCCTTAGGGGGAGTATAGTTAGACCCTGAAAGGATCATACATGCCAATTCAAGAAGTGGTTGAAGGTTGTTCTAGCTGGAAATCCCTCCAAGTCCAAGAAGAAATGCGGGTGGAAGATCATGAAGAAATGCAGCTGAAGATATAGAAGAAAAAGACTAAGTGTTGGTTATCCGCATTAGTAAATGTGAAAGACTAATGAACAAATGCAATCAAGTATTTGTTCATCCGCATTTACTAATGCGGACAAGGAACACAAATGCGGCCAAGTATTTGTTCATCCGCATTAACTAATGCGGATGACCCAGTCAATGCTGAAGACAAACAGAAGAAAGGCTGATGAAGACTTCCCATCCGCATTAACTAATATGGATGAACACTTACAAATGCTGATGATATTTTTAACTTAGACTAGTATTCTGATGTATAGTTGTCAGGGTAGTTTAGTCATTTTGTACAGGCAATGTATCTGCCTATAAATAGATCAGTATAACATAATTTACAGGTGATAACAATATTAAAAGTTTCACCAGTATCATACAAGCAACCCTAGCACACTTTGTATCTTGTTCACTCTCATCAATATACAAAGCATTTATTAGTATTCCTTCAGTAATTAATGTTCTGTGATTTAGTATTTCCGCGACTTAATCACTGACTCAATCATTGTATTTGATCCTAAGTTGAGTCACTTCAACTGAGATTCACATCTTGGACCCAGTCATAACAAAAGATCTAACAACATGATGTTAAGATCATACAGCAAAAAGAACAAAATTGACTTTCCGTAGATTGGTACCCTACGGATAAAACAGCAAAACATAACAAATTTTGCCTTCCATAGATGTTCTGCGGAAGAATTAATTTAACGATAAAACAGCAAAAACAAGTTTTTCCTTCCGGAGATGTTTTGCGGAAGACAACCTGTTGCGGATAAAAAGAAGTTTTGCCTTCCGTAGATGTTCAGCGGAAGACTTAACTTGTGGATTACCACTAAAGGTTAATAAGAGTTAAGGGTCCCACATCCGCCAACATTAAAGTTTTTTATTCCACACAACACTTCACACCTAAATCAACATTCAAACAACATCAAACAAAAAGATTTTGGAAAGAGTTCAACTGTTGAGAGTTTTGAACAAATGATTACAAGAGTCTAAACCTAAAGGGGAGTATTGTTAGGTCTAGATCTTTTGTATAGGTTTAGATGATTTGTAATATCTTGTAATGAAGATCTGTAATTCTTTATCATTATGTAATGCAAGATATATAAACCCAACTATTATTTGTGTTGATTTTATGTAATTGCAAGAAAACATTATACTTGGTCAATTTGGAAAATTGAAAGTGTAAGAACTCCTGCGGATGAACAAGTTGTTCTTCCGTAGATGTTCTGTGGAGATTAAATGACCAAGTCAAACATTCATCCGTAGATCTCCTATGGAAGCACAATAACATCTACTGAAGAACAAGTCAGATCAAGTTACTACTGCTGCTGCGAAAGAAAGAAGTCTGCTAAGGATGTTCAAGATCAAAGAACCAACTCCTACGGAAGGCTTACTCCCACAGAAGAACAAAATACTTGTATGATCTCAAATCATCAAGTACGCAAAATAAAGTCAACAAGTCAACCTGTCAGAATGACGTCATCAAGTCAACGACCACGAAAGACTCTATTTATGTCAAGCAAATATTCCACGTCACATCAAGAATATTCCTTTTGTAAAATGAATCCCTCTTCCTATAAAGATAAGGCATGGGTGCACTTATTTAGGAATAGATATACATCATAGGAATACATATATCATTGGAAGAGATAAACATAGAGATCATAAACAGATTGAGAGATTGAGAGAGATATCGATATACAAATAGAGATTCATATTCTTAGAAACGATATCACTTAATTAATCAATCAATATAGCAAAACATCAAGAACACAAAGAACATCATAGCAATCGTCATATCATCAAAGCAACAATATCATTGTAATCGATTCATTGTCAATGAAAATCAATTGAAACAATATTTTTGTTGCATTGTTTATTCTATTTTTCAAGTTGTTTCATTTGTTCTTTGTCGATTTCAATTTCATAAACAGTTAATTAAACAACAAGTACTGATAATTCCGCGATCTTTATTTGTTAAATTAAACTGATAATTCCTGCTTCGAACCTTGGATTCACACCACATACTAGTGACGTACAAAACATATGATTCAAACCGATCCTTCTAATTTGAATAATCGAAAAGGGCCAAAAGTTTCAGTGGTTTTATTGGCGTTTTGATCTTGTTATCGTAGTTTAATATCAAGGAAATGTTTCTTTGAAACATCATTGTATAATCCCTTGAAATTATACCTTTAAATAACCCTTAGATTTTTCGAAACATTGGATTACATAAATGGGTGTAATTTCACCTTACGCATGTGTAATTAGCAATTCAGGCAAATTAAAAGCTCAAGCGAAACTACTGAAGCTAACCTATAGGGGTGAATTTGTACAGCTTTGCTTACACTAAGGTAACAGTTTCCTTATCAGTTTGTTATGCCTTATTTCGCTGTAGTTACGGGTTTTGATGACTTTTGAGCCTATTTTCTCAAAACCTATAGTAAAAAGTTGAACTTTTTCACCTTAGAATTACTAGAACTCCCTCGTTAATCTAAATTTGAAGAAACTGACTTACATAAATTTGTCAAATTGAGCCTCAAATAAAAAACAAAAGGATGAATGAAGATGATGATGAATTCTTGATGAAACTAAACACGGAAGGAATCAGACATCTCTCGAATAAGAGTCCAAGGCTTTGATATGACTCATAGGTTCTGGTGATGGTCTTAGGTCTTCACGTTTGAGTCATACTCACTGAACGACATGCAGAATCCATGCTTGGTGTCTTGTGTTCGTGACAACAATCAATCAAGCTCATCAACACAACATCTGATTTAAAGATAGATCTCCTCATTAAATTTCAAAACAAGGTTGTACGAAGTTTACACACAAAAACATCTTCATCTATAACTTCTCTAGTATCAAGCCCCTTCAAATGAGTACACAACGTGCTATTTATAGGGCGAGCAAAATTCTAACTTCACTTGGTTATATACTAGGTGAAACTACACTTATGAATTTTTGCTTAGTAAACCTATCTAGTGAACCATTACAGACTTAGACCAATAAAAAGTTATACATTTTAATACAATTAAAAACATGTTAAAACAACAAAATACTATCATCCAGCTTGTTGTCACACCATATGTTCTAGCACGCTTACTTTTATATGCATATTAGTTTGACAGGTACGAAAATAATAAACAATGACGACTTGACATGGATTGTGGAGCTACCCGGCGATGAAAATATTGACATCTTATTTATAAGTTTTGATTGAACTTATAAACAAATTATATATGTATTAAAGTGCTAAGCAAATAATTACTTATCATTCTTGGTTTTTTTTGTCATATATACATCTATCGATCTTTTATATAAATGAAAAAAAGGAGTAGGAAGAGAAATGGTCCATCCAAAAATAAAATTGTACCTTTTGCTACTAAATATTCTTTATATATATTATAAATGTTAGGATAAAAATGAAACTACCTAGAAAAGAGGAGTGAGGATAGAACCCGAGTGGGTTCTCTCACTTAAATGAGTAGGGCTGCAAACAAACCGAATGAACATTAACAATGTCTTGAACGTTTTCGTTTATTAAGGATATGAACTTATTCATAAACTGCACATGAATACTTACTGAACAAGATTTTATGTTTGTGTTCGTTTATTAAAAAAAATGAACATCTTCATGAACTATTCTTGAACACTTATCAAACACAAATGAACCATAAACATATATTCATTAGCAAGATGGAACACAAATGGATGTTTATAAACGTACATCATTATATGTTCATTTTAGCATAATTTTATCTTAAAATTTGTAATTTAAATAAATAAACATTACACAAAATCCATCAAAAATAAATAAATGACGGATGTTGACTATAACGTATACTATAACTAGGGTTTCATACTTTTAGAAACTAAAACTGATAAATAAAAATATAAAATATAAAAACTTTTGAATGAACAAATACAAACTAACACAAACTAACATAAACATACATAAGGACCGAACATAAATGAATAAATTATCAAACATTAATGAACAGAAATGAACGAATACAACATTTGTTCATGTTCGTTTGTTTAATTAAACGAATGAAATTTTTTATTCGTGTTCATTCATTTATTGAATAAAAGTACATTAATGAAATTTCCATGGAACGATTTACAAACTGTTTACAAACATTCGGTTCGTTTGCAGCCCTACAAATAGGTGCAAACTAAATTCTCCATGCTTTCCTTTGCTAAACTTAGAGACAACTAACAATTGAAAAATAAAATAGAACTAACCAAAATAAAATCACTAAAATGAGGGGAGCGATATTTAAACCTAGGCGAGTTCCCCTCCACACTACACTCTAACCATCTCCTCCAACCACCACTTGAAAATCCTAGAGAGAATTAAAATCATGATTTTTTGGTGTGTTTTCCAGAATTTTTTGGGCCGGTTTTTAAAGATCTTTTGCGGGGGGTTTTAAAATATCTTTTGGTGGTTTTGATGAAAAATTAATCTAGTTTGGTAGTAATATATATTATAATTTATATATTTTATTTATTTTTTCAATATTTATAATTATTTTTAAACATATTTTGTTTTTTCTATTCATAATATTAAAAATAACCATTTATAAAATTTTAAATATAACAATTCAACGTGTTTATTATTATCTTCATTTCAATATAATTTTATACTAAATCAAAGCGGGCAAATAAAGTTTCGTGTGAGCATTGTTTTATCTACGATTCCATGAACACTTAATTTTCATCATAGAAGGCATGCCTCTTAAGAGACTACTAAACTTAGTAGAGATAAAACTTCTATCGACTCTAGTATCAAACAGCACAGTAGCAAAACGACAACTAACAGGAAATTTACCAGTAACAGTTGTAGGGTCGTTTAGAGCCTCACCTGTACCAATGACAAAAGCTCTTCCCTTGGCTCCACCATTATTTCCACTGTTGTTGTCACCATTGCCACCATTGTTGTTGTTGTTGCCACCGTTCCAAGCACCATTCCTAATTTTCTTCAGTTGAGGATAGTTTCTCTTGTAATGTCCTTCTTTCCCATATGCAAAGCAACTTTTTGGTGTTTCGTGAGTCTGCTGGGGCTTTTTCATCAACTCACCAGGCAATCCTTTGGCGCGTGTCTTGCTTTCCCACAACTATGGCATCGAAAGTTAGCACACCTGCTAGTGTGGTGGTAATTGCATCAGCTGCACTTTGGATACTTTCCCACGTATCCACCTTGTCCTCGAGCTGAGGACGATGACTGATTAAAGTTACAATTGTTGTCGAACCTTCTTTGTTGCTGCTGCTGCTGGTTGTTAGATGACGAGCTCTTGTTCCTAGAGTTATCCCACTTGCGTTTGTTGTCGGGCACGCTTACCACCGCGCCCCGTTTGGGTAGCTTGCCTTGCTCCACCGCTTGGTCCGTTAGCTTATGAGCTAACCGAATACCCTGCTAGATAGTGGTGGGGTTTGAAGCACTCACTATGATTTGTATTTCTGGCACCAACCCACGCAAGTAGAGCTCGATCCTTTTAATTAGCGGGTTTATTATTCCAAGACAGAGAGTCGCCAACTCATGAGACCTAGTAGTGTAGGCCTCGATCTTGGATCCCTCCATCTTTAACTGCCAGAACACAGCCTCTAACTTCGGGACTTCATCATGAGGACAATATTCCTCCATCATCATAGCTTTGAACTCGTCCCATGGCAAAAAATTAGCCATTGCTTGGCCCAGCATTTGTACTTGAGTGTTCCACCACGAGAGGGCTGCACCCTTCAAAGTTCCCGTGGCATATTTCACTTGGTCCGCCGCCAGACAATTGCACTTTGCAAAGACCGATTAGGTCTTCTCAAACCATCGCACTAGTCCCACGGCTCTTTCAGCTCCATTATAGGTGTGGGGCTTACAGTCCATGAGCGCCTTGTACGTGTATGCTGGTGGTCCTGAATTCAACATTTCAGAATGTTTAGTCAAACCAATTGATTAACCGTCTAAGGAAATATTTGTGTATTTGATGACTAGGGTCATCGTTACCTCCAAACTGAACAGCTTGAGCGTTCATCGTTGTCTGCACGTGCTGGTTAATTAGAGCTTCTAATTCGGCCGGGGTCATGTCCATAGCACCGGCGCCACGTCCACGACCTCTTCCACGTCCTCTTCGACGTCCGTCCATATTTCACTTTACATTCATAAATACAATAATGAGTAACGTCTAACATATTAATCTCATTGAAGTATGGTAAATAATAAGAAATAATGAATTCGTCACAGCCACAACATTTATAACCAAAATAATAATTCATGATAAATAAATTGTAAGTAACTCTAAAAATATCCAATAAGTGTCAAAATTTAAGTTTTTTAGTTAGGTGGGAAACAAACCTTTCCACATAGGTTTTAAAAAAACACCATGTAGTCCAAGTCAGATGAATAAAATAAATCAGTGTATCACTTCAGACCCATCACTGTCCTACTCCATCTCTTTCGGTTCCTCATCAGGTTCTTCTTCGGGTTCTTCCTCTGGATCTTCTTTTGGCTCTTCTTCTGGCTCCTCCTCGGGTACCTCCTCTGGTACCTCCTGAGGCTCCTCCATCAAGGCCTCCTGAGGCTCGAGCTAGTTTTCCAACTCATGTATACGAACTATAGCCTCATGAAGCTAGTGGCGCGCCACGTTTAGAGTAGCCGTCAACTCAGCAACCTATCCATGCAGAGTCTGAATCTTTCCTGTCTGGCCATCCTAACGTCCTTGCATATTGAGCCACGAGTCTTCCATCTCTTCGTACACTCTGCTGTCGTGTTCTTGTCGCGCGTCCAACTTTTTAAATTTTCCTTGAGATTTCGTCACAGTCTGTCATGTGAAGCCACTACAGCGGCGATAGCCCTATAAGGGGTGTAGGGTAGGGGATATAGTATGGAATCTCTACTTATGGTAGGGATCGAAAATGGAACACACTCCCATTCTAGCATCTTGATCAGTGTAGTATGATACCATTCCTAATTGTCAAGATCAAACATGTCCTGCTCAATTGTAGGCTCACCCGAATGATACGTATTAGCCATAAACACAAGGGGTTGAGAACCATAACTCGTAGATGACGAAGGAATGGTAGGAACCTAGGGTTCCTTTCCTGGCTCATGTTGAACAGGGGATGAAGATGACGATGGTGCCATACTGTAGTGTACGTGATGTGTATGCCAATGAGTATACAGTAAGGGGATAAGTAACGAGTAACTAACTAACTGTGTGCGGTTATAGACTAGTGTGTATGCAACCTAGTTCCCTATAACCAATGGCTCTGAAACCAATCTGTTACACCCTCAAAATCCATATGTGGAGTTTTACTGCGAGGCGTATGAACAAACCAAGATCCAAGTCATTAGTTACTCAGAACGACTCTGTATGTAACATTTAAAACAAACACAGAGTTTAAATCTTTAAAACATAGCGGAAGCGTTTTGTAAATATTTCAAACCCAAAGTAATAAAATGTAAAATGCGCAAAGCATGCGCCCAAATCGATGTACGTAAGTATGCAACAAGTCAAATGTAAAACAATGATTGTTCAAGGCATGCTTGACACGTGAATGTTCCTAAGGGCAGCTGCTAGTAACAACTAGAGAAAAACATACTAAAAGTGTCAACACGATGGCTGGTGAGTTCAAGAGTTTGCAAGTCATCATAAACAATAGAGTTTGTAAAATATAAACAAGTATCGTATTGAAATAGATAGCTAATCTAATTTCATTAGTAATAACCAATAGTGATTTCACGATAGAAGCTGACTATGTTCGTTATTGCCTTCCGCCACGACATACCAAGTTATGACGTTGTTGGTCGTTTAGGACACTATACCCACTTGACCTCCTGTCGTACGGGTGGGGCTTGTCAGACCCAGTAGTACTACCCAAGATTTTCCGCTAGATTCCTTAATTAATAATCCGAGAGTGTAAGGACTTTCAATGGTATAACGCACTATGTCATACTAAACACATGTTATAATAGTAAAGCATTTGAAAATAAAGTATGCTTTCTCCCCCAAAAAGAGAGTAAACAAAAGTGGGGCATTGAACTCACCTGGTGCCCAAACGAACAATAATAGAGAGCTAACGGTGAGTGGAAAGACAACCCGTCAAAGGTTACCTAGAACACGCGAGTAAGTAAGTACGTCTAACCAAAAAGTTTAATAACCCTAAGTGCTCAATAAACATATTAACCCAAGGTTTTTGGAAAACAAAGACTCATTTGACCTAGTTGACCCGTTTGATCAGTTGGTGACATGTTAATTGAAATCTTGTTTGATCAAGTATAGCAACTCAGTACACATTATTATCATACAAGTTATTCACGTATGCCACATTATAAATCTTAATTACTATCAAGATCATAATACCAACATTGATTATCATATAACACATGCAAATCTAAATCAAACTTCATGCTCAACACAAATATAATTACATCCCAACTAACAAATCATACATTAAGTTTAATCATGCATTACATGCCATGTGAAGCCACTCACAACTTCACACCTTAAACCTTGTTAATCCTACTAAGTAGGGACCTCAGATTCGCACGCGTGTATGATGATCCTTATCACGTTACTCAACAAGATTCATACCAACTAACATACACAACAATGATCTAGTATAATCCCAAACAAGGTTCCATAATCTCCTAATATAACAACCTCTTGCAATATTTCATAAAACCTAGATTTCCCCAAATAATCCATCAAGTATCCACATGACCCAATTAACGCATTCTAACGCATTAGACATCATCAACAAGCATTCTAGCATGGTCCTAACATCATAACATGCCCAATTCATAACATCCAATGATTCACATCAATAAAGTTTCTTTTTCGGGAAAGTAACACCCAAATCGATCTATAATCCAATTCATTCATAAATTCATCAACTTTATATCTAATCAAGTTCATAACAATCATCTAGACATGATAAACATAATCAATTCATCATAATTCTCAAATCTCATGCATAAAAGTTACTACTTATAGTAATGTATGAACAACAGATCAATTCTATGAATTTCTTGCATAATCCACGGAAACTAACATCAATGCAATACAACTAACATCATCAAACAACATAAATTTTGTGATATTAGGCTCCAATTGAACTAGGGTTCTTCTTGAATCAAAAATTATAAAAAACTAATCAAAATGTTACCTTTAATCGTGTAATGATAAAGAATTGGACTTGCTATCACGTGGTAGTTATTGGAACCAAGCAAAATCGAATGAGTTTGAGTGTTTTTGATCAAAATTCGTGAGGGTGAGGGAAGGGGGAGGCTTCGGCCGAATTGGGGGGTGTGGGATGGGCTAGGGTTTTGATTTTGGTAATATTAAGTTTTGTGATAATTACAAACTTAACCCTCGTTGTTTAAATTTTATAAAACTTAATTTTTTTAACACTTTTTAAATGAGTTTTTAACTACAAAATACAAGTATTACTAATCAACAATAATAATTATATATTTCAACTAGCACCGAAACACATGAATTAAATATCACACGTTGTCACGTTATAACGTAAAATTCACAAATAATATTTAAAATTCATGAATCGCATAGTCACAAATTAATAATTAAAATTATTAATTAAGTTATTATCTGTGAACCATAGTTAATTATTATTAGGTCACCAAGTTCAACGACAACTAGTATGTGCTCACGACACGTGTATGCAATACCTAACAAAACTAACGAAGTTTGTTAACGGAAAATTATCGGATGTCCCACATCACAACGTAATTTTCTTTAATTCTGAATATACAATTGTGATATCTTATATTTATCTGTGTTTTAATATATTATTCATAAAAATCTATGTTTTGATATAATTTTTCTTTTAAAATCAAACTGCCGCAACATACAAACGTTACGCCCTTTTTGTTTAAACACATAAAAACTAGAAGTATACAAGATAAGATAATATAAAAAAAAGTACACGGTTTTTAACTTTGTTGAACCGGCAATATTAGCATGTACGATGGTCTGCTCTTGAGGACTCATGAGTATAATCGAAATCTATACTATGTTATAACTAAAATAAATCTTATTTGATTGTTAAGTTTTGGAATTATTTCATAGAATGAACTAAAAGAGTTCTTGATCTCATAGAAACGACCAATTGTGATTGTCAAAATGATCATAACTGTGACAATTGCTCTTTTGCAACCGCTTTTGAAGGCACACTTAAACTATAGTTTCGATCGGAAATTTATGCGCCCAAGTTTAGTGTGCAAATTATTGTTCCAAATTAGTGACCTATTTTGCTACCAAACTTATTAGAAACTGAATCAATTTGTGAATGCCCTTTGACAACTGACTTTTTGACTGACACAATTAGCGATTAAGTTTTCAACCGTGTTTTGTTACCAACTCGCCACCGCTTTTTGGTTGTAAATAGAAATGATGAATTAATTTTATTTCTAATATTCCCTTTTTTATATATATTTTAATTTCAAAAATCAAATATTTTTACATATTCACTAAAATATACTAATTCATCGAAATATCCAAACATAATATTATATATATGATCCAACTATCTGAACCTACATCAATAAGATACACATGTATCTAAATTAATCATGTTTACAAATAGAACTTAAAATTAACTCGTTAAAATTTTTATGAAATGCTTTTTTAGAAAGGAGCTGAATTTCCTCTTTCATTTAATTTAATTGTTTATCACCATATGTTCTACAACTAAATCCATCATTTTTTTTCTAGTGTTTTATTCTTCTTTCCTTTGTCTTTTATTTTATTTTATAGTCTCATTCAATCGTTGTATATATATTTAATATAACACAGCAAATAATATCTACTATGACCCACAAGAACCATATATAACTTATTAAGTAACTATAACATAAAAGTAAAGGTTGATGGGGTTTTTGATCGGATTTTACTCCCCCCAACTTTAGATATTAACACTTTCACCTTTAACATTCTTAAAAACTTTATAGAATGTCACTTTAACCCTTTCAAGTTTATAAATTTTCAGGTTTACCTATTTGCAATATAAATTTGAGTCTATTTACGTTTGTACGTAATCAGAAATTATGTGTCAAATATAAAATGTTTACGTGATTAACTTTATATACACTTTTGCACTGTTTACATTCTGACATAAGTCTACGTTTAAAAATAATTTTGTTCAGAGATTAGTTGGGTCAAATATAAAATGTTATCGTGTTTATTTTTATGTACGCTTAGAGTTGGTCTACGTTTCGACGTAACTTTTGTTTGGAAACGCGTCGGTTCACATATAATACGTTTTCATGTACGCTACGTTTCGACGTAAATTAATTCGGAAACAAGTCGGAGTGATTGTAAGCCTATGTTTTGACATAAAATTTGTTTCGAAAAAAATCGGATCAAATATAATATGGTTTCATTCAACGGTTTAAATTCGAGTCACTCACGTATGGACGTAAATTTAATTTGGAAACGAGTCAAGTCTATGGTAATCTGTACGGCATCACGCCGCGTACGATGTCGCAGCAACGCGGGGCGGGTAAATAACGAGTTTACACATATTATGCTTGGCAATCTTTCCAAAAACTTCGACTTAGATTGTTTTGGGTATTTAAATATTGATCTTTGGGTCGTTGGGTATAATATAATTTATAAAGAGTCTGGATGGGTTAACCTAGAATTGAGGAAGAAAAAGGGGGGTTCGTATGGGTCATAAAATAAAAGAGGTAGGTCAGAATGGATCTGGTGGATGTTTATACTGTTTTCTGGTGTGAATATTAGCCAACATAATTACTTATATGTTAAAGAAGAAGTTGAATGAATAGTGATTAAAAAAATCAAGGCCGTTCATATTTTATCAACGATGGGAACCAAGACCTTGGACACAGTGGCGAATCCAGAATTTTTTTTTATGGGTGACGGGGATTTTAAGGGTAATTTGGCTATCACAATATAATATAGTTTTTGGTACGATTCGGGTCAGATCCGATTTATTACCGAAAAAAATCGTTAAAATGATCCCTAAAATCTTGTATTTTCATAATCAAGAACTACATTAAAGCAATTATACTCTGGGTGTCCTTCTCCATAGTTTGGGTTTCAAAGAAATAGAGAGATGGCAACACTGATGGCGATGACGAACTCAGATCGCGATGGCGATGGCGGACTCAAGCACCTATGACGATGGTGATGGCAGGCTGAGGTGGAGCAGTCCAACTATAGTAGAGTTCTGTCGCCGATATGGATCAGTAGATGCTGACGTCATTATCGTCGGATCTGGTGTTGTCGGTTGGTCGGTGCCGCCCTTGCTTTTACCTTAAGGAAGGTGAGATTCAGGGTTTTACGCTATTGAAATAGTATGTGTCTGGATTCAAATTGAAGATGAGTTTTCATATTATTTATTTTGGTTCACGGTACAAAGTTTGCTATCATGTAATCATCATTTATCATAAGTTTTTTGCAAATCCAGAAGTAAAATTTCATACATAAATTGATTGATTGTTGCATCCAATGCATCTATATGTTTTTCTATAGAACATATATGAATATCACAAGTCCTTACTCCTTAGCCAAATGACATAGCTATTCCTTGGATCTTGCTATTCGGAATTTCTATCTTGATAATTTCGATAAGGTTGAGAAAGATGTATCTAGATCAGTGTTGAAATCAAACAATAAGATTGGGTTGTTATCATCTTTGTCTATTATCAAGTTTTGATTTGTTGGATCCAACTATGCTACATGGAATAATTACTTAATTGACAACCATGATTTAATGTTGATGTTATGAGTATGGATATCACTATTTTCTTATCTTTGAAATGCAGATGCAATAAAAAGCAAGTGTGTATTTGTAAATGACATCTTAATAATTAACTTTGATTCGTTTTAACAACCTATGCAATTACTCTAAGTTCCAGTGTTATAATAGGAAGGACGTAAGATTCGTGTGATTAAGAGAGGTTTAAATGAGCAAGATTGTAGGTCAATTGCTACAACCAGGGGCTAATTGATTTGGGTCTTGAAGGTATATGTTCCAGCTACCATCCATATAAAACTGGGGTTACAAAGTTATTACTATCAATATTTACTATATGATAAATCATAAATTCATAATCACTTATTGTGCAAGATGCAGAGCTTGTAGAGAACATAAATGGTCAAAGGATGTTATTAATAATTCCAATGATTGCCAGGTGAAGTATGATAATACTTTTGTTGGTATAACCGTATAAATTCACATGGTGCTTTACCGTCATCTGTCATCTGTAGGCATCGGCCGACAATCAATTTTAGGCTAACATACCATCATCAAATTCAAATGCTAACAAGGATACTGTTAATAAAACCAACGTTAATCAGGTGAAGAATGATAATACATATGTTGTTACTGATAATAATTTCAATAAAATATGACTTGCTGCTATAAGTGCAAAGTATGCTAACTATGATTCACACTTGTTTGAAGCTATGGCCGAGCTGCGCCAGCAGGTGTTGATCATGCGAATTATAGTATTTATGTGGGTTATACTGGGTATGAAAACTAAGGGAATCACAAAAGTAAATGAATTGATTGATCCGATGAACATTTGGAGATTTGGAGCTTGCCGTTCCAATGGCAGCAACCAAACAAAGTGTCATTGTCACATGGAAAGAGAGGTAAGAATGGGATTCTTGAGGAACTGATTGAGGTTAATACATAGAAATTTATGAAGAGTCACCCATGAGAGGACCAAGTTAAATCAACTAGAATTCTCTACGGGCCTTTGTAATACCGTGCAATGACAGTTCAATATGTATGAGTTGAACATTTAACTATCGAGTGTTTTTTTTTTTTTGAATCTTTATAGGCACTTGTGTTGTTGAATATTTATATGTTTTTGTTGTTGAATCTCTATATGTGTTTATTTGTTGTTGAAATAATCATCTTTTGTAACTGCACCATACCTATATCGAGGCATGACTATTCACTCAGGCATCAAACGAGTCCCCGCCGTAACGCGCTGCGAGATTAAAACTAGTTGCATTTATATACCAAAGTATCATCCATCCGATCATCTCCATTACCCGTGAACGCAACCCAATACCACCATCAAAAGGAAACTTATCATAGTTAAGGTAGAGAAACACTCCCCCCCTCTTTTAATTTAAAATCTCCCCGTATTTTAATAAAGTTTTGTAGTAACTTATCTCAATCACTTGGGTTAAGGATCATTAGTCAAATAACATTACCTCAATTAAAGTTATAGATAATTAATCCAAGAATGATATCTATATATAATACTAAAAGAGTAACTTAGGGGGACACTTGGCAAATTTCTAGGCCCTTTAAGTTTATTTTTTCCACCTCTCTCTTCTCTTAAATAATTACCTAAATTAAAAAATATTAAATAATTTTAATTCTTTTTTAGAATAATTTTTTAATAAATTAAGAAAGATGTCTTTTTATTAATATTTTTAGAAAATAATTTTATATACAATTAAAATTTTTTTCTAAAACATCTAACTTTTTTTAATATATAAAATATATTAAAATTGGTATTTTTAAAAAGTAAATTTTTTATAAACTAAAAATAATTAAAATTCGGAGTTGTAATAAAAAAATTTAAAAAATAACATTTTTAATACGGTTTGTTTTGAAAAAGATATTTAACTTTTTTTGGAAAGAAAGTTTAAAATCAAAAGTTTAAAAATTGATATCGTTATATTATTACTTATAGTTATTACTTATATGTAATTTTAATCATATCTTATTTCAGATTATCATTTTATACCTCACAAAATTTTATTATCCTCAATATTTTATTTTTCAACCCGTATAATACACGGGTTTACTAAAGTTAATATTAAATAAATAATAATCAACAACTAATCAGAGATGATCTAATTTATAGCCTGATTACAGGGTCAAAATAATTCAAAATTGATCTAATTATTGCACATAACTTTTTAGTGTATATTATTTAAATCTTAATTTCTTCATAATAATATCCTCACCCCACTCAATATCTAGCTCACGATTTGACCTATCAAAAGTATTTCTTTTAAGTTTAAAAAAAGACAGTTTTCTTTGACTGTATATTTCGTTATAACAATAAATAAAAGCTAAGATCAATCTCTGTCAAGTGTCGGTTTATACTTGAAAGAGCCTATTTTTACGCATGATCTGCTTGATGACATCTTGTCATAAGTTAAGAGTAAAGATGGATTAAAGCTTTTAGCTTTTGATAATAAGTGTAAACTTATTAATGTTACTACTAATGTAGTTTACAGGTATGTTTTTGCTAATTTATGACCTTATAATCAAAAGTTGTTACGTCTTATTTAATATATAGCACACTTGATTTTATTTTTATTTTTATGTTATTTAATAATTAACTTTTCATACTTTTGTGTAATACACGGGTAAGTAAAGCTAGTTTATTTATAAACACGAGAAATACCATAATCGTTAATTATAGAAAATTATTATTTGAAGAAACTAAAATTCAGGGCAGTACCACGTACTGTGTAGAGAAAATGACTGCCTTGTATTATACTAGTGAGTTGATATAACAATTTTGTAAAGAAAGTTTAGAATATAAAATATTTTTTTACAAAGTAAGGGTGAAATTATTATAAAAAAATAATAATTTACACTTATATGATAATTATCATGCAATGATGATATTATCACGCAAGAAATTGAATTATCACACAAAAGGAATGGAATTAGAAGTAGAATTATCATAGAAGAAATATGAGTAATTAACCATGGTACACTTAGCACAATTAAACCCACTTTGTCCCGCACACACCCAAGATAGTATTGTAATTATATATTATTTTATAACATTAGTCCTCGACTCATCATTTTAAATAGTTAGGCGTTATTTTATTATGAGCGTATACCGTATAAATCGTCAAACCAAACCGTATAAACCGTCAAACCGTAAAACCACCAAACATCATACAGTTTGGTGTATGTTTATACAAAACCAAAAATCATTAGTTTGACCACAAATCTTGGCCAAACCAGCCAAACTTGTGTTTTAAAAATATTTTTATGAACCGAAAATAATTAAACTTCAAAGTTATAATAAGAAAATTTAAAGAAAATTGATATTTTCAAAAAATAAATTTTTTTGAAACAAATGTTTAAAAACAACTTTTTCAAAAATATAAAAAAATTAAAAAGAAAGTTTTTAAAAACTAATATTGTCGTTTTATCATTTAAAGTCCCAACTCATACATAATTTCAATAATATGTTATATTAAAATATCGTTTTATAATTAATAAATTTTTGTAACTAACTATTTAATATTTTATTTATTCAACCCGTATAACACACGAGATACTAACCTAATATAATATACATTATAATCTATTTTATACTATAACCCATTTATATATTACGGTAACCCATTAAAACAAAACAATGGTTAAACTAAATAATATTTTTTACAATGTTTATGTACAACCCAATCGAAACACAATTGATTTATTCAACGCTTTTGTTGATCAACAGCTCAGTTGATGATCCAATCCAGCTATGACCCAATCTAAAATATATAATCATCATGCTAGGCTTATATCGTGTTAGGAATTAAAGATTAACTCCCGCAAACTATCATCAATTTATGTTAAAATCACATTAAAATGGTTTTAAACTAGTCTGCACAAGGGTATAACATTTCCCTTGATTCGTAACAAAATAGAAACTTTAAATTAAAATAGCTATAATCATGTATGCAGGGATCAATATAGCTCTAGACAAAGGATTTGTTTATTACTTGTCATTTTCAAGTGATACAAGAAGTTTATCACCGTAAATAAGTTACAACCAAATAAATCTTCCTACTATAATAAAATAATAACGTAGGAGGACATGTGACAGCACAACAATCATTCTCACCAAAATTTTTACGTTTCTCTCTCATATTAAATAATTAACTTAATTACTAATAATATTATATAACACTTTTTAAATTAAAAATAGTTTTTTTAATAAACTAGAAAGAGATCTTTATATTGATGTTATTATTAAAGAAACAATGTTTATAAACTAATAATTTTTTCTAAAATATCAAACATTTTTAAAAATACGAAATATTTTAAAATTAGATGTATTAAAAAGTAAATTTTATAAAAAAAATAATTAAAGTTGGGAGTTATAATAAGAAAATTTTAAAAATGATATTTTTATACGGTTTGTTTTAAAACAAAATGTTTATTTTTTTGGAAAAACAAATTTAAAAACAAAAGTTTAAAAAGATCATTTTATTACTTATAGTATTTACTTATATGTAATTTTCAGTCATATCATATCTTGAAATATCGTTTTATAATAAATAATTTTTTATTATTTAATATTTTATTTATTCAACCCGTGTATTACATGGATTTACTAAAACTAGTATAGATTTAATATATCAAAATGTCTAGAAGTTACTTTTCATTTTTCTACACTATCCACATAGACTCCACCTACGATTCCATGTATCGTTACTAGAGTAAAAATTAATCGACATTAAATGCTAAGGATATTAATTATATATTTTCCAAATTAGAAATAAAATATTTTAATTAACTAAAAACATGTTTCTTCTTATTAAAAAGATAATTTTTTAAAAACAAAATTTTATGAATGATGAAGTTTTTTAATACAATTAACTTTAAAAAATTAGCACTGTTTAAAAAAATATACTTTTGAAAAATTTGAAGTGTTTAAGAAAACAAGTTTTTAAAGCGGAATTTTGTAAATACTAAATATTAGAAAAACACTGTTAATGTTCTTTTAACTAAATTAGTTAATAATACGTAATTTTAATCACATTTTTCTCATAAATATTAATTTTTAATTTTTCAATGTTAACAGATAGCTATTAATTTAAAATTTTCATACAACACATGTAGTACATTAGCTTCTACACTTGTATACAATTAAAACAACCATAAGACCTAACAGCTAACACTCAGGGACAAGCGAGGACAATACAAAAAGAAGAGGTATAAGGAACCAGACCCTAACATATTTTTCCTATGTGATTATTTGTAGATCTTAAGTAAATTTGGTATAGGTTAAGGTAAATTATGTCAAAAATATTTTAATTAATTTTTAAAACTTAAAAATCTTAATAATATACAAATTTAAATTGAAATATACAAAGTACAAGTCATTGGTTTATTTTTTTACGTCTTAGAACTAAATTTTATAGATGTTCAAATTTTGGAATTACAAAACCCAAAAAGATAATTCTACACATTTTTTAGATGACAAACTTATACACTCGCTAATGTACTCCTAAATCACACCGTATGTTCATTAAAGATTTAAGCCTTCACCGCTGGGAAGAGATACTACAACACATTGTTACCATTGGGCTAAATGTTCATTGATACCATACAATTACAATAATGCATTAACTTATATTGCTTCAAATGTTTTCAAAAAGTCTAGTATTTCTTCTTTATATTTTAACTAGATTGAAGCAGTTGGCCTCCTAGTTTAATTGGTTGATGGGTTGGTCGTGAGAATTTTTATGGTTTTAGATTTAAACCTGACTCATTTTTTATAATGGTGGGTTCATTCTTGATGATGTTTCTGGGCGAACGAGATCTAAAGCTGATAATCCAAGGATTGTTGCAAGAATTATCAATTTGATTTTAACAAGTATTGATCGCGGAATTATCAATACCTGTTGTTTAATGGATTGTTTATCAAAAATTGAAATCGATGAACAAAGAAGAACAACTAGAAAAACAAAACGTAATAATACAATACACAGATTGCTTTCAACTGCTCTTCATTCACAATCAATCAATTACAATTGATTATAATGCTATATGTTCTCGATGCTTGATATTGCTATCTTGTTAATGTTCCTTATGATCAATGTTTATCGATCAATATATACACATAATTGTATAGATATCTTCCTATTCTGTTCCTATTTTCTAGATAATATATCGTTATTCTGTTTTGATATTCTTTTTCTATATGTGCGAATCCTTGCTTTATTTATCAGCATAGGAGTTCACAATTTACATAGGAAATTGTAAATTATATAAAGAATGTTGTTGATGTGACGTGGAATATTCTGTTGACATAATTATCCTTCGCCATCATTGATTTGATGATATTGCTCTGACATGTTGACTTGTTGACTTTTTTGTTGCGTACTTGATGATTTGAAACAATACAAGTTTGTTAATCTTCCGTAGGAATTGGTCTTCCGTAGGAAGTTCTTCTTCCGCAACAATTAGTCTTCCACAGCAATACTTTGTCTTCAGCATTTGTTCTTCAGTGGTTGTGCTTCCGTAGGAGTTCTTGTACTTGTTCTTTAGCAGCAAGCTTTCCTTCAGCAGCTCCACTTGATCTTTGGTCTTGTTCAGCAGTTGTTCTTTCGTAGGAGATCTACGGAAGCACAAACTTCAGTAATGCTCCTGAGAACATCTACGGAAGAACACTTATTCATCCGTAGGTTGTTTTAACACTTAGTCAATTTTTCCAAATTGACCAAGTCTGATGTTTCCTGTAATAACATAAACTAACACACACAATAATATGGGTTACCATATAATTCATGCATTACATTATATTATCAAAAAGAGAATTACAATGATTAATTACAAGAGTTGACAAGTCAACTAAACCAATACATTTGATCTAGTTCTAACAATACTCCCCCTATAGGTTTAGCCTCTTGTAATCAGCTGTTCAAGTCTCTCAATTGTTGAACTCTTGTCATATTGAAGTATCCCATAGTATTCTTTTGATCTTCATACAGATACTTTATCTTCATTCTGCCTATTCTCTTTAATGTTTTGTATTTCAAGCACAGGATGTCCTCTTCAGTGGTTAATGTTGCAACAACACTATTATTGGACACCACTTCCAGCTCATCCTGTTCTGAAATTCTCAGTTCTGTTATTGGTTCTATTTATGCTTCTATCAGTTGACCAGCCTCAAACTTCCTTCTCTTGTAGGCCTTGGCATGGAGCTTGTCAATAACTTGAATGATGTGTACATACATGCACAAGTCATTTTGAGCAGTTTGATCACTGAGCTTGGGAAAATACTTGTCATGTAGATATGAGGTATAGCTTGGATGAAGCAGCTTGATCTCTAAAGTTATGTAAAGGACAAAACTTTATTATTTTATGTTTAAAAGAGCGTGGCCGCCCACTACTTGGTTCACCTACTGCTCGGCTGCGAAAAGAAGAAGAAACACAGAGCTTCATCGGTTTCTAGTGAGAGAAAGCTTCAAAAGGTGAGTGTTTTCTTGTGTTTTTGTTCGGTTTTAGCTGAGTTTTCAGCTTCAGGACCGATTCTTACGTGTTCTTTGTGTTCGGTTCTGCGTTTTTGGTGTGTTTAGGTGTTTGAACTCCTAGTGCTTCCGAGTTTGGAGGAGTTTTGCTCGAAAGCTGCTGCAGGTGAGTTCTAGATCCCCGGTTTTTATGTTTTATACTTGTTTTGGGCCTGAAAATGCATGTAACTAACTTTTTATTTATTTCAGCATGTTTAACCATATGTTTATACCCTTTTTATATGGGTGAATGTATGTTTGTGTATGATCTGTTGTGTTTCATGTTTATATGCTTGTTTTAGGTGCTTGGTATATTAGATTTGGGTTAAGAACATGTTAAAACGATGATTGGGTCTGAAAAATAGTGTAAGTTTGAATTATCAACTGCCCATGCGCCCAACATAGTGCCCATGCACCTGGAATTTTGTCCATGGGCCTAAGTACCTGGTCATGCACCTAATATAATTCCCATGCGCCTAAAATTTTGCTTAAGTGTTGATCATGCGCCCAAACAGTACCCTATGTGCCTAAAATTTTGCTTAAGTGTTGATCATGCGCCGAAACAGTACCCCATGCACCTAAAATTTTGCTTAAGTGTTGATCATGCGTCCAAGCAGTGCTCATGCACCTTGGTTTCCTCATGCGCCTAAGTGTCATGCGTCTAAAGTGCCCATGCGCCTGCATGGTACTCGTGCGCCTGCATAGTGCTGATGCGCCTAAATGCCTTAGAAAATTTTCTGAAATTTTGTTAAAAATGGAAATTTATGATTTAGCCCTAGGATGTTTTGATGGTTATGTTTGTTGGTGTTTTTCATGCTTGTGGCCTGTTGTTATGTTTCATATTACGTATTATTACATGAATTTACGTGGTGTGTTTATGTCCGTATGCGTAAAGTATTATCATAAAGGAAGCGAAAGATTAATGATAATGAAAAGTGGAACATAAGAAATGAATGAAAGTCTCGCAAGCAAAATGTTTAAGGAGGTTCATAACTCATTGAGAGTTGTTAGCTCAACTGTGTGTTATATAACATACGTTTTGGCTAACCAATGAGGGTTCACACACAGGAGGGTCAGTCTTTGTGACTGATTGAGACGTGCAAAAACGGGATCCTTGTCGCTTGACCCTAAGAGGTAGTTGCTTCGTGCACAATGATGGGGCATAGCATATGTGTTGGGTTTAATAATTAAATAAACTGAAGCTTACCAAAATGATAATCAGAGTCGACTGAAGATCTCATTGTACGAGTTCAGAGACCAAGTTGATAAACAGAAGAAAAACAAATACAAGACAAGTCAACAAGATAAAATCAACATCAAGACAAAAAAAAAAGTCAAAATTAGGTCTTGATGTAATAATAGTATAAATAGACCCACTAGTGCATTTTTGCAAGTGTGGTTCTTGTGTGTGTGTTTTTGATGGTGTGAATCACCACCTAAGGAGAACTCCTCCTTTGGGTAGGTTTGATTCCATCATCCATCTATGATTCTCATTGTAATTTGTTCATCAACATCATTGAAATCATAGCATTATACATTATCCTTCTCTTTGTTCTACGAATCACACACCTCCACCCATCTTAATTTTGAATTTTCAGATCTGAACATGATGAATCCTAAGATCCAGGCTTATTGAATCTGAAATATTGATTCAGCAAAATGGTATCAGAGCTGTTGGTTGCTAGATTCATCTATTTTTCAGATCTGATTTCATCTTTAATGATGTCTAGAACAAAGAAGAAACAACAAAAATAAAGAACAAAGTCTCTGTTCATCTAAACCCTCACCTGTTCATCAGCAAAATCAACAAAAATCAAGAAATCTGTTCAAGCATCGTATGAATTGAAAATGATTCATCAGGTTACTAAACAAGATTATTATCAAAAATGAAGAAAATGAAGACAATGTTGCTGTTCATCGACATCAGCTTCAAAATCTGATGGGTTTCATTGTGGTTCAGAATCGATGATAATTCATCATTGATTCTTGTCCTTCATCAAGAAAGTTTCTGATTTGTATGAAATCCCGTGTTCGAAATTGATTCAAGAACACTATTTCAGCAGCTGAAACACAACCGAATGCATATTTGTTTGGTTAGTAGAATTGCACACATGATGTGCTTTGGGATCCAACTAATGCGGTTGCCATATGTATTCTTGTGAATCCTGTATTGAATGCTGATGATGATTCGAAAACAAATGCTGATAATTTCATACAAATGCGGATGGTGTAAACTAATGCTGATGAATTGCATACAAATGCGGATGTGTAGCATGTAAATGCGGATGTATGAGTTCTTAAAACATACAAATGCGGCTCACATCATACGAATGCAGATGTGTGCAAACAACTACTGATAAGTTGCATACAAATGCGGATGATGTGCTAATAAATGCGGATGTGAGTTCTCTCAAAACATACCAATGCGGCTATACATCATACAAATACGGATGGTTGAACATTAATGCGGATTCATTATGTTACACTTGTGTAACAAATGCAGCTGCCTTGATGAATAAATACGGATGAGCTACTCACCTAATGCGGCTGAGTTAGTTTCATATGCAATCCATTCAATAACAAATAAGTTCAAATGCAATTCATCCAACAACAAAAAATGATAAACAGATGATGAATAGTTGACAACAACAAACAAGAAAAAGACATTATCATGAATGCGGATGATTGCAACCAACAGGCACGTCCATTTTGAGCATTCAAAACAAAAGAAGAAATCAACTTTGGTCACAAAATCATTGATTTATTCAGGGATTTGTACAACTATCAGATACTCCTTCTGAAGTACTTGGATTCATCTTTCGTGATGACGTTTAGCACCCGTGTCTATCTACTGAGCGGAATAGTTAGACAGACTTTAATCAAAGGAAATGACAGTCAACTAAAGAATGAAATTATTAAGTTATTTTAGAGATTCAAAGAGTGGAAGTGTTCTCAAGATTGATTTATGTTCCTGATGCTGTTTATTGAAGTTCAAAGCCTCATCATATGCCTAATACATTCTAATCCTTTGAGTGTGATATGAACTAAATCCAAAAATGATACGACCCATATCCAATGCGCTAAGTATTCTCAAAGAGATTCTATCCTTTTGTCAGAAATATATTAGGAGAAGCTTAATCTGAGGGGGAGAACTATAGTGAACTGTGTCAGAACATCAGTTGATCAAGAAGACATGTGACGGAGAAGATCTTCAAAGTTAGAGTTTGGCAAGCATCAGTTTAGGGGGAGTATTGTTGGGTTCAACAATTGAATAACTAAAGCTTACCAAATGATAATCACAATCGACTAAAGATCTCATTGTACGAGTTAAACAGAAGAAAACAAATACAAGACAAAGTCTACATCAAGACCAATTAGAAAAGTCAAAATTAGGTCATGATGTAATAATAGTATAAATAGACCCACTAGTGCATTGTTGCAAGTGTGGTTCAAGAGTGGTTCTTGTGTGTGTGTTTCTGATGGTGTGAATCACCACCCAAGGAGAACTCCTCCTTTGGGTGGGTTTCATTCCATCATCCATCTATGATTCTCATTGTAATTTGTTTATCAACATCAATGAAATCATAACATTATACATTATCTTTCTCTTTATTCTACGAATCACACACCTCCACCCATCTTAATTTTGAATTTTTAGATCTGAACATGATGAATCCTAAGATCCAGGCTCATTGAATCTGAAATATTGATTCAGCAAAATGGTATCAGAGCTGTTGGTTTCTGGATTCTTGTATTTTTTAGATCTGATTTCATCTTTAATGATGTCAAGAACAAGGAAGAAACAACAAAAAATGAAGAGGGTCTCTGTTCATCGAAACCCCATCTGTTCATCGCAAAATACAAAAAGAAAACAAACAAATCTGTTCAAATTGGTAAGATTTGAAGACGATTAATCATGTTGCTGATTATTTCTTCAAAATTCGATGCAATTGATCACGATTATCATCAACAATGAAGAAAATCATGTAGAAAAAGAAGACGATGTTGTTGTTCATCCAAAACCATCAACAACTATGATGGGTTTCAAGCAAATAAGTGTTTGAATAAAACTGTGTTCGAATGCATGTCTGCAAACAAATACGGATGCAACATAACAAATGCGGATGCAGCATAACAAATGCGGATGAAGCATAAAACAAATGCGGATGCATTACTAGTCAATGCTCATGCACTGATGCTCAAAACAAATGCGGATGAACATCACACAAATGCAGATGATCATCAAACAAATGAGAATGTGCATTATACAAATGCGGATGTTGTGCCAACAAATACAGATGACCATCAAACAAATGCGGATGTTGTGCCAAGAAATGCGGATGTGCATCATACAAATGCGGATGGTGTGCCAACAAATGCGGATGATCATCTCACAAATGTGGATGTTTTGCATACAAATGCGCATGTGTAACACATAAATGCGGATGTGTAACACACAAAATGCGGATGGAACCATACAAATGCGGATGGAACCATACCAATGCGGATGAGTTACTCACCTAAATAATGTTGAGTTAACTTCAAATGCAATTCATCCAACAACAAAAGATGAACAGATGATAAACAGATGACAACAACAAACAAAGAAAAAGATATTATCATGAATGCAAATGATTGCAACCAAAAGGCACTTCCATTTTGAGCATTCAAAACAAAAGAAGAAATCAACTTCGGTCACGAAATCATTGATTTATTCAGGGATTTGTACAATGTCAGATACTCCTTCTGAAGTACTTGTATTCATCTTCTGTGATGACTTTTTGCACCGTGTCTATCTACTGAGCGGAATAGTTAGACAGACTTTAATCAAGGGAAATGACAGTCAACTAAAGAATGAAATTATTAAGTTATTTCTGAGATTCAAAGAGTGGAAGTGTTTTCAAGATTGATTTATGTTCTTGATGCTGTTTATTGAAGTTCAAAGCCTCATCATATCCCTAATACATTCTAATTCTTTGAGTATGAAATGAACTGTAATCCAAAAGTGATACGACCCATATCCAATGCGCTAAGTATTCTCAAAGAGATTCTATCCTTTGTCAGAAATATATTAGGAGAAGCTTAATCTGAGGGGGAGAACTACAGTGAACTGTGTCAGAACAACAGTTGATCAAGAAAACATGTAACAGAGAAGATCTTCAAAGTTAGAGTTTGGCAAGAATCAGTTTAGGGGGAGTATTGTTGGGTTCAACAATTTAATAAACTGAAGCTTACCAAAATGATAATCAGAGCCGACTGAAGATCTCATTGTATGAGTTCAGAGACCAAGTTGATAAACAGAAGAAAAACAAATACAAGACAAGTCAATAAGACAAAGTCAACATCAAGACAAAAATAAAAGTCAAAATTAGGTCTTGATGTAATCATAGTATAAATAGACCCACTAGTGCATTTTTGCAAGTGTGGTTCAAGAGTGGTTCTTGTGTGTGTGTTTTTGATGGTTTGAATCACCACCCAAGGAGAACTCCTCCTTTGGGTGGGTTTGATTCCATCATCCATATTTGATTCTCATTGTAATTTGTTCATCAACATCAATGAAATCATAACATTATACATTATCCTTCTCTTTGTTCTGCGAAGCACACACCTCCACCCATCTTAATTTTGAATTTTTAGATCTGAACATGATGATTCCTAAGATCCAGGCTCATTGAATTTGAAATATTGATTCAGCAAATTGACAGGTCCAGATAAAGTGAAAGATAATGATGAAAGAAAGTGCGAAAACGAACGATAATGAAAGATAATAATAAATATTATCTTGTTGTATGTATGATGCTTGAACACATACGAAAGTAATGGATTTTATGAAAAGGCAGTATTTTAAGAAAATTATATTTTTATATATAAACAAGGGACTTTAATTTTTAAAACTAGAACTCACCCAGCAATGCTGACTTTTATGCATTTTCAGTTGGCAGGTAACTTGTTGCCGGGGATGGCACGCAGGTGAGGCCACTTGGCGGGCAAAGGCTGGCATCCATTCGTGCTTAATGATATTGTTGTTTTGTAATACAACTGAATGATTCTTTTTGTAACTTTTAAAACTACAATGATGTATTATTTGGCAACATTAAATAGTAATGCATGAATGGTTTTGGATAAATTTATCCGCTGCGATGTTTTTATGAAATGTATTTATTTTATATGAAAAATGCTGTGATTGTCCAACTGTGAGGTCTTCAGGAACGGGGCCTTACTAGTTGGTATCAGAGCTAAAGTTCAAGAGAAATGGGTAAATTATTTTAAAAACTTAAACTTAAACTGAGAATGGGACCGAATGGAGGGATGTCAGCCCAAGTAGCTACGTGCCATCAGGTAATTCATTTTCTTAAATGTTAACCGGTATTATGTGCGTATGTTATTTGATTTTTGTGCCCTTAGTAGATTTGAATACTGATGTAGTCAGGATAGGAAATGCTTAGGAGATGAAGAGTAAAGTAAGTGGCTAATCACAACTGCCACTGTAATTAGGGACTTACTATACTTGACATAAACTGAGTTATTACATTGAATGACCATGTTGGTGTTTGAATCTTATAGTGTTTAGAAGATGGCTGGTGGTAGATCTTCGAAGGCTTCTCGAGGAGGAGTACGGGGTGGCCATTGTGCTGGACCACGTGTCACAAGGAATAAGACTAAGACTACTGAGATGGCTCCTGCTGAGCCCGAGCTTCATCACCAGGAGGGCGGTGATGAGAGTGCCAACTTGAGAGCCTCAGTAAAGGAGGCAGTTATGGAGTAAGTGCATCAGGTCATGCAGACAATCTTACCGTCTGTGGTGACTGAGGTTATTCATGCTGTGAGGGAGGATGAGAAGAAAGAGAAGGAGGAGGAGAGAAAGAAAACTGCTGGGAGAAGGAGGGATGATAGAGATCATGATGAAGATGAATAACTAGACACTGAGATGGTTGTCTCCAGCGATGAGGAGGAAGCAATGCAGGAGACCGCCAAGGGATGTAGTTACGTGGCATTCCAGAGATGCAAACCCCAAACTTTTGATGAAAATGGTAACGCTGCTGTTGGGTGAGAGAGATGGAGGATGTGTTGGAGATCAGTGAATGTAGAGAGGATCAAAAGGTAAAGTTTGCTACCTATTCATTCGCGAACACGGCTTTGTGTTGGTGGGATAATATTGTCCAGGCCGAGGGTAGCAGGGTTATCGGGAGGATGAGGTGGAGCGAACTGAAGAAGATGGTGATCGAGGAGTTCTATCCTCATAGAGAACTTGACAAGATAGAAAGAGAGTTCCTACAGCTGGAGGCGGGAACTATGACACACCAGCAATACACGACTAAGTTTAACGAGATGGCGAGGCTGGTGCCAGACCAGGTGACGCCGGTGTCAAGAAAGATTAACAGGTACATACAGGGATTGCCAGCGGATATCCGCAGGCACATGATTGCTGCCCGGCAGAGTACGTTCAGGTCGGTGGTTGATCTGGCAGGGAGGCTATATGATGAGAGAGAAGAAGTGGCAGTGGTGAAGGTAAGCAAGAAGAGTTCGTTATTTGATTCTGGTGTTAGTAGGAGTTTCATTTCTGCTACTTTCTGTGCTAAGTTGCCCGTTAGTAGTAGAAGTATTGATGAGCCCTTCGATGTAGAAACTACCATTGGTAAGTCTACGAGGACTTTCGACTTGATAGAGGTTTACGACATAGAACTAGAAGGCCATAGGATCCCTGCTAAACTATTTGTGATGCCCCTAGGCGTATTTGATGTAGTTCTAGGGATGCATTGGTTAGAAGCTTATGAGGCGAATATTGTGTGTCGCAAGAAGATGATCCGATTGACAGCGCCAGATGGGAGTTCGGTAATGGTCTACGGTGACCGAGTTACTACGATTCCAAAGGTAATTTCGATGGCGGTGGCAGATAAGTGCATGAAACGTGGATGTATTGACTACCTGGCTTACGTTAAGGATGTGGATGTGTCAGTACCACAATTGGCCAACGTACCAGTTGTGTGTAACTTCCCAGACTTGTTCCCAGAAGATTTACCCGGTGTGCCACCGGACCGAGAGATCGAGTTCCAGATCGATTTGATACAAGGTGCTTAACCTGTTGCCAAAGCATCGTATCGACTGGCTCCGTCGGAAATGAAGGAACTGATGGTTCAGTTACAAGAGTTGATGGACAAAGGTTTCATCCGATTGAGTATCTCTCCCTAGGGTGCTCCGGTCTAGTTTGTAAAGAAGAAGGACGGTAGTATGAGGATGTGCATTGACTACCGTGAGTTGAACAAGTTGATGGTGAAGAACCGATATCCACTACCCAGAATAGATGACTTGTTCGACCAGCTCCAAGGTGCCAGTTGGTTCTCAAGGATAGATCTCCGATCTGGTTACCATCAGTTGAAGGTAAAGGAGCAAGATATCCCTAAAACAGCTTTTCGCATGCGTTATGGACACTACGAGTTGCTCGTTATCTCCTTTGGTCTAACTAACGTGCCAGCTGCTTTCATGGATTTGATGAATCGGGTATGTCGGCCGATGTTGGATAAATCAATGATTGTGTTTATTGATAATATTCTGATTTATTCGAAGAGTGAAGAAGAACATGCCGGTCACATTCGTGAGGTATTAGAGACACTCAGAAGAGAGAAGCTGTACGCTAAGTTCTCCAAGTGTGCTTTCTGGTTGCTTGAAGTTCAGTTCTTGGGTCATGTGGTAAATTCCGAAGGGATCATGGTAGACCCAGCAAAGGTTGAGGCGGTGATGCAATGGAAGTCTCCAAAGACACCATCCGAGATCCGTAGTTTCTTGGGTTTGGCGGTCTACTACAGGAGGTTCATCCAAGACTTTTCCAAGATAGTCTTACCATTGACCAAGTTGACCCGCAAGGACGTGAAGTTTGTATGGGGTCAGGAATAGGAGAATGCTTTTGAGGAGTTAAAGACAAGGTTGACTCAAGCTCCTGTCTTGACGTTACCCGAAGGGAATGAAGACTTGGTGGTCTATTCAGATGCTTCTTATTCGGGATTAGGTTGTATGCTAATGCAAAAGGGAAGAGTAATAGCCTATGCATCCCGACAGTTGAAAATCCATGAGGTTAATTACCCTACTCATGACTTGGAGCTAGCAGCTGTGGTATTTGCATTGAAGATTTGGAGGCACTACTTGTACCTGACAAAGTGCACTATCATCACTGACCATAAGAGCTTGAAATACTTCTTTGAGCAGAAGGACCTCAATATGAGGCAAAGGAGGTGGTAAGAGTTAATCAAGGATTATGATTATGAGATCCGCTATCATCCGAGCAAGGCCAATATAGTGGCAGATGCTCTTAGCCGAAAGGAGAGACTCGAGCCAATCCGGGTGAAAGCTTACCAGTTGGTGATGACCTCCGATGTGATGACACAGGTCAAGGGGTTCCAAGATGAGGCGTTGAAAGAAGATCGCCTTAACTCTGAAAAGATGGGAGATCTAGTCATGGAGTTGGGTGAGAATACTCTCGGAGTTAGAACCCGCCTTGGGTGGATAAGGATCCCTCGTTGTGGAGACCTACAGGGGAAAATCATGGATGAAGCTCATAAGAGTCGGTACTCCATTCATCCTGGTGCTACCAGGATGTATCATGATATGAAGAAAGATTACTGGTGGCCGAGTATGAAGTGTGATGTGGTGGAGTACGTGAGTAAGTGCCTTACTTGCTTACAAGTAAAGGTAGAGCATCAAAAGCCATATGGGAAGATCCAACCTTTGGATATACCCAAGTGGAAATGGGAGCACATCACCATGGACTTCATTATGAAGTTACCACGTACGGCAAGGGGGTACGATACTATATGGGTGATAGTTGATCGCTTAACAAAGAGTGCTCACTTTCTACCAATCGCAAGACATATTCATCTGAGAGGTTGGCGGATCTATTCATCAAGGAAATTACGACCCATCATGGTGTACCAGTGTCTATCATCTCAGACCGTGACACCCGGTTTACATCTAAGTTTTGGAAGAGATTCCATGATGTAATGGGTACGAGGTTGCGTATCAGTACGGCTTACCATCCTCAGACAGATGGCCAGTCAGAGAGAACTATACAGACGCTTGAGGATATACTCCGAGCCTGCGTCATTGATTTTGGAGGAAGCTAGGATGAACACTTACCGTTAGCTGAATTCTCATACAACAATAGTTACCATGCCAGCATTGGTATGCCACCATATGAGATGCTATACGGTAGAAAGTGTAGAACGCCCATATGTTGGGGTGACATTGGACAGAAGGATATGGGGAGCATGGAAGTGATCGAGGCTACGACTGAAAAGCTAGAAAAGATCAAGGCTTTTATGAAGGCAGCGAAAGATAGGCAAAAGTCGTATGCTGATAAGAGGCGTAGACCTATTGAATTCAAGGTGGGTGATAAAGTTATGCTAAAGGTTTCACCTTGGAAGGGGATCATTAGGTTCAGAAAGCTAGGTAAGCTGAGCCCAAGGTATATAGGACCTTTCCGAATCATTGCTCGAGTAGGAGAGGTGGCCTATAGGTTGGAGCTGCCCGATGAGTTAAGTGGGATTCATCCAACATTCCATGTATCTCATCTGAGAAAATTCCTAGCCGATGAAGATATGATTGTACCCCGGGAGGACATTGAAGGGGATGAACGGCTCAATTATGTAGAGCAACCAGTGGCAGTCATTGACCAAAAGGAGAGGAGATTACGAAATAAAGTGGTTCCACTGGTGCGAGTGCAGTGGAGGCATAGGAAGGAATCCGAGTCTACGTGGGAGACTGAGGAAGAGATGAGACAACATTACCCACAACTGTTCGAGGAGTGACAGGTTTCGGGGACGAAACCTCTATAAGGGGGTGGACTTGTAACACCTGAAAATTTATTAAAGACAAAAAGGAAAGAAAGTGTAAAGAAAGAAAGGTGAATTATCAAAGGGGAGGGGCTAAAGTTATGTAAAGGAGAAAACTTAATTATTTTATGTTTAAAAGAGCATGGTCGCCCACTACTTGGTTCACCTACTGCTCGGCTGCGAAAAGAAGAAGAAACACAAAGCTTCATCGGTTTCTAGTGAGAGAAAGCTTCAAAAGGTGAGTGTTTTCTTGCGTTTTTGTTTGGTTTCAGCTGAGTTTTTAGCTTCGGGACCGATTGTTATGTGTTCTTTGTGTTCGGTTCAGCGTTTTTTGTGTGTTTAGGTGTTTGAACTCCTAGTGCTTCCGAGTTTGGAGGAGTTTTGCTCGAAAGCTGATGTAGGTGAGTTCTAGATCCCCAGTTTTTATATTTTATACTTGTTTTGGGGCTGAAAATGCATGTAACTAACTTTTTATTTATTTCAGCATGTTTAACCATATGTTTATACTCTGTTTATACGAGTGAATGTATGTTTGTGTATGATCTGTTGAGTTTCATGTTTATATGCTTGTTTTAGGTGCTTGGTATATTAAATTTGGGTTAAGAACATGTTAAAAGGATGATTGGGTCTGAAAAATAATGTAAGTTCAAATTATCACCTGCCCATGCGCCCAACATAGTGTCCATGTGCCTGGAATTTTGTCAATGCGCCTAAGTACCTGGTCATGCGCCTAATATAATTCCCATGAGCCTAAAATTTTGATTAAGTGTTGATCATGTGCCCAAACAGTACCCCATGCGCCTAAAATTTTGCTTAAGTGTTGATCAGCGCCGAAACAGTACCCCATGCGCCTAAAATTTTGCTTAAGCAGTGCTCATGCGCCCAAGCAGTGCTCATGCGCCTAGGTTTCCTCATGAACCTAAGTGTCATGCGTCAAAAGTGCCCGTGCGCCTGCATAGTACTCGTGCGCCTGCATAGTGCTCATGTGCCTAAATGCCTTAGAAAATTTTCTGAAATTTTGGGAAAATGGAAATTTATGATTAAGCCCTGGGATATTTTGATGGTTATGTTTGTTGGTTTTTGTCATGCCTGTGGCCTGTTGTTATGTTCCATATTACATATTATTACATGACTTTAAGTGGTGTGTTTATGTCCGTATGCGTAAAGTATTATCATAAACGAAGCGAAAGATTAATGATAATAAAAAGTGGAACATGAGGATTGAATGAAAGTCTTGCAAGCAAAATGTTGAAGGAGGTTCACAACTCATTGAGAGTTGTTAGCTCAACTGTGTGTTATATAACATGCGTTTTGGTTAACCCATGAGGGTTCACACACAGGAGGGTCAGTCTTTGTGACTGATCGAGACGTGCGAAAATGGGATCCTTGTCGCTTAACCCCAAGAGGTAGTAGCTTCATGCACAATGATGGGGCATAGCATATGACAGGTCCAGATAAAGTGAAAGATAATGTTGAAAGAAAGTGCGAAAACAAACGATGATGAAAGATAATAATGAATATTATCTTGTTGTATGTATGATGCGTGAACACGTACGGAAGTAATGGATTTCATGAAAAGGAAGTATTTTAAGAAAATTATATTTTTATATATACACAAGGGACTTTAATTTTTAAAACTAGAACTCACTCAGCAACGCTGACTTTTATGTATTTTCAGTTGGCAGGTAACTTGTTACTGGGGATGGCACGAGGGTGAGGCTACTTGGCGGGCAAAGACTGGCATCCATTCGTGCTTAATGATATTGTTGTTTTGTAATACAACTGAATGATTCTTTTTGTAATTTTTAAAACTACAATGATGTATTGTTTGGCAACATCAAATAGTAATGCATGAATGGTTTTTGATAAATTAATCCGCTGTGATGTTTTTATGAAATGTATTTATTTTATATGAAAAATGCTGTGATTGTCCAACTGTGTGGTCTCCGGGAACAAGGCCTTACATTCTCTCTTGGCTTCTTAAAGTATATCTCCCTTGAACTTGTGACTCAACTTAGTCACCATTCCAGAGAAGTCACTTCCCGGTGGACTGATTGGGAAGTTTGTGATGGGAATGTTTTGCAAAGTGGTGAGGTCTGTATCTAGAAGTGTAAGGAGTGTTTCCACCCTTAGAAAGTGTTGAATCATTCCAGATGTTCTCTTCAGCACAGTTCAATACCATTCTGAATCATATTTCCAAGATATTATTTTATTTTCTTCAGCTGTTCTTGGAGTGGTCATCTGATCAAAGAGTTGCATCAATGTAGTCTTTTCTTCTGTTATCCCCCTCACAACAGTTCTCAGGGGCCATAATTTGCTGGGAATGATGTCTCTTGGTTCTTTGATCATGTTTTCTCTGCCTTTATACATGTCTTTGCTTTGAACTACAGTTGGTTCAGCAGGAGTTTGTTTTACTTGTGTGTTGTAACACCCAAAAAATTCAAAGAAAAGAAAAGTAAAGAAGAAAAGATAAATATCCAATAGGTTTAGGGGTGAAGGTGTACAAAAGGTAAACTTACCCATAATGGGTTTCAAAAAGGTGGTAAGGCTGACCATGACCCTCTCTCATGCATAATTCAGCTAAAGGCTTGGAAAAGAAAACCCCATCCGGTTTTAGAGAGAGAGAAAGCTCAAGTTCTTCGAAAAGGTGATATTTCCAGAAGACTTCTTCTTGATTATCTGCTGGGTTCGAACTTATGAACCTATTTTTATGTGTTTTCTTATGTTGGTTGTTTGTTTTTTGTGTTTAGGTGTTAGTTACTTGTTAGCTCTCGGGTTTGTGGTGTTTCACTCAAAAGCTGCTGAGAGGTGAGTTCTAGATCCCCTCTTTTACATGTTTTCTACTTGTTTTGGGGTTGATATGCATAATAAAAGCTGTTTTTTCCTAACCAAACTATGAGTTTTACATGGTATATGGTTGTGTTTGAAGTATGTTTGTTTTAAGTGATTTCTACGATGTTGTGATGATGTTTGATATGTTTTAAGCTTGTAACTTGTTAGATCTGTGCTAAGTTCAGATTAGGATGATGTTTAGGATTGGAAACTTCATATGTTGCATAGCAGGTACTGAACAAAGTGTCCGCTGTGGATGTTGGTCATCCGCTATGGACATTGTGTGTCCGTTGTGGACACTTAGAAATGTAGAACGTCCTCTTTGGACTTACATGTCCACTGTGGACACTATCCGCTGTGAACCCTTAGAAAAATTTGTACGTCCGCTGTGGATGTTGGTTATCCGCTGTGGATTTATTTCATCCACCGTACACTTTTAGTTATCCGCTGTGGATGTTATTCATCCGCATTGGACTATGGCCATCCGCATTGGACTATGTTCATCCGTTGTGAACACTTAGTGTTTTACTCATCCGCTGTTGACCTTGGATGTCTGCTATAGACTTAGGTTGTTCGCTGTGAATACTTAGTACTTTAAGTCATCCGCTGTATATGTTACTCATACGCTATGAACACTTAGGATTTTTCTGAAATTTTAGGAATAAAGTTTAAGTGTTAAGAACTTATGTTTAATGGGTGTTTATGCTTGTCCTATGTTTCTAATTTTTTATTTACCTTCTTATGGGCTGCTTGCTATGAATAATTATTATTGTTTCATGATATGTGATTTTAAGGTAATGATATTACAAAAGTATTATTCATAATAAGTGGGCACAAAGGAATAAAAGAAGGATAGCGAATCTTAATAAATGTTACTCCAGGACCCTAACAATAGGTGAAAAGCCTTGCAAGCTTTTCCAACGGAGGTTCACGACCATGTTGTCGTTAGCTCAACTGATGTGTGGCTGTTTCAGCCTAAGAAAGGCACATCCGGGGTCTAATCCTTATGATTGACCAATAAACTAATGGGATCCAAGTTCATGAGCAGGCTTCGTGCCTAGCAATGTGGATCAACTGTCGAGGGTTAACTACCACTTATTAATGTGTACCGACAGGGGTTCGGCATCTGTTGCCAACCAACAATGTAGGCTCTTGCTTTGTGCGATCCTAGTTAATGAAAGTGAAAGATAATGAAAGGAAGAAAGATAAAGAATCTCTTAATGATGGATTATGTATGATGATGAATGATCACCATGTAAAGTTTACCAAAGTATATTTTCTATATTATTAAACTAGGACTCACTCAGCAATGCTGACTTTTTTATATGTATATCAGTTGGCAGGTAAGGATGTTGCTGAGGATGGCACGGCTGAAGCTACTTGGTGAAGGGAGACTGGCATCCATTTATGCAATTATGATATTTTTGTCTTGTAATGCAACTAAATATTCTTTTGTAACTCTAAAACAACGACGTATTTTTTGGCAAAAGTAATCATTAATGCAAGAAATGGTTTTTGGTTAAATTATTCCGCTGCGATTGTTTTCTTATAATAATCTGATTTAAGGCGTTTTTAATAATGAATGATGCTATGAATGTCTAACTGTGGGGTCTTCGGGGATGGGGCCTTACAAGTTGGTATCAGAGCCAAAGTTTAAGAGAATGGGTAAATTGTTTTCAAAACCTAAACTTAAACTGAGAATGGGACCAAATGGAAGGATGCCATCCCGAGTAGCAACGTGCCATCAGGTAGATTTTTCATAAAGTTAACTGGTATTACATGTTGTGCTATTTGAATTATGTGCTCTTAGTAGATTTGAATACTGATATAGTCAGGACAGGAAATGCTTGGGGGATGAAGAGTAAAGTAAGTGGCTAATCATAACAGGCCACTATAATTAGGGACTTACTTTACTTGACATAATCTGAGCTATTACTTTGAATGACCTTGTTAGTGTTTGAATCTTATAGGAGGTAGATCTTAAGGCGGGTAGGAAATCTGGGAAGGCAACCTGAGGCGGTGCTCATGGCAGGCATACTACTGGGCCACATGTCACCCGAAGCAAGGCAAGGCTCCTGAGACGACTCATGAGGACATGGATATTCATAGCCACCAAGAGGGTGAAGGATCAGCCACCCTCAAGTCTACGGTAAAGGAAGCTATTGCTGATGAAGTCTACAACGTCATGCAAAACGTGTTACCTTCAGTGGTGATCGAGGTGTTGAGGGATGTAAAGGTTGGTGAAAAGACCAAGGATGCAGGGGAGAAGGGAGAAAGCTGATGAAGAGCCATCTAGTCCCAGGCTGGTAATTCATGATGACGATAGCAAGGAGGAGAGGGGGGGCGCTAAGGGGTGCACCTATGGGGCTTTTCAGAGGTGCAAACCCCCAACCTTTGATGGTAACGGCAATGCTACTGTTGCTCATTGTTGGGTTCGAGAGATGGAGGTAGTCCTAGACATCAGTGAGTACCAGGAGGATCAAAAGGTAAAGTTTGCCACCCATTCTTTTGTTGACTCAGCATTATGCTGGTGGGACAACATTGTCCAAGCCGAGGGGAAACAGTTTGTTGCAAGGATGAGGTGGTCGGATTTGAAGGAACTGGTACTGGAGGAGTATTGTTCATATCGGAAGTTGGACAAAATAGAGAAGGAGTTCTTATATTTGGAGGATGGAACATGACTCATCAAGAGTATACCTCCAAGTTCAATGAGCTTGCAAGACTTGTGCCGGATCTAGGAACTCCAGAGTCCAAGAAGATTAAGAGGTACAAGCAGGGTCTGCCCGTGGATATCAGGAGGAACATGATAGCTGCTAGACTGAGCACTTTCAGGTCTGCAGTAGATTTGGCCGGAAGGTTGTATGATGAGAGGGATCCAGTGCCAATTCAGAGGAAGGTTGAGAAGAGTTGGAACAAGAATGGTAATGGGAAAAGGTTCAGGGACAACTATGGGGTTGGGGAGAAGAAGATGAGGGTTGATAATCGTCACCCAGAACAAAGGAAGGGGAATGACCGGAAAGAATGTAGGAAGTGTGGGAAGAGTCACCTGGGTGAGTGTAGAGTGGGGACAAACTGGTGTTTTAAGTGTGGAGGCGAAGGGCACTATGCTAAGGATTACCGAGTACCGAGATGTTACGATTGCGGAGAGGTGGACCACTCGGGTTGGGATTGTAAGAAGGTTGGAGTAGGGGGCTTAGGGACCCAGACTATGGGAGAAAAAGGGAGAAGTGAGAGCACCAAAGCCAAGGCGAGGGCATTCAACATGACCCGGGAAGAAGCCAGAGTGGACCCGGAAGTAGTTTCGGGTATGTTCTTAGTAAACCAAGTGTATGCTTCTGTGCTCTTCGATTCGGGTGCTAGTAGGAGCTTTGTGTCTGCTACCTTTTGTCGTAAAATTCATGGTAAGACCAAGAAGATAGATGTGCCTTTTCATGTAGAGACAGCGATTGGAAAGTCTACCAAGGTGACTGATATGATAGAGGATTGCCTAATAGAATTGGACGGTCACAAGTTCCCTGCTAGATTGTACGTGATGGCCCTAGGAGGTTTTGATGTGGTGTTAGGAATGGATTGGTTAGCGACTTACAAAGTGAATATTGTATGTCGAAAGAAGATGATTCGTTTGACTACGCCTGATGATAGTGTGGTTAAAGTTCATGAAGACAAGGAATACACTACTCTGTGAGTGATATCGATGATCAAGGCAGAGAAGTTTATGAGGCGAGGGTACGGTGCTTACCTGGCTTATGTGAAGGATGTGGATGCCACTGTGACCCAGTTATCAGACGTGCCGGTGGTATGCGATTTCCCCGATGTGTTTTCCGAAGACCTACCAGGGGTCCCACCCGACAGAAAGATCGAGTTTTGGATTGACTTGATACCGGGAGCGCAACCCGTAGCCAAGGCACCATACTGGTTGGCTCCATACAAGACTTCTTGGATAAAAGCTTCATTCGGCCGAGTATCTCACCATGGGGTGCTCCGGTCCTATTCGTGAAAAAGAAGGACGGTAGTATGAGGATGTGTATCGATTACCGTGAGCTGAACAAGTTGACCGTGAAGAACCAGTACCCGTTACGGAGAATTGATGAGTTGTTTCATCAGCTCCAGGGTGCTAGTTGGTTCTCCAGGATACACCCGCGATTGGGGTATCATCAACTGAAATTGAAGGAGCAGGGTATCCCTAAGACAGCCTTTCACACATGTTATGGACACTACGAGTTTCTCGTGTTGTCCTTCGGTTTAACCAACGCGCTAGCTGCCTTTATGGACCTTATGAATCAGGTATGCCGACCGATGCTAGATAGATCAGTGATTGTATTCATTGACGATATTCTGATCTATTCAAAGAGTGAAGATGAGCACGCCTGCCATATCAAGGAGGTACTAGAGACACTTACAAACGAGAAGTTGTACGCAAAGTTCTCTAAGTGCGCGTTTTGACTGCGTGAGATTCAATTTCTTGGCCACGTGGTTAACCCCGAAGGGATAATGGTGGATCCAGCAAAAGTCGAAGCTGTAATGCGATGGGAACCCCTGTGGAAGCCGTTCGAAATCCGTAGTTTCCTGGGTTTGGCAGGATACTGTAGGAGATTTATTCAAGACTTCTCTAAGGTGGTGGCCCCGTTAACTAAGCTGACTTGCACGAATGTAAAGTTTGAATGGGGTTCTGAGCAGGAGAGTGCGTTTCAGGAGTTGAATATGAGGTTAACTCAAGCCCTCGTCTTGACGTTGCCTGAAGGGAAAGAAGACTTGGTGGTATACTTAGATGCTTCGTATATAGGTTTAGGTTGTGTGTTGATGCAACGAGGAAAGGTTATAGCCTATGCATCATGACAATTGAAGATCCATGAGGCTAACTATCCTACTTATGATTTGGAGTTGGCGGCTATGGTCTTTACATTGAAGATTTGGAGACACTACCTGTACGGGACGAAGTGCACCATCTTCACTGACCACAAAAGCTTGAAGTACTTCTTTGAGCAAAAGGATCTTAACATGAGACAAAGAAGATGGTTAGAGTTGATCAAGGATTACGACTGCGAAATCCACTATCATCCAGGTAAGGCGAATGTGGTAGCCGATACCCTCAGTCGAAAAGAGAGACCGAAACCGATTCGGATGAAGGCTTGCCAGCTGGTTGTGACGCCGGATGTTATGGTTCAAATCAGGGAATTCCTAGATGAGGCATTAAAGGATGATAGGATCAACTCTAAATGAATGAAGGGGCAGGCGACAGATTTGGGGGAGAACTCCCTAGGCGTTAAAACCCATTTCGGGCGGATGTGGATTCCTCGTTATAGGGAGCTGAGGGGAAGGATCATGGATGAGGCTCATAAAACATGGTATTCCATCCATCCTGGTGCTACAAAAATGTATCATGATCTGAAAAAGGATTATTGGTGGCCACGGATGAAGCGTGACGTGGTGGAGTACGTGAGTAAGTGCCTGACCTATTTACAAGTGAAGGCAGAGCATCAAAAACCATACGGAAAGATCCAACCCTTAGATATACCCAAATGGAAGTGGGAACACATCACCATGGACTTCATCATAAAGTTGCCTCGCACTGCGAGAGGATGTTATACCATTTGGGTGATCGTAGACCTCCTGACGAAGAGTGCACACTTTTTGCTAATCCGAGAGACTTACTCATCGGAAAGGTTGGCGGAGTTGTTCATCAAGGAGATCGTAACTCGTCATGGCGTGCTGGTGTCTATTGTTTCTGATAGGGACACCCAGTTCAGGTCCAAGTTCTGGAACAAATTTCATGATGCGATGGGGACGAGGTTACATATTAGCACAGCTTATCACCCTCAGACAGACGGTCAATCAAAACCGACCATTCACACCTTGGAGGATATGCTCCGGGCATGCATTATTGACTTTGGTGGAAGTTAGGATGAACACCTACCGTTGGCAGAGTTCTCCTACAACTATAGTTATCATGCCAGTATAGGCATGCCACCATTCAAAATGTTGTATGGGTGAAGATGCAGAACCCCGGTGTGTTGGGGTAATATCAGGCAAAAAGAGTTCGGAAGTATCCAGGTCATTGAAGCCACTTCGGAGAAGTTGGAAAAGATCAAGGCCTTCATGAAGGCAGCAAGGGACCGGTAAAAGTCCTACGCTGATAAAAGAAGGAAGCCAATTGAATTCCAAGTGGGAGATAAGGTGATGTTGAAGGTATCTCCTTGGAAAGGGATTATCAGGTTCCGCAAGCGAGGAAAGTTGAGCCCTAGGTATATTGGGCAATTAAAAATCATTGCCAGAGCTAGTGAAGTGGCATACAGGCTGGAACTTCCCAAGGAACTGCATGGAATTCATCCTACATTCCATGTATCTCACTTACGAAGGTGCTTGGAGGAAAGTGACTTTGTTGTTCCTCTTACGGACATTGAGGTTGATGAAAGGTTGAATTATGTGGAACAACCAGTGGCTTTATTTGATCGGAAGGAGAAACAGTTAAGGAATAAAGTGATTGGCCAAGTAAAAGTGCAATGAAAACATCGTAAGGGATCAGAAGCCACTTTGGAGTCGGAAGAAGAAATGAGACGGCACTACCCGGGCCTCTTTAAGGAATGACAGGTTTCAGGGACGAAACCTATATAAGGGGGGTAGACTTGTAACACCCAAAAAATTCAAAGAAAAGAAAAGTAAAGAAGAAAAGATTAATATCCAAAAGGTTAAGGGGTGAAGGTGTACAAAAGGTAAACTTACCCATAATGGGTTTCAAAAAGGTGGTAAGGCCACCCATGACCCTCTCTCTCACGGTAATTCGGCTAAAGGCTTGGAAAAGAAAACCCCATCCGGTTTTAGAGAGAGAAAGCTCAAGTTCTTCGAAAAGGTGAGATTTCCAGAAGATTTCTTCTTGATTTTCTGCTGGGTTCAAGCTTATAAACCTATTTTTATGTGTTTTCATGTGTTGGTTGTTTGTTTTATGTGTTTAGGTGTTAGTTACTTGTTAGCTCTTGGGTTTGGGGTGTTTCACTCGAAAGCTGCTGAGAGGTGAGTTCTAGATCCCCTCTTTTACATGTTTTCTACTTGTTTTAGGGTTGATATGCATAATAACAGCTATTTTTTCTTAACCAAACTATGAGTTTTACATGGTATACGGTTGTGTTTGAAGTATGTTTGTTTTAAGTGATTTCTATGATGTTGTGATGATGTTTGATATGTTTTAAGCTTGTAACATGCTAGATCTGTGCTAAGTTCAGATTAGGATGATGTTTAGGATTGGAAACTTCATATGTTGCATAGCAGGTACTGAACAAAGTGTCCGCTATGGATGTTGATCATCCGCTATGGACATTGTGTGTCCGTTGTGGACACTTAGAAATGTAGAACGTCCTCTTTGGACTTACATGTCCACTGTGGACACTATACGCTGTGAACCCTTAGAAAAATTTATACGTCCGCTGTGGAAGTTGGTTATCCGCTGTGGATTGATTTTATCCACCGTACACTTTTAGTTATCCGCTGTGGATGTTATTCATCCGCATTGGACTATGGCCATCCGCATTGGACTATGTTCATCCGTTGTGAACACTTAGTGTTTTACTCATCCGCTATGGACCTTGGCTGTCCGATATAGACTTAGGTTGTTCGCTGTGAATACTTAGTACTTTAAGTCATCCACTGTATATGTTACTCATACGCTATGAACACTTAGGATTTTTCTGAAATTTTAGGAATAGAGTTTAAGTGTTAAGAACTTATGTTTAATGGGTGTTTATGCTTGTCCTATGTTTCTAATTTTTTATTTACCTTCTTATGGGCTGCTTGCTATGAATAATTATTATTGTTTCATGATATGTGATTTTAAGGTAATGATATTACAAAAGTATTATTCATAATAAGTGGGCACAAAGGAATAAAAGAAGGATAGCGAAACTTAATAAATGTTACTCCAGGGCCCTAACAATAGGTGAAAAGCCTTACAAGCTTTTCCAACGGAGGTTCACGACCATGTTGTCATTAGCTCAACTGATGTGTGGCTGTTTCAGCCTAAGAAAGGCACATCCGGGGTCTAATCCTTATGATTGACCAATAAACTAATGGGATCCAAGTTCATGAGCAGGCTTCATGCCTATCAATGTGGATCAACTGTCGAGGGTTAGCTACCACTTATTAATGTGTACCGACAGGGGTTCGGCATCTGTTGCCAACCAACAATGTAGGCTCTTGCTTTGTGCGATCCTAGTTAATGAAAGTGAAAGATAATGAAAGGAAGAAAGATAAAGAATCTCTTAATGATGGATTATGTATGATGATGAATGATCACCATGTGAAGTTTACCAAAGTATATTTTCTATATTATTAAACTAGGACTCACTCAGCAATGCTGACTTTTTTATATGTATATCAGTTGGCAGGTAAGGATGTTGCTGAGGATGGCATGGCTGAAGCTACTTGGTGAATGGAGACTGGCATCCATTTATGCAATTATGATATTTTTGTCTTGTAATGCAACTAAATATTCTTTTGTAACTCTAAAACAACGACGTATTATTTGGCAAAAGTAATCATTAATGCAAGAAATGGTTTTTGGTTAAATTATTCCGATGCGATTGTTTTCTTATAATAATGTGATTTAAGGTGTTTTTAATAATGAATGATGCTATGAATGTCCAACTGTGGGGTCTCCGGGGACGGGGCCTTTGCTTATGTGTAGGCAGAATTGGGAGCTCCTGTCCTAAATTTCACTCCTGTTTCTAGCTCCACCTTCATCACATGGTCCATCATAGCTCTAAGCTCACCAATTGTTGTCCCTTTAAGCTCAAGTTCTTATAGTTATGACTTTGTAACCAGCAAGTCATGTTGTACCTTGTCAGCTTCTTTGTGTCATAATGACCCAAGTCTTTTCTTATTTGCTCCATGCCTATGAACTTTGAAAGATTTTCCTAATTGCAAATTAGGAGCATCAGTCTTGCAGCATCAAATTCTTTCAAAACTTGAATCATTTCAGGCATATTCATTTTCTCTACCAAGTCATAAGGAAATCCATTGTTGATTAGGTCCATGAACATGGTAGATTGAGCTCTTTCTTCAAATATGTCTTTTGTTGATAGCATGCCAGATTCTTCTTCAGTTAGCTGCTTCAACTCATCATCACTTTCTTCTTTGATGATGTCAATTTGCTGATAAGCTGGAGGATTAGCTGATGGAGTGTGAGTTGGGGAGACTCTTTTTGATTTCTTTTGTTGATCTTTAGATTCAGCACCTTCATCTTGAGTTTTGCCCAGATATTTTCTTTTCCCGATGTAAAAGATTATCGGTTCCTTTTCCTTCATTTTTATACTCACATCAGCTTGTTTCTTTTTGCTCACTTCTTGTTCAGAAAACTTTTTTTTTTAACTTTTCAAGCTCATCATCTTTTCTTTCAGTTGTTCTGATTATTCAGAGATTAGCTCATTCATTGCATCAATTACCTCATTATCTATCTTAATATCTTCTTTCAGCCTTTTGATTCGTCCTTCTAGTTGAGTGATTGTAACATCTTTCTTAGCTATCAGTCTATCTTTCTCTATCAACTTCTTTTTCATTTTCCTCAACTTTTCTAGCTTCCTATTGCTTTTAATGATCAAATTGTTGTATTTTGCTACCAGGTAGCTCTTACTCACATCAATCTCGTTTTGATTCAAGTCATCCTCATTGTAAGCAATGATGTCAACATGACTACCCTCTTATTGTTCAACTTCTTCATCTTTCTCCCTTTCAACCTCCAGACATATCTCCTCAGTATCACCATCATTAACAACTTCATATTCATCCTCATCAAAGTTGAGTTTCTCAGTAGATGTTGGGCTATCAATAGGTTCAGTAGGTGTGGGTGAGGTGGTTGGTTCAGTTTGAAGTGGAGGTGTAGGTGTTTGAGTGAGAAGTGGTGAAATTGCTTCTGTTGCATGAGAGTGCAGTGATGATTGAGATTGGATGGGTGAGATGGGTTGGGTATGCTCACTGGAAGATGATTATGATAATTCTATCATAGTGGCTGGTGATGGAAAGTATGATTCATGTTAAGATAATGGTTGTGGTGGTGATTGTTATGGTGATTGTTGTGGTGATGGTTGATGGATTTGAACAAGTGACACTACTTCAGTTGAAGCTGAGTTTATTGATGTTTGAGAAAGTGCAGGTGATAAAGGTTGGGTGTGTTCATTTGGTGGTGAGGGAGAATTGGGTTCATGATGTGGTGGTTCAGGTGATTCGATTGAAGTGTTTGTTGTTATGGTTGTTCAGGGAATATGAGTTCCTGAGGTATGTCGGCAGACTCATCCATCACATGTGGGAACATCTCCACCTCTTCTCCTTGATACTGCCCAGTCAATCTGTTGAGTAGAGATCTTCCTAGGTGAGTTTGCATAAACACATCACCCTTTCTTTCAACATTGGGCATACATTCGTTTATGATTAGCTGGATGAACCTTGGGAACATGTACATCTTGTTGTCTTTCTGCATTCTTATATGGTCACACAGGCAACCAAGAAAGTACTTAGAGTAGTTGTACTTTCTTCCCTCAAAGATGTCAATGATTCCCGAGGAGATGTGCCTCGAGAATCTGTCCAATCCGGACTTCATGTTGGAGATGTACTTGAGATAGGTGTGGCATAGTAATCTATACGGCTTGCATAATCTTCCCTTTTTAATCTCACCGTGTTGATAGTCTCCATCATACCCCATTAACTAAAAAACTTTCTGAATGTATTAATGATCAAATACATCAGGGTGACCTTCTTCACCTTCTCCGAACTCCAGCGCCCTTCTTATTTTTTGTTCATCTATCCTCAACTGTTTATTTCTGATTGTGGCATGAATCACCTGCTCACCATCTTCTTCTTCAATCCTCGCAGATTCCCAAAAATCTATGATGTGAGATTGATAGATAATGGGTTCCGCAAATAATGCATAAAACAATCGTGATCTTCTCAAATAGCGGATGATGTCTCTGCATCCATCTTCCACTTCTGGATTTAGGAATGCACACACGTTGTGATCCTTAACAAATCTATTCGCCATACTGGCTGTGATGTTCAAATGGTGTGAGGATTAGTTGTGTGGAACAATCGATTTCAATGAAGGTGAAGGGGGTTTTTGGGTGAGAGGATTTCTAGGTCTGGAAAGGTTTTTTTGTGAGTGGTTAGAAAGGCCAACAGTCGAGGTGTCCTATTATACTTTTCAAGACAGTTTAAATCTTATTTTAATAATATGGGACCCATCTACCCTTTTTACCCTTCCAAGGTTGTTTTGATAATTCTTTCGCAGAAATTCTACATAAGGAAAAAGTCTTGGTTCTAGTTTGTATCTTCCGCAGAACATCTACGGAAGATAGACACTTGTGTTTCAAGTTACTCTTTCGAAGATAGTTTTGATAAAATATCTTCCGAAGGTGATAAATGTATCTTCCGAAGCAACTTTTCTTCCGAAGATAAAGGTATGATAAAATTTCTCAATATGTACTAACATATAGTTAGTCCATTTGTTGTTTTGCTTTTGGACTTTGTTGACTTTGCTTCATGGCAAACATGCAAATGATTTGTTAAAAACTTCAGATATCCTACAGCCAAGTTAGTGCTCAGGTTCCAAGTTTCTTCATTTAAAGATGTAACACATTTGATACTCATATTTTCATGCTGATTTACTACTCCTCTTAAATTTGTGATTAATCATAAAATTATACATTTATCAAAATTTTATAAAGAATAGCATGAAAAACATTATCTGTCCAACTAATTAGCAAAAAAAAAGAACAAAACCAGAAATTATTTACAAGCATTGACATCATATAATGGGGTCATACTATAACACTAGGAAACTTCCTAATGACAGTTTTGGTTGATGATAGAAGACAGATCTAGTGTTGATTGCAAGTATATTGATCCTCATAAATTCAAGCAAGAGTGTATATTCAACTTGTCATGCTATTTATCATGTTTTAAAATTGTTTAAAGATGGACAAGTATGGACTCCACATTCAATTCACATTGAAGTTTGTCCTCCGTAGATGAGTCAATTTATCATTTTTTCACACTTAAAACTATGTTCCATAGGTTATAAGCTCTATCTTAAGATTTCTTTAAAATCTTATCAATGCTGATATGATTTGTGAGCTCTGAATTAATATATAGTTGATCACCATGGATTCTTTTAGAGTTGTTCCTTTTGGAATCTTTTGTTACTAAGCATCAGGACACTAGGTCTTTACTTACGTAAAACAGAGGTGCTCAGGAACTAAGGTCTTTGCTTACGCAAAACAGAGAGTTCAAGATGCACAAAGATAGAGGTTATAAAGTGTTACAACATAGTGTGCTTAGGTGAGTAAGTTGATGATAGCAGGATAAGACTTACTTCCTTGCTCCTCAAAATAGAATTAGCCACAGTTTGTCACCTTGACATTATGTTATGCATAATTTTCAACTCAAGCTGAACCTACTCACATATCAAATCACATCTGATCAGTCTATATAAATTGTTTGATAAATGAGGAAAGTAAGCAAAAGTATACTGTACTATCATTTCCCAGTATATGAACTGCCTTTTGTGAATGTTTTTGTCTTTTTCATATGTATAATAGTAATGGAAAAATGATGCTTTGCTTGGTGTTATTAGCTAATCTAAGCTGATCATGCCTAAGGCATCAATTAAAAAATTAAATCTAACTGAATCAAAGGCTTTAGTGAATAAATCAGCAAGCTAATTTGTTGTATCCACTTTGATCAACTTGATTAAACCCTTTTTTGAACAGTCTCTCAGAAAATGGTATCTAATTTCTATATGTTTAGTTTTACTATGTCGCACTAGATTGGTAGTGATAAACATAGCAGCCGAGTTACCTATGTGTATTGGAGTTTGAAGAAAATTATAACCATAATCAAGTAATTGGTTTTGTAACCATAAAACTTGAGAGCAACCAGCTGAAGCAGCTATGTACTCAGCCTCAGCTGTGGTTACTGAAACATTGGTTTGCTTTTTGCACTACCAAGAAAGAAGTCTTAGTCCTATGAATTGACAACCTCTAGTTGTTGATTTTCTATTGTTGTTGCACCTTCCAATGTCACTATCTAAATATGAGTAGAGTTTAAAGTCTCCTTCTTTGGGATACCAAAGTCCAAGAGTTGGTTTTCCTTTAAGGTATCTGAAAATTCTCTTCACTGCATTCAAGTGTGACTCCTTAAGGTTTGATTGGTACCTAGCACAAACACATAGCAAACATTATGGCAGGTCTGCTGGCAATTAAATACATTAACGATCCTATCATAGATCTATATAATCTTTGATCAACAGACTTCCCTGTAGGATCTAGTACAATCTTATCTATGGTTGATGCTTGTGTTTTGCATGAAGATGAATCAGCAAGGTTGTACTTCTTCAAAATTTGATTCACATACTTCTCCTGATTGATAAAGATGCCATCTGATTTCTGATGAACTTGTAAGCCAAGAAAGAATGTTAGTTCTCCCATGGAACTCATTTGACACTCAGATTTCATCAGACATTCAAACTCTTCACACAATCTCTTATTTGTTGATCCAAATATGATATCATCTACATATACTTGAACAACTAAGAGATCTTGATGTTCATGTTTTAGGAAGAGAGTCTGATCAATTTTTCCTCTTTTGTAACCATGCTTGAGTAAGAAAGATGACAATGTATCATACCACTTTCTTGGGGCCCGATGAAGTCCATACAAAGCTTTGTCAAGCTTGTATACCCTGTGTGGATAATCAGGATCTTCAAAGCCTGGTAGCTGAGAAACATAGACTTCTTCATCAATTTTACCATATAAGAAGGCACATTTTACATCCATCTGGTAAACTGTGAACTTCTTATGTGATGCATGGACTAGAAAGACTCTAATGGCTTCAATCCTTATAACAGGAGCAAAGACTTCATCATAGTCTATTCCTTCAACCTGAGTATAACTTTGTGCTATCAGCCTTGCTTTGTTTCTCACAATAATGCCTCTATCATCTAGTTTGTTCTTGAACAGCCACCTTGTGCCAATTGGATAATGGCCTTCAGGAAGATCAACTAGATTCCAGACTTTTTGTTTTCTGAATTGCAGAAGTTCTTCTTGCATTGCTTTAATCCAGCTGTTATCTTTCAATGCTGCAATGATGTTGGGAGGGACCACTTGTGAAAGAAAGCAAGAGAACAGACAAATGTTGGCTGCTCCCCCTTGTCTTCTTGTAGTTCTATCATTAAGATCACCTATCATGTTTTCAATGGGATGATACTTGTGAATTCTTGATGTTGGTATTGATTCAACTTGAATGGATGAATCCAAGTTAGTGATGTTGGTTGATGGAGATGGAGTAAGCTGGGATGGGAATCCACAAAGTAGTCGAAATTCTCATGTGGCTGATCTTTTGATGTTGAATTATGTTCATCTGTATTAGCTTGTATTTCTACAGATGTAGGCATAACATCCATAGCAGTTGCAGGTACAACTACAAATGATGTAGTTTGTTGAATTGCATGTGTGAGTGGTGGTTGTTGAATGTTATCTGTTGAATTGTGAACAACTGAATGCAATGGGTCATCTCCAGAAGTAGTAATATCTATAGATGTAGAAGGAACTTCTGCGGATGTAGAAGAAAATTCTGCGGATGTAGACCTATTGTTTCTATTAGGATGATCTTTGCTTGTTTGAATTGGATCAGGATCAGTAGCATTTTGAGTAAGTAACTGAACTACTCTTGGTGGATCAGCTATCAATGGCACTTCACCCATGTTTAGAGGAACATAAGGATAACATGTATCTGCAGGATCTGCCACATTCAAATAACCTGTGTTAAATGAGTTTGTTAATGCATCTATATCAAACAACCAAGATGATCCTTTTATAAATTTTAGAAACAAGATTCATTAAAAGATACATTAGAAGTTTCTTCCATAATGTTTTCATGTGGAACGTAGACTCTGTATGATTTAGATGTTGATGAGTAACCAACAAAGAAACCATCATAGGCTTTTTCTAAAAACTTTTCTAATTGATCTTTTGTGTTTAAGATGGACACATGACACCCAAAAGCTCTAAAATATCCTATGAAAGGTTTTCTTTTAAACAAAAGCTCATATAGTGTTTTATTATGTTCTTTGACAATTAATGTCCTGTTTTGAACATTGCATGTTGTGTTCACAGCTTCTGCCCAGAATGTGATTGGCAATTGTGAATCAGCAAGCATTGTTCTTGCTACTTCAATAAGAGTTCTATTTCTTCTTTCAGCAACTACATTTTGTTGTGGTGTTCTTGGTGCACTAAATTGTCTTGATATGCCTTTGTTCCTACAAAAGGAATCTAAAATATGATTAACAAATTCAGTTCCATTATCACTTCTTAAGATTTTGATTTTTAGATCAAGTTGATTTTCAATCTTGGTGATAAACACTATCAATGTTTCTGATGTTTCACTTTTATGTTTCAAGAAAAAGCACCATGTGAATCTAGTGAAATCATCAACAATCACCAAACAGTATTGTCTTTTTTCAATGCTCATGACATTGGTTGGACCAAAAGGATCCATGTGCAACAGTTTGAGTGGTATTGTGTTTGTGTTAATTGTTTTGGATTTATGAGACACTTTATGTTGTTTTCCTTTGAAACATGATGAACAGTGATTAGAACAATAAAATTCATTCTTTGGAAGGCCAATGACTAAGTCATTTTTGACCAACTTATTCATGTTCTTCAAGTTAGAATGAACCATTCTTTTATGCCATAGTTGAGATTCATCTTCTGATGACTTAGAAATCAGGCATGTTTCATTGCTTGTTATAAATGTGTTGTTCATATCCAAAACATATGTGTTGCCTTTTCTTAGTGCTTTAAGAAGGATTTAGTCTTCTGGAATTTGAAAACCTGGCTTAAGAATGTAACAATAGTTAGAATCAAAGAAAGTAGTATAGTTTTTATCACAAATTCGAGAAACACTTAATAAATTGAATTGTAAATTTTCACAGAAGTTAACTTTCTCAAATTTTAGAATACCATTGGTTACCATTCCTTCACCAATGATTTTGCCTCCCTTCTTATCCCCATCAAATGCTACATAGGAAGCATGTTTATGTTTGAAGTCATGGAGGAGAGAACAGTTTCCCGTCATGTGCCTGGAACAGCCACTGTCAACATACCACTTGTTGTCAATCCTCCCTGGATGTTCCTGCAAAAATAATGAAATCAGTTAGACCGTGGAGCCCAAGCCTTGATGGTCTTGGGCTTGCCATTGTTATCTAATATTGTTATTTCTCATGAATGAGCCTGGATGACTCTAGATTGGTTTTAGATTTCATTAATTCATTATGTTTTGTTTTGGGTGAGGATGATTCTTTTGATGATGAAGATGAAGCACTATCATCTTAATTCACACTCACTTCCTCTTTCACCTCTTCTTTCATTAACTTTTTCTTTGAACTAGAGGCTGATGCTATTTCTGAAAATGTTTTTGTATCCTTTGTCCTTGACTGGGGTATATGATTACCTTTTTCAAAGTGATCAAAGAAGGTATCATCTTCTTGTAACACTACCTTTTTATGTGGTGTCTTACTTTAAGATAGTTGTATCTCCTTTTTCTTTGATGAATTATCAGCAGATGTTTTTATTGTCTTTGTATTCTTTTTCTTTTGTTGCTGATTCTTTTGCTTTGGTATTTTTGATTCATCATTCATTGAAGATTCTGAATTTGATTCAGAAGTCTCAGTTGTTTGCTTCTTGGGGACCTTTAATTTGTTCTTTTTGTTGAAGAAACATTCTTGAGTGGAATGATTGTGCTTGTTGCAGATGGCACAATGCTTGTTGAAGTAACAATCTGAGGTCATATGATTGTTCATATTGCAGATGGAGCAATAGTTGCTGAAGTAACACTCTTCTGTGTTGTGGTTGTGCATATCACACCATTTGCAATACTTCTCTTCAGCTTCACTGTCAGAGTCAGCTTCTATCTTTGTTAGTTTCTTCATCAGTATCTTCTTTTGCTTCTTTAGTTCTTTCTCAATCTTTGCATCTGAAAGATCCTTTTGTTTACCTTTTTGGTTAACAGTTGAATCCTCAGGTATTTTCTTCTTTCGTAGATCTTCTATGGATGAATGTGTAGGTTCTGATGATTTCTTCTTCCGCGGATGTTCTACGGAAGACTGTTTTGTCTTCTTCCATAGATCTTTTATAGCTGACACATTTTTCCTTTGCTTTTCTACGGATGTGTGAGAACCTGTCTTTTTCTTCCGCTGGTGATTTGCTGAAGTGAGACTATCTTCTTCCTCCGTAGTTCTTTTTGCTGACTGACTTTTATGCTATTTGTTGAGTTCATGAATGCCTTCATTTAACTGACCAATCCTTGTGTAAATGGTCTTTAGCAGATTTCTTTGTTTTGGTGGATAGGGCAACTTGATCTCATCAAGGATTTTGGGAGTTATAGAATCAATTACCATACATTTTTCCTTACCTAAACCAGCACTTTCTTGTTCATTAGTCTCATCACCATCATCTAGATCATCACAGTTATCAAGATCAAGTTTTGAGTCATTTTGTTTTGAGAATTTTGGTTCAGATGAATTAGTTACAACGGATTCAGAATCCTTGTCATTTATCACTTCATTATTTTTAACTTTTGACTTAGTTTTGGTGCTAGACAAAAAATGATTTGTCAAATTGTTAGTCATGGTCTCAGGTAGAGTGGTGTAATTATCATTAATTGGTGGAGCAACAGTATGATATCCCAACCCAGACTTGTTCTTTGATTCAATATGAGAGTTTAACAGTTTCTCATACTGCTGTGATGATAGTTGGAATTTCTGAAGTTTTACTTCAGTTGATGCATGATCTGACATGGACTTGGTTAATGAGTTGGTCAAATGCTCAACTTGTGCTTTCAAATTATAATTTTTAGACATAAGTTTGTCTAAATCCTTTTGTAGTGAATTTATTTTGACTTGATAAAGTTTATGTTCTCTTTTATGAGATTCATTTAAAAGCATAGTTTCTTTGACTTTATCAGCCAATTGTTGAGCTTGAGCCCTGTATCTCTCAACCTCATCAATACATAAGGAAGAACATAACCTTTCTCTTACCTCTCTGGCCATTGGTGGAAGTTTATTTTCCATATTAGCCATCAAAGCCTGATTTTCTTCTAGTACTTCCTTCTAGTACATGCTCCAGTCACAAGTACCATCCTGCAAAATAGTATCAAACTAGTTTCTTTAAACTAGTTTCTTTAGAATTATTGGTACCTGTTGAAGAGCCTGTGGCTGGTGGGATGAGTTTGTTAGCAGTGGTTGCTTGAAGCTCCTCTAATTTGCTTGTCTTGTATCTGTTGTTGATTGTTGATTGTTGTTGCATTCCCTTGAGAAGTGACCATACAGATTACATTTGTAACACCTCACCTTGGATTTGTCAACACCAATTTATGTTGTTTTGCCTCCCACTAACAATCCCTTGTTTCTTTTCATGTACATTTTGGCTCTATAAGCAATCATGGTCATTTGCCATTGCAGATCCATCTCTTCTACTTCATCTGGATGAAGTTCTTCAAGGTCTTGCTGACAGAAGTACGCAGGAGTCAAGGTACTTCCCAAGTAGGCTTGAAAGCTTGAACTGAAAGCTGCAAAGGCTGCCTTCTGTTCTTCTGATTCCAGAACCACAGTAATTAGTTCTGTTTGATTGTTGGCTTTGATGGATTTGGAGTCATCTGACTTTCCTTTTGCTTTTCTGTTTTTATTATTTTGAAAGTTCAACTTGGAGGGCTTGGCAGCATAGAAGCCAGTTTCCCCTTCAGTATCATTTCCACACAAGAGTTATCTTCATCATCATTAGAGATGAAGGCACTTCCAACACCCTTAGTTTCTTTGAATTGGTACGGTGCTATAGGCTTTAACACTCTTGTTTCTGGTTTTCTCGTCTAATTCCAAAGCTTCTACCTTTGCAACCAGAGTGTCCAACCCAATTGCCTTCAGATCAATAGTATTCTTGAACATGGACACAGTGTGTGTCCAGCTTTCTGGTAATGAATGAAGCATCTTCTTGTTTAACTCCTCGTTGCTGTAATTCAGTTCAAAGATATTCATCTCTATAACAAGTTGCATAAACCTATGGAGTTGTTGAGGAACAGACTCACCCATAATATGATGAAAAGTATCATATTGTGAGCGAAGTGTATTATTTTTTATGCTCCTTATCTCGTCACTTCCTTCACACAAAGTGTGCAGGATTTTCCATAACGAGATTGTTGTTTTATATGATTCACACCTGATCAAGAGATCTTCAGGCAAAGCCATAGTAAGCATACTATATGCTTTGATGTCAATCTTGACTCTCTTGGCATCATCAGGTGACAATGGGTTGATTGTTGTCTTTATAGTCCGGTCCTAAAGCAGGTGGAATATAAGGACCTTCAGTAATCGACACCCATAAATCAGAATCTATGTAATTAACATGATTTCTAAATCTGATTTTCCAAGTTTTAAAATCAGATTTATTTTCCAACTTCGGAGGTTGATAAGCGCCTACCACTGAATTGCTCATGTTAATTAACTTGATTAAATAAACACCAATTAAACAAATCAAACTGATAGATCAATTGATCTAGATCAACAAGCACGTGGCTCTGATACCACCTTATAATCCAAGGATCGTTGCAGGAATTATCAATTTAATTTTAACAAGTATTGATCGCGGAATTATCAATACCTGTTGCTTAATGGATTGTTTATCAAAAATTGAAATCGATGAACAAAGAAGAACAACTAGAAAAACTAAACGTAATAATGCAATACATAGATTGTTTTCAATTGCTCTTCATTCACAATCAATTGATTACAATTGATTATAATGCTATATGTTCTTGATGCTTGATATTGCTATCTTGTTAATGTTCTTTATGATCAATGTTTGTGGATCAATATATACACCTAATTGTATAGATATCTTCCTATTCTGTTCTTATTTTTTAGCTAATATATCGCTATTCTGTTTTGATATTCTATTTCTATATGTGCGAATCCTTGCCTTATTTATCGGCATAGGAGTTCACAATTTACATAGGAAATTATAAATTACATAAAGAATTTTGTTGATGTGACGTGGAATATTCTGTTGACATAATTATCCTTCACCATCATTGATTTGATGATATTGCTCTGACATGTTGACTTGTTGAATTTTTTGTTGCGTACTTGATGATTTGAAACAATACAAGTTTGTTAATCTTCCGTAGGAATTGGTCTTCCATAGGAAGTTCTTCTTCCGCAGCAATTAGTCTTTCTCAGCAACACTTTGTCTTCAGCATTTATTCTTCAGTGGTTGTGCTTCCGCAGGAGTTCTTGTACTTGTTCTTCAGCAGCAAGCTCTCCTTCAGCAGCTCCACTAAAGGGTCTTGTTCAGCAGTTGTTCTTCCGTAGAGATCTACGGAAGCACAAACTTCAGTTATGCTCCTGAGAACATTACGGAAGAACACTTATTCATCCATAGGTTGTTCTAACACTTAGTCAATTTTTCCAAATTGACCAAGTATGATATTTCCTGTAATAACATAAACTAACACACACAATAATATGGGTTACCATATAATTCATGCATTACATTATATTATCAAAAGAGAATTACAATGATTAATTACAAGAGTTGACAAGTCAACTAAACCTATACATTTGATCTAGTTCTAACAAAAGCGTTAAAATCAATATCAATGATTAACATCCCGTTTTAAAAAATTCGCTTGAGTATTGAAGGTAGTTCAAATGCCGTTTAAAGGAAAATAATAATTAGATAGAAGAAAATGAAGCTTTTGATAAATTGTATTAGGTGTCATGTCGATGTGATAGAACTCGGTTCGTTACCTACAACCAGATCCTAACAGTTTTTAAACTTTTCTTTAGTACTTTGTTAGGGTAATATAACCCTGCCTCTAACTCAAAAACATGCACTAAAACTTAAAAATATATTAATTTATTATTTTACTTGTATAGCATAAAAGTTGCTTTATTACAATAGATCTCGGTATCTTAGACACTTTTAGTGTACCAACCGAAAACTACAATCTTTAAAAAATAATTCTTTCCTTTTAAATCACATTTTCTTACAATAACATAGATTTTACATGTTTGCTGAACATTGAACTTAAGATTAAAACTCATTTTTCTTAAACAGAATCATGTTTGATGAAACATATATCTTCAATTATGTAGTAGTGAAACCGTATATATCTATTTGATGAAACATACACAATATCCCAAATCTCACTATAATAAAATTTTCATGTGTAACATACATTAAACATTTTACATGAATCTCGTTAGTCAATTAATTATAGTGCTAAAATTGTCACTTTACGGCAAACAAGTTAGAACTCTAAATAATCGATACAGCTTCAAATTTGTAGCAGGTTACCTATCCAGCACCCCACACCAACTTAGTTCCATTCAACCCAATGAATTTTTCTGTTCATGCAAACAAAAAAAAAAAGAAGATAACTTAGTATTTCGAGTCTTCTTTTATAGCAGCAATTTAAATTTTTAGCTTTTAGATGACATTTTCTAGACCAAATGCCTTCTGCTCCAATGGTATGGGGTACGCTGGTGGTTTAAATGTGGCTCAAGGGTTTTCCTTACACTAGTGGGTTTTCTATTAATAGTGTTTTTTGATAAGTCGGGTTTGGAACGTCAAAATCTTGTCACAAAAAGACTCAGATATTAAAAGTAATTTGGTTAAAAAATATAGATTTGATTTTTTTGTTCAACAGTGTGCTTCTATCACTCTTCCTCATCCATCATGTCATAGTGTTTGTAAACAAATCTTAATTTATTTTTTTATAAATTTCTAGTTACTTAAAAAGACGGGTCACCTTGCGTTATAAAATGGATGAAATTAATAATATGTTACTATCATACCATTTTTTCTTTATCGAAGTTTAGATTTATATAGATAAATTATTTTTATATTCTATACATTATCCTATATTAAAAGGAATATCCATGAATACTTAGCTTAAAATATCAAATAAACTTCTAGTATACTTTCATTTTAGCTCATGGACATCCACTTGTTCCGGTTAAACCTAACACACTTAGGTAGCGTTTGGTACGCAGTAGTTAGTGGCGTAATGAAATGAACCATTGAGGGTGAATGAATAAATACATGTTTGGTTGGTGAAGTTAATGAAATGAGTCATTACATAATTGATTTCATTCTCTTAAATTTATTCCATCCACCCCTCTTATTTTTTTTATTCCATCGTTTATTTAATCATTAGTAATCAATACCACCCACCACAACAACCATCGCCACCAAGATCATTCGTAACCTACAACCACCACCAGGCACAGCCACCACCACCACCACCGACCATCTTCGCCGCCAACCAACGGCCGCCACCGCCAACCACTAGCCACCAGCGGTGCCACCCACCACCGGCCAACCGCCGCGGCGCCCTCCATCGGCCACCGCCGTCACCGAAAACCACCGGCGGCCACCGCCACCACCGTTAGAAACCACCAGAGGTCACCGTCGCCGCCAGATTCGCTAGAAACCACCGTAGGCCCGGAACCCACCGCTAGAAACCACCGAAGGCCACCACAGCCGCTAGAAACCATCGCTAGAAACCACCAGCGGCCACCACCGCTGGCCACCACCGCCGCCAGAAACCACCGCCGCCGGAAACCACCGCCCGCCACCACCGTCGTCGGAAACCACAACGAGAAACCGCCACCACCACCACCCGCCATCACCATCATAACTACTTTTACATTTTATTGCTTCTTTTTTTTCATACCCAACAAACAACACAAATTAATGATTCATTTATTTTTAAAGAGTAACCAGATAATACAATGAAATGTAATAATTCATTTCGTTCTCCTATTCATTACATTCCCTCATTCATTCCATTTCTTCGTACATTCCATTACCACATTCCATACAGACCATTAAAATTGACTTATTAGTATTTACTATTAAATTTGTGTTTTGGAATAAATAAGGAAAATTTTGAACATGAATACGAATATACGCCAAAAAATCGATAAGATGCCATGGCCCTTATATTCTCTTATTATCTCACAACTTAAAATCATAAAAACTCGATTTTTCACAATCATATAAGGATAATCAAGTTTGAGTTTAGATCTCTTAAAGATAATCAAGTTTGAGTTTAGATCTCTTAAAGATAATCAAGTTTGAGTTTAGATCTCTTATCCTATTTTTCATGTATAAGATGTATTGTACATATTGTTGGCGGTAATTTCTAACATGTTTCACAAGTCGGTGAAATTCGGGGACCTAAGTTGACAAGTCGGTCAATTTGGTTGAATATTCAAATTTAGTTTATTCTATCTATTTGATTATATGAATATGGTTTGTTATTATTGATAATGTCCGAATCATATTATGAGTCATAGATAGATAACTATTAGCTAGATTATAAAAACCCATGTTGGTATGAGTTGTAATCAAGTTTTTGAGTTAGTTTTTCTTGGTTATAATAAATCATTGGAAGTTAACCAATTGATCTTGTTTTCTATAACGATCCGGGACTTGAATTGGTATCAGAGCTTGTAAATCAAGAACCAAGTTCAAGGTACTCGGATTGATACCAAGATCTAGTCGTCGCATGGAAGCCTGTTGGTGTCGTGAAAAATCTAGGGCCAATCGTTTTTGCCAAGCAGAGATCTAGGGCCAATCGATTAAAGGCTAAGGAAGATCTAGGGATTGCCGACTGATTGCTTCAAGAAGCTAATGTTGATCTTGCTTATCAATTCCGGAAACCGAGGAACCAAAGCCAAAGATTATTGACCACAAGTGCTGTTGTTGCAAATGATCAATTTTTGTTAGATCTAACGTCACAAAGCCAACTAATTGATCAAGTTTAGCGACCACAAGTTGTTGTTGTCGCCAAAGGATCAAGTCAATCGGTTTTAAAACCATCTTAACCATAGCTAATTGCACATTTTACTTGGGTGCCAAAGTTTCTATTAATTTAATCTTCCGGATTAGAGTTCAAGTAGGAAATCAACTCCAATTAGCAATCCGTAGGATTGGATAAAGAACTCTCAATATCGAAGGAAGTAAGTCAAGAACCTCCGAAACAAGGTATACAAGTTTTCCGGAGCCATTCAATTAAAAAAGGAGTTTTGTGTGTACCAAGAGTGAAATCCAAGTGGCATTGTTTTTGCTCCGCATACAAACAGATGAAAAATTTCAAATACACGTATATATATATCTTGAGGCTTGGGAAGGTGAAAATTTTAAAAGGTTGTTCATGTTGCACTAGAAACAAGGCATGGAACATATGGTTTACTTTGTTTCATATTCACAAGTAGGGTATTATTGTGATTTGTTGCTGCTAATTCTCAATCACAAGCCATAAGTTGGTGGCCGGTGTAATGGGTCATCAACAAGGTGGTTGAGATCCAGTATGATAGCTCTTCCGAGAAGGATGCGATTCAACGATGATTCAAGAAATCAAAGTTGTAGATTTGCTAGTATTACTCAGGATAAATGACCTCGATGGTATGGTGTTGCTTGGAGTAAAAGACCTACCTAATACGGTTCAGAAATTAGGGGGGGGGGGGGGTTGATTGTTGGGGGTAATTTCTAACATGTTTCATAAGTTGGTGAAGGTCAAGGACCTAAGTTGACAAGTCGGTCAAGTTGGTTGGATATTCAAATTTAGTTTATTCTATCTATTTGATTAGATGAATATGGTTTGTTATTATTGATAATGTTCAAATCATATTATGTGTCATAGATAGATAACTAATAGCTAGATTATAAAAACCCATGTTGGTATGAGTTGTAATCAAGTTTTTGAGTTAGTTTTTCTTGGTTATAATAAATCATTAGGAGTTAACCAATTGATCTTGTTTTCTATAACGATCCGGGACTTGACATATCACACACTATGTTACACAATATAATGACGTATATTATACAATACAACGACGTAAAACAAGAAACAGGATCTAAGTCCATCATATTATTGGCCTCCTGTTCTTTTTAAAAGAAGGTGTCATTTTTATAGACAACACATTCATCCTGCAAAAGACAATCTTTTTAACTTCTTTATTAAGACAACATGATAGCGAAAGAATTGTTTTTTCGTAAAACCAATTATTTAAATTTAAAATTTGTTTGGAATCATCGAAAGGTGAATGGATGTTGATTTGTATTCTCACAATCAATAATATATATGAAGTGACTTCTATCATGTGTTCATAATCTAATTTCATCTTCCTTTTCAGCATCACTTTGCAGCAAACACTCATATTTTATAATCTTATAACTTTTGTGATGATATTCTTCCTGTTCTTATCACAAATCTTGATCAAATTCTTCAAGTATATTTGAAAATCTTCATGTTTTGATCCGTCAAAAGCTTGTTGTTGAGGTTGTTGTTTTGTGTTTGGAGTAAGAATGAATACTTTGAAGATTGGTTGTAACCATGAAATGGTCTACAATCTAAAAGCTAGAGACTTTGGTGGTGCACAACATCAACCATGGCAAGTTGGAATTACCATTTTGCCCTCGGAAACGGTCAACCAACAAGAACTAGAAGATCAACAGCAACAACAAGACATGATAAGTTATAGACAACAAACTCCATCTTGTGGTAAAACGATCATGGAACAGATTGGATCACCAGCTTCCGCCCTCTTAGCCACTGAACGATATTATCGATCTTTTAGTGAAGAAACTGCAGTTTCTTCTGTACCCCAGATGAAATTTAATCACTTTATGCACCCTAAAGAAAATGGGTACTTCAGTTCTTATGATAGATCACACAAGATGAGGTGTAGTACTCAATCTGAAAAAGATCAGATTAAAGAGCTGAAAAGAAAATTACTTGATGAATCTGATGTTTCTGATTGGAGACAATCAACACCCACTATTTGTCATGATGCAAGACCGGATCTTGGTGTAAGTTTTTTGTTAGTTTTGGCTTTTGATCTTTGTTTGTCCAATCTTTACAACAAAACTGATGTTTTTGTTCATCCCAGGGGCAATTAGGTCATTCTAGACGAGCTTTAGATCATGTTTCAGTCAGCTGTGCAAACCATGGAAGTGTTGTCCCTAGTAAAACGAGGATCAGATGGACTCAAGATCTCCATGATCGGTTTGTGGAGTGTGTGAATTACTTAGGTGGCGCTGAAAGTATGTTCGATCTTTTTTGTAGAATTACCTGTTTATCCTTTATTCTCGTTAGAATTTACATTAATCTTTCTATTTAATTATATAATTATTATCCTAGAGGCAATGCCAAAGGCGATACTCAAATTGATGGACTCGGAAGGATTAACAATCTTTCATGTCAAAAGCCATTTACAGGTTATAGTTACACCAAATCTAGCTTTTGTGTTCAAAAAGTATTCAAGAATTTTTTTTTTATTACGAAAGTGTGTTTTATAGTTATATATGTATTGGTCTTGCAGAAATACAGAATAGCAAAGTACTTACCAGAATCGGAAAAAGGTATGATGAACTTTGTCGAATCATGGATTCGTTTTTAAATTTTTATTATTTCATCTTTGAAATGGTATTCTGATAAGGTTTTTGTTCTTTGTAGGAAATTCTGAGAAGAGAACAAGTACTGATACCATATCACAGATTGAAAATCTAAGGTAATATTTATCTTTTCTGTCTGAAATGAAAGAACATAGAGTTTTTTCCTTTTTACGGTTTAGAATCTGTTAATAATTGACATATATTTACTGGGTTTGACCTGAAACTTTGACTTTTTCATCAGTGGGATGCAATTTAAGGATGCTCTACAAATGCAACTTGCAGTCCAGAGGCAACTTCATGAGCAACTAGAGGTGAATTATGGATTAATGTTTAATTCTCAAGTTTTTCATTAAACATTGAGCAAAATATGTCGGATATTGAACCTGAAAATCAACTTGTTTGACACGAAAGTCAAAGTTTCGCTTAATTAACTTAGCTTCTTTGTCCAGATTCAAAGAAACTTACAGTTGAGGATAGAAGAACAAGCAAAACAACTAAAGAAGATGTTTGATCAACATCAGCAACGGAAAGCAAATAAATCTGAGAATTCGGAGATCACATTTTCACACGAAGATTACCATTCCGTGAATCTTGATGATTATGAAATTTTGAATTTTGAAGATGATTCTGCAAATACTCCCTTTTCCCATCCAAAATAAGATAGATCTTCATAAAAAAGGATCAAATCTTTTGATCAAATCCCTATTGTTGATTAAGAGTTATAGGAAAATGCATGATTTTGCCGTCATGTATTAAGGATAAGGAAACTTTGTAGATGACCAAGACGAGCTTTTTGAGAATGGACGTCAAAATCTTCAACGTAGACATGTGTTTATACTTTGACATTGTATGTTTATCTTGTGTGTAAATAATAAACCATAAATAAGTAAGAATTATACAATTCGTTACAAGAAATAAAGGGTTGAAAAAGAAAAGATTTGAAAGAAAATGGGTTGGGCGTGGCATCTTAGTCAAATCTCTTTTACATGAGAGATAGTGGGTTACAAGGAATGTACAACTTCAACTACCATTTGTTGGCTCTTTAGGATCAATTAGGCTCTTGATGTTGTTCTTGAATATGATGAAATGAATATGGAACTTGAGAGGATCTTGAACAAACATATGAATTTGATTATGATTGAATGTTGTTACTGTGATTACAAACTCTTGACACACATATATATACTTATGTGGTAGTTACCATGTTTCGGTCTTGCCACACTAGACCCTTATACATACATACATTTATATACTAGACTCTAAGTTAACTTTTTACATATTACATAAACGACCCATAGTTTAACTATACTTAGATATTCATGTATGGCTTAAGATTATACTTTCAACACCATCAACGTGTTTTGGGCCATTGGTTGTACCTAGGAGGTGAACTACACAATTACCATATTAGGGTGGGAGCAATTCAGGTCAAGCAACCTCCTGAGAAATTTCCCTCACGTCCTTGAGAGTATAACACACAACATTGTTTGGTATAAGGAGATGTTATAGTAGGATTAACATACCAAAATCTACAACTTAAGTACTTCCTGATCATGGGTTTTCTTCAATTTGTTTACTTGCAATTCTTTTTAGTGTACATTTTGATGAAATGTAAGGAACTGTGCTTGTTTGTTCTCTGAGTGTCCACATGCTAAGGAGCTGTGCTTGTTTGTTCTCTGAGTGTCCACATGCTTTCAACCTTTCAGGCTTGTTTTCTTATCACCTTTTGCATAGAAGATACCATGGTTTGTTTTTGGAGTCAAAATAGATATGGCACCCAAAACAGAAATAAAACAATGTTTAAATCCAATGCTTACAATAAAGAGGCAGGTAAACGGGCAACAAGTTGTGCCGCAACCCCTTTTTGAATAGGGAAACATAGCCTACTAAAAACAAAACCTTTGCCCTTAGGGGTCGAAAAATTGCTATGGGTCGAAACAATGTTATGCATTATATGAAATAACCCGCCCTGCCCCCTTAATCTATGTTAAATTTCAAGTAACACTACGTCTTTTCATCAGTGACATGTAAGTGTAGAATGCAATGCATTTGCTACCTTATTGTCCCTGGCAACTTCATGAGCATTTAGAGTTCTAACTAATTAGATCAGTAGTCCCAAGCTACAAGGACAAGTATCTATTGTAAAACTTTTTCTGTCAGTACTATTAGGAATATATTTAGTACAATTCTCAAAAGTTATATCAATATGAGGTCAAGTCGTGAAAAAAGGTTCTTACACAAAGTGTAAAGTAAGACTGCATACATCAGATCGTTTGGGTCAAATAGCGGCCAAATAACGATTTGGCCCCTCCCTGGACCCTGCACGAAGCAGGAGTTAAATCAAGCATTAGGTACGTAATTTTTTTTCTGAGGAACATATGTTAATTTTGAAGTTAAAAGTCATTCCTTTTGATCTTAAAAGTCAATTTGATCTTAAAAGTCAAAGATTGACTAGTTAACAGAATTTGCTTCTAATATCACGTTCAAAGGAACTTTCAGTTCAGAATAGAAGAACAAAGAAACTAAATAAGCTGTTTGATCGGCATCCGTAGCATAAATTAAACAAGTCTTAGAGTATTCATAGTAGATTTTTTATTTTTTATGTGAGTGTGTGCCCTATTTATAAGAGATGGTTATTAGTGGTTGTGAGTGAAAAAGAGTGAAAATTTATGGGGATTATACTGTGATTCCTCATATTTAGAGAAAAACACGGTACAAACCCCATAAATTTTTTAATATTTTTAAAAATATATGTGAGTAAAGGAGAGAGAAAATGTAATGATAAATATATTAAAAGGTATAATTTAATTGAAAGATTGAGTAAAAATAATGTTCTTAGTATAAACTAGGGTAGAACCCCGTGTATTACACGGGTTGAATAAAAAAATATTAAATGATTATTATTGAAGAGTTAGAAACTGTAAAACATTATTTTGATATAAGATATAACTGAAATTACGTATGAGTAATTACTTTGATTAATTGATAAAACATTATTATTTCTAAAACATTCCTTTTAAAAAACTATTGCTTTGATAAAAATTTCAATTTTTCCTCAATATTTCGTTGTTTAAAGACTCCGGGCTAGTTTTGTAAATTTACTTTAACTTTTATTTTATAAAACAATGCTTTTAAAATAATTTTATTATTTAAAAAAGTCTCATTGTTTCAGAAAAAAATCATAGTTTTAGAAAATTTTGTTCATAAAAAATATCTTTTTAATATTATTGATTTAATAAGAACTTAAACTTATAATATAGATAGAGAAAGAGAAATATTAGGAAATTAGTTATTTGATTAATTTAAAATAAGATAAATAATTTAAGTGGAAAAATAAATGGAAGAATGAATGTAAAAATGACTTGTGTCAACAAATACAAAAGATTATTAAGATAGATACGAGGATGTGTATGATGAAGCTACATTGAATGCTTCTAGAAGTTGGCAATGACTGGAGCAAAATAATTAGAAAATCAAAATCGAAATTTTTTCTTTATCCAATGACTTAAAACTGATTATAAAATCGTAATAGTAACTTTAGATGCACAACCAAACACCTTCTAAAATAATAACCTTTTGAAGATTTAAACAAGGACAAAAGAAGCCATGGTAGGTACTCCTGAAAATCGAGATATTTAAGTTGATAATTTTGACGGATTTATCCATGAATGGGTTGATTTGCTTATCTTACATCTTTAACATGTCAAATAACCAAAATAAAAAATTTAGCTAGAAATAGAACTTATTAGATGTCGAAAAGGTTCAAATGCCCCTGCAATTATTCAAATTCACTAAACCTTCCTAATCTGTTTAATTACTTAAAATTCATATTGTTTTTGGAATAATATAGTTTTAAGTTAATTACATGATTGGTCCCTATGGTAATGCCCATATTACAGGAATGATCCCAACTTTTGAAAAATTACATTATTGGTTCAAATTGTTTGCCAAACCGTAACATGATTGGTCCTTGTCACTAAATTCCATTAAATTTCTTAGTTAAGTGTAGGTGAAAAGACCAAAATACTCCTTATTATTAAAATAAATAATAAACTCTTTATATTAATATGCAGGACACACTTTTTTAATTATACACAAAGACACACACAGTCACACACCAACCGCCCACGCATCATCTTCAACGTGAAGACAAACACCGCCAACGATAGGAGACCTACTACCACCGATGACCCATCATCACCGGCTACCTATCACTACCATTGATGGATAGAAAACACCACCACCATCATCAGATCTGAGGAGTGGTAATGCAGGACTGGTTATGGTTCAACAACAGTTTCACAGTTGGAGATTATCAACTAAACACACTTGGTCAAATAGAGAACCATGAGCTGAAACAATGAATAACAAGTAAGAACACTCAATAATAGAAAGATTGGTTTTCAAAGATGTTGTATATTGCTCTCAAGTGTTTACAAGTGTTACAAAGCTTCTAAGTCCTAGGATTGATACATGAGATACTTTATATTACAACCTACGACCGACCATACTTTGAAGGCCAGCTGGACACTAATCAAGACAACAAGATCAATGTAAAGTCAAAATGCAGATTGCCTTTTGACATGTGATTATGACATGCTATAGCTCACATTCTATTGTATTACAAGAAGAATAAAAGTACTAAAGTAGAAAGTTACAGAAAAGAAACTATAATGTACAGTTCACAAAAGTAAAAGGTAATCACCAACATATATAAGTTGGTGAGTCTTCAAGCTTCAGAAGACTTTGTCTTTAAGCTTCGGAAAACTTCACTTTTGTCTTCGGAAGATTTCTGTCTTTGGCTTCAAAAAATTTGACACTTAGTTATTTTTCTTTGTACATTGTCAAATCTTTAAGTACTTCCTTATACTTCAATGCATGCTGAGAGATTTTTGGTTGGCATTAGCCTTTAAGATAGTGATGTCACAAACTTCCCCAAGGCTGATGCTACCAAAACTTGAAGATTACTATGAAGTTGGCTCTTATACTTGGTTGAAGCCATTAGAATTAGAGCCATTCCTATCTTTATCAGCTGGTCTGGATTCTTCAAGCTCTTATAGTATCTCTTCATGTCCAAAAGATCATGCTCAGGAAGGTCAAGTATGTTTTACCATAAGAATACTTGTTGACCTCCTTGATCTCTTGTGACATACATCTGTTTGGGTTTGTAGAATACACCTAAGACATGATGGGTCTCTTAGCAGCTAGAGGCTCTACAGATAAGGGAGATTGTTTAGAAGCCTCTTTTGATTGATCCTTAGGATGTCCTGACTCATCCTGAGGTGCAGACGTGGATGCCTTAGACTTCTTTTTCTTCTTTGACTTCAGGTCTCTTCTGATGGCCATCCTTTTCCTCTTTGTATACTTTAACTGAGATGATTGGTCTTGATCACCTCTTCCTTCTTTTTCCTTCTCAGTTTGGTCCTTCCCCTTCACATGTTTAGAAGAAGGTTCAGGACCTTGCTGTGGGTTAGAAGATAAAGTTGGCTATGGATCAGTAGTAGCTCTTGGTTTTGTTGTCTAGTTGCATTCAACCTTGACCTCAGCTTCAGGTGTAACTTGACTTGATGGAGAATGCAAGTCTTGAAGCTCACCCCTCTTGATCTTTTGCTTGATAACCCTAATGTGCTCATCCATTATGGATAGAGACATGGGACCAATCCTCCTTCCAGAGAACCCATACAGTTTCAAGAATCTCACCATCTTTTGTCTGTCTTCAAACTTCTTTTTGTTAACTTTGATGGTGGCCCTTAATTTTTGAGCTTCTTCCCTCATCTTTCTCTTAGCAGCTTTTCTTTCTTTAATGGCTTCTTGTTCCGGCAGCCTAAGATACTCAAACTCTATGTAATCATAAGATAGAGGGAGTAAAGCTTCTCCCTGGTAGAAACCCATGGCACTCAAGTAGGTGATCATGTTTTGTCTATCCTATTCTTTGCCTACTTGAGTTTTTTCATCTGCAACCATAATTTCTACCTAAGGCATCTCTTGAATTAGGGAGAGAACAGGAGCTTTATATAAGTTTCTTCTCTTTATTTTGTCTTTGGTTTTGAGAAGCAAAGCAGTATCCTCAACCTCCTTCCTCTCTCTAGACACCTTTGTGTCTGCCAGTTCAGTCAATACATCTAAGGGTAGAGAGATTAGGTCATGAACTTTATAGTTCCTAGTTCCTAGGTAGTTCAATCTGGCTGCACTTAACTCATCTTCCTGAGTGTTTGGCCTTTGAGCTGCCCTAATTGCAGTCTGCATGAAACTAGGACTCTCTCTTTGTCTTTCTTCCCTTGCTTTCCTATTCCTCTCCCTTTTCTCCTCCTTAATCTCCTATGTAGTTAGAACTTTCTTTCCTTTGTCAATCACTAGCCTATGTGACTTAAGGAGGAGAGAGCTTTGGGCTTCTTGTATTTGTTCTTCATTGGAGCTCTGACATGGGAGAGGTTGTGAGACACCATCACCAACTGATGTCTCACTTAGAGTGGTTGGTGCTAAAGAAGCAGGACTCTTAAGGTTTACAGAGTCCACAACTGGGCGTTTAACTGAGGTTTCCCCTTCGAAGCTAATCGTAGGGTCCAACTCAGTATCCAGTTGACTAATTGTTTTCCCTGCTAGCCTTTGTCTAAACATGGTTGTTTTTCTTTTAAACTTATCACACACTCTTATTTGAATCCTCTCTACTAACCTGTCAGGATATATGTTTTGACTTGAGTTGACAAGTGGAAGTATTTCAAGAGGGAAGCTTTCATAGAATCTTAGGATGTAGATACTAAAGATATCTTATTCCCTGGAATCTAGAAAGCACCAAGGCCTTTCTATCAATGTCATACCTCCTTCCTATGATTGGATTTTCAATAGGATTGGATGGAGATGACATGGCCCTTGGTACATAACCCTCCTCAAATAAGCTTTGAAAGATGGCATCCATATTGATATGGATCAGAGGAGGTTGTTGAGTTTGGATAGTTGCAAGTGAGGGTGGTGAATCCTCAATGTACATTCTCTGGGCATTACTCCTATGTCCTGTGATTTTAGTGACTTTCCCCCCCTTTTTGGTAGCATCACTTACTTGCACAAGTGAGCTGGAGTTTAGGTCCACTATATTCATAGGTTCTTGTGGCAATGGTTGAGCATACCTGGCAGGCCTCTCAGTTAGCTTATCCTGAAGATCAGTGATCTCAAGTTGATGATTAGGCACCTGCCTTTGTAAGATAGCCACCTGAGATTCCAGGTGACTAACCTTAGAAACAAGATATGTGCATGTATCCGTCAATTTTTGCACCTTTTGTTTCATGTTCCCCTCATCTTTATCAGAAGAATTATTAGGGGATGAGAGTACATAACCAAAGTCATCCCTCTCACTGCCAAATATTTGTTCTTGGTCTCTGGATTTCCCTTGCTCTATGACAGCTTCATAAGAAGTGCCATGAAGCTAGGTTGCCATGGTTGAGGTCTGAATGATGTAATGACTTACAAAAGTGAGAGCCTTTTCCACATGGACCTCTTGAACATGTTCAGAGAGGTACACCTCAATAGTGGGTGGATGATATGGGCTAGACATGGGAGTACCAGGAGCACTCATCTCTTCATGAGTAGGGGAAGAGTAGAGAGATTCATGGTACTCATTGAATCCTATGTCTTCATCATCATAGAATTCGAGATATGTTCATGGATGGTTTCTAAGGTAGTAGAATGTATTGTTTGGGATGTGCTTTCCCAAAAGGGAAACTTTATTTGCACAAATTCTTTAATATGATAGTTTGAGTATGTTTGGGACATTAGGATCATGCTAGTATGTTCATGGATGGTTTCTAAGGTAGTAGAATGTATTGTTTGGGTGTATGAATTTTATTGGGTTAATTGGTAGGTTTGGCCTGTTTGGGGGATTACATGGATATGAGTCATAAGGGTTATGATAGGCTATTATTTGGATTGTAGTTGATCTTGGTTGAAAATCTTAGGTGATAAGAATTCTATTAAATGATATGTTAATGGTCATCATACACGCGTGCGAATCTAAGGCCCCTACTTAGTAGGATTGGCAGGGTTTAGGGTGTGAAGTCGTGAGTGGCTTCACATGGCATGCCGTGCATGATTTGATTCTATGTATGATGCATTGGTTGTGTTGTAGCTATGTTGAGCATGATAATTGTTTGAGATTCGCATGACTTGTATGATATCTGGCTGTATGATGATCTAGTTAGTACATGTGATTAATGAAGTGTCATATGTGATCAGTTTGTATGTAAATCATGTGTGATGACTATTATGCTTGTTGGAATGGAATTTCACCTATAATGTCACCAACGGGTCAAACGGGTCAACTGGGTCAAATGTGTCTTGTCTTCTAAAACCTTGAGTTCTTTGGTTTGTAGAGCACTTAGGGTTTCATTATGATTCTGTGTACACGTACTTATGTACTCATGTGTTCTAGGTGACCTCTGAGGGTTGTCTATCCACTCTTTCTTGTCAAGTTAAGACTTAAGTAATTTCTTACGCGCATTAGGTGAGTTCATGCCCCACACTTTTTACATACTCTCTTTTGGGGGAGATACCATACTGTTTTTACAATTGGTTTATTTATATGAGTTGTGTATAGTATAATATAGTGCTGATTACCAAGGAAAGTCCTCACACTTTCGGATTGTTAATAATGATATTAGCCGGAAATTTTGGTAGTACTACTGGGTCTGACGAGCCCCACCTGTGCGACTCGAGGTCAAACGGGTGCAATTTTGTCCTAACGAACATTGTCACGACCTGGTATGTCGTGGCAGGAGGCAACAAACGTAACACAGTCAGCTTCAATCGCGAAATCACTATGATTATTACTATTTGTTTATAGACTAGCTATCTATTACAATACACTTCTTATATTGTGCAACTGTTATTGATTTATGTTTAACACAAACTCTTGAACTCACCAACCATTGTGTTGACTCTTTTAGTATGCTATTCTCAGGTTAAGGTTGCCATTTGCCGAGGAGCACGAGCACGAGTCAGCATCATTGGATTGTCTGCATGTTTGAAAACAATGTCTTTGGTTGAGCTGTTTAAGCATTTCCTAATTGGCTTCGCATAATATTTGGGCGCGTGTGTTTGCGCATTTTATGTCATGTTACATTGCTTTGGATTTTTCTGCTTAATAAAACGCTTCCGCATATTTTAAAGTTAAACTCTAATTTTGAATGTTTGTTCATATAGAGTCGTTCTGAGTAACTAATGACTGAGATCCTGGTATGTCACGCATCTCGCGGTAAAACCCCGCACACGGATTTTGAGGGTGTGACAGATTGGTATCAGAGCCATTGGTTATAGGGAACTAGGTTGCATACACACACACTAGACTATAACCGTACAGTTGTTGGTTGCTTGTCATTTACTCTCCTTACTTTATACTCATTGGCATACGCATCACGTACTTCGCAGCATGGCATCATCTTCGCGTGACTTGGGTAAGAGAACCGTGAGATCTGAGTCACCTCCTTACTCACCCGTACCGGACAGTGGATCGTACTGGCCATGACATCAGTATCCATATGAAGAGGTTGATTGGGATCAACCGTTCGCGATACCTAAACGTGATCCTCCATGAGATTGGGATTACTATCCTACCTGCATACGGCATATGATATATCGGGAGCGAGTACCACCGATAGCCTCTACCCGACCACGAACGAGGTCGTCGACAGCTACCCCATCTCTCACACTCCCTACCCTGGATATTCCTCAAGAGCAAGCCTTTGCTGCACTAGTGGCTACACTGGACACCGAGCAACAACGTGTCAGGATACTCACTAGTGAGAATTTTACCCTAAGACACCAGGTGCGAGAACTGCGACTACAAGTGGATACGCTCGAGGAGCAACATGGGAAAACCCTTAATGGGTGTTATGCGATGGCTGACGGCATGGGAGCGCTTATGGGACGCGTGAATGCACTAGAACAGCGGGAGGTGATGGCTAACGATAGGTTTGCTACTCTACAGGCAGAACTGGTAGCACTCCAGATTGCTATAGCTCCTGCACCTTCCGAAGACCCTGAGGAGGAGGACCCCGAGGAAGCCCCAGAGGAGGAGCAACCGGAGGAAACGGATGATGACAGCGATGGGTCGGATGTTGTGGATTGACTTCCTCATTGCATAACTTAGACTATGTAGTGTTTCTTTTCTTTGAAACCTATGTGGGATGGGTTGTTTCCCACCCAACTGACAAACTTAAATTTTGACATTGATGGAATACTTTGTGACTCATTTGCAATTTATTTATCTTTGGTTATTATTTTTGTTATAAATGTTGTGGTTGTGGTGAATCCATTATTTCTTATTGTTTACTGTACTTCGATGAGATTAATGTGTTGGATGTTACTCATTATTGTATTTGTGAATTGTAAAGTGAAAAATGGACGCACGCGGAAAAGGACGTGGGTGTGGTCGTGGACGTGGCGCCGGAGGCCGTGGTGCCGGAGCCATAAACATAACGCCTGCGGAATTGGCTGCTTTAATCAACAAACATGTTCAGGCGGCAGTGGCTGCTGCCTAACAGGGACAACCAGCAGGTAAATGATAACAAGAGGTTAAACTAATTATCCTAGTTATTTGTCTAGGATATCTAACGAATGTTTGGGTTGTCGAAACAGGACCACCACCATGTACCTACAAGTCCTTCATGGACTGTAAACCCCATACCTACAGCGGGACGGAAGGGGTTTTGGGGCTTGTAAGGTGGTTTGAGAAGACAGAGTCTGTCTTTTCAAAATGCAACTGCCCGCCTGCTAATCAGGTGAAGTATGCCACCGGGACATTAGAAGGCGCAACACTTTCATGGTGGAACGCCCAGGTTCAAATGCTGGGTCAAGCTATAGCCAACGAACTGCCTTGGGATGAATTCAAGGAAATCATGACTGAAGAATACTGCCCCCGTAATGAGGTGCAGAAACTGGAGATTGAGTTTTGGAAACTCAAGATGCAAGGTTCTAAGATTGAGGCTTATACTACTCGATCTCATGAATTAGTCACTTTATGCCCGGGGATGGTGAATGAAATGCATAAGAGGGTTGAGCATTATATACGGGGATTGGTGCCAGAAATTCAAAGTATGGTAACTGCCTCTAACCCCACTACCACACAATAAGCCATCCGGTTAGCCCACAGGCTGACTGATCAAGTAGTCGAGCAAGGACGATTACCCAAGAGGGGCGCGGTGGCAAGCATGCCCGACCATAAACGCAAGTGGGATGGTTCAGGCAACAAGGGATCTTCGTCAAACAGCCAATCTCAGCAACATCAGCAGCAACAACAACACACTCAGCAGCATCAGCATCCACAGCAGCAAAGGAAGTTTGACAACAAACATAACTTTAATCAGTCATCCTCCTCATCCCAGGGACAAGGTGGATATATGGGGAAATATCCCAAATGTAACCGATGCAACTATCACCACACGGGCAGGTGTGACAATATTCGATGCCAGCGTTGTAGTAAGGCTGGGCACGCAGCAAAGGATTGCCGTGGTGAGTTGATGAAGAAGCCTCAACAATCCCAAGGAAACTCCCAAAGGCTGTTTTGAATGCAGAAAAGAAGGCCATTACAGATGCAACTGTCGCCAATTTAGGAGGAATGGTAATGGCAACAACAACAAGGGCAACAACAGCAACAATAACAGCGGCAACAACAACAACAACGGTAATGGCAACAACAATGGAGGCAATAGCAACAATGGAGCCAAAGGAAGAGCCTTCTTCATTGGCTCAGGTAAGGCTCTAAACGACCCTACAACTGTAACTGGTAAATTTTCGGTTAATGGTCATTTTGCTACCATATTATTCGATACCAGAGCCGATAGAAGTTTCGTGTCCACTAAGTTTTGTAGTCTTTTAAGTGATATGCCCTCAGCCTTAGAATCTAAATACACCGTAGAGTTAGCTGACGGTACACAGATTCACGTAACGCATATTCTTAGAGACTGCAAGATAGAGCTTGCTGGTCATACATTTGCCATAGATCTCATGCCTATTACACTAGGAAGTTTTGATGTAGTAGTAGGCATGGATTGGCTTTCCGGTAAACAAGCGGAAGTCATATGCCATGAGAAGATCATACGGATTCCCATTGGCGAAGAAGTCCTTACGGTCAGAGGTGATAGGAGTGGTGCGGTGATAGGCATCATCTCGTTCATGAAGGCACAAAAGTTGTTACGAAAGGGTCGACTGGCTATATTGGCACTCTTCATAGATAAACAGACCGAGGAAAAGAAGATAGAGGATATCCCCGTAGTTCGCGAGTTTCCCAAGGTGTTTCCGGAAGACCTGCCTGGATTACTGCCTCATCATCAAGTTGAATTCCAAATTGAGTTGACTCTAGGAGCCGCTCCGATTGCTAGAGCACCTTACCGGTTAGCTCCGAACAAACTGCAGGAATTATCCACCCAACTACAAGAGCTGTTGGATAAGGGGTTTATCCGATCGAGTTCGTCGCCCTGGGGAGCGCCAGTTTTGTTTGTCAAGAATAAGGATGGTACATTTTGAATGTGCATTGACTATAGGGAACTGAACAAGGTTACTATCAAGAATAGATATCCCTTACCTCATATAGATGATTTGTTTGATCAACTGCAAGGATCAAGCTATTACTCTAAGATTGATCTGAGGTTTGGGTATCATCAGCTGAGAGTTCAAGAAGAGGACAACTCGAAGACTGCTTTCCGTACACGATATGGTCACTACGAATTTTTGGTCATGCCATTTGGGTTGACGAATGCAATAGCAGTATTCATGGACCTCATGAATCACGTGTGCAAACCCTATCTTGATCAGTTTGTTATCGTCTTTATTGTTGACATACTGATATACTTAAGGACTGGGGAAGAACATGAGAAGCACTTACGTTTAATCTTGGAATTACTTAGAAAGAACAACTATACGCAAAGTTTTCCAAGTGTGATTTCTGGATACCTGAGGTGCAATTCTTGGGTCATATTGTCAACGAGAAGGGAGTACATGTTGATCCTGCAAAGATTGAAGCGATAAAGAATTGGTCTGTTCCTAAGACACCAAGTGAGATAAGACAATTCCTTGGATTAGCGGGATATTATCGACGGTTCATCGAAGGATTTTCTAAGATTGCACAACCTCTCACAGCTTTGACTCACAAGGGAACAACATACAAATGGGGTGAGAGTCAGGAATCTACTTTCCAATTGCTGAAATAGAAACTGTGTAGCGCATCGATATTGACGTTACCAGAGGGAAGTGATGACTTTGTAGTCTACTACGATGCTTCTATTAAAGGACTTGGGTGTGTATTGATGCAGCGGGATAAGGTAATAGCTTACGCCTCTAGGCAACTAAAGGTTCATGAGAAGAACTATACCACCCATGACTTGGAATTGGGTGCGGTAATTTTTGCCTTAAAGATCTGGAGACATTACTTGTACGGTACCAAATGCACTATTTACACCGATCACAAGAGTCTTCAGCATATCTTTGAGCAAAAGGAACTGAACATGAGGCAAAGGCACTGGGTAGAATTACTGAATGACTATGACTGTGCTATCAAGTACCACCAGGGAAAGCAAATGTAGTTGCTGACACGCTGAGTAGGAAAGAAACTGCCAAGCCTCGACGTGTGCGAGCTTTGCAACTTACTATCAGCACACGGTTACCGGAACAAATCCGAGAGACTCAGACAGAAGACCTGACAGGAGAAAACATTATGTTTGAATCGTTAAGGGGAATGGAAAAACAGTTGGACGTAAAAGCGGATGGGATTCGTTACTTCATGGACAGACTTTGGGTACCTCTGCACGGAAATCTGAGAGATCTGGTGATGAGTGAGGCACATAAGTCTAAGTACTCTATACATCCTGGATCTGACAAGATGTACCATGATTTGAAGGCGCACTACTGGTGGCCTAACATGAAGGCGGATGTAACTACATATATGTGCAAGTGTCTGACTTGTTCAAAGGTAAAAGTGGAGTATTAGAAACTGTCTGGACTATTACAACATCCCGAGATCCCTATGTGGAAGTGGGATTAGATATCAATGGATTTCATTACTAAGTTACCTCGAACTTCTACTGGTTGCGACACAATATGGGTTATCATGGATAGATTAACAAAGTCTGCTCATTTCCTAGCGATAAAGGAAATAGACAAGATGGAGAAATTAACCCGAATCTATTTGAAGGAGATCGTTTCGAGGCATGGAGTACCGATCTCAATTATTTCTGACCGCGATTCTCGTTTCACATCGCACTTCTGGCAATCACTGCAGAAATCTTTGGGTACGCGATTGGATATGAGTACTGCTTATCATCCACAGACTGATGGTCAAAGCGAGCATACTATACAGACTTTGGAGGACATGTTACGTGCTTGTGTGATTGACTACGGGAATAACTGGGAAGTTCACCTAGCATTGGTGGAATTTTCTTACAACAACAGTTATCTCACTAATATAAAGGCGGCACCTTTCAAAGCGTTGTATGGGAGAAAATGTAGATCACCAGTTTGTTGGGCTGAAATTGGTGACAGCCAGCTAACGGGTCCTGAGTTAGTACACGAGACTACTGAGAAGATTGTACAAATAAGGAATCGTATGGCTGCAGCGCGCGACAAACAGAAAAGTTATGCTGATAAGTAATGGAAACCTCTAGAGTTTCAGATTGGTGATAAGGTCTTACTGAAGGTCTCACCATGGAAAGGTGTTATCCGGTTTGGTAAGCGAGGAAAGCTAAATCCGAGATATGTTGGACCATTTTAGATATTGGAAAGAATAGGTCCAGTGGCCTATCGATTAGCCCTACCTGATTTGCTAAGTGGAATCCATGATGTATTCCATGTTTCAAATCTGAAGAAGTGCTTAACGGATGAAACGATGGTCGTACCGCTGGAAGAAGTTCAAGTGGATGAACAATTACGCTTCATTGAGGAACCGGTCGAAGTGATGGATCGTGACGTGAAGACACTTAAGCAAAGCAAGATACCCATTGTCAAAGTTCGATGGAACTCGAGACGTGGACCAGAATTCACGTGGGAGCGTGAGGACGAAATGAAGCTTAAGTATCCTCAGCTATTCGAAAAGACGATGTCAGCCGGCGAAGGTACTGATTTAAATTTCGGGACAAAATTTCTTTCAACATGGGGACGATGTGACAACTCACCCAAAACTCACTCAATTTCGATTACTTTATGCCAATGCAGTAGACCAGTGATGGAACACTCACCATGTAATGCAATTTTCGGGACGGAAATTCTTTCAACATGGGGATAATGTGACATCCGGTAATTTTCCATTACCAAACTCCGTTAGTTCCGTTAAGTCTTGCATACACGTGTCGTGACCACACACTAGTTGTCGTTGAACGTTGGTGACTTAATAATAATTAATAATGTTAAACAAACAATTTCTATGTTGATTATTAGTTGTGAATATGCGATTTAAATATTAATTGTGAATTTTATCGCCTAACGTGGAAACGTGTGTGTTTAATCCGTATGTTTTGTATCTAGTAAAGATAATTCATATGATTATTATTGTTAGTTTATATGCTTATTATTTTAAGTTTAAACCTTTTAAAAAGTAATTAAAAGCTTAGTTTTAATAAAATACAAATTATAAGGGTTAAAAGGATAATTATGGATTATTAAATAAAACAAAACACAAAATCCCAACCCTAATACCCCCCTACGGCCGCGACCTGCACTCTCTCCCTCTCACCTTGCTAAATTTGACCAAATCCAAGCATCAGAATCGATTTTGATGAGTTCCAAGTGGTTCTAACGTGTAGCAAGCATCAAATCTTGCCCATTACGCGAATTAAAGGTTGGTTTTGTGTTTTTCATGCATTTTTTTGAAGTGGGCGAAACCCTAATTCGAAATTGATGATGTGGAGGTCGATTCTTGATTGTTTGATGATGTTAATATGTTAGTTAGATTGTATAGACATTAGTTAACGTTGATTATGCAAGAAAATTGCGATTTTGATGCGTTGTTCATAGGTTACTAATAATAGTAACTTTATTTGCATGGATATGGTGATTTGATGATGAATTGATGTGGTTAATGTGTTTGTGATGATGATTGGGTGTTAGATTGATGATATGAATGTTGGAAATCCAAGAATGAATGTTGTAGTTCATGTCTTACTAAAAGTAGTAACTTTAGGTTAGAAAGATTGATGAATCATGATGAATGTGATGTGTAGAACATGTCTAGATGACAATTTGGGTTGGAATTGGTATATTGTTAATGGAATCATGAATGTATTGGGTGTTTAATGGATTTTGGGATGTGCTTTCCCAAAAGGGAAACTTTATTTGCACAAGTTCTTTAATATGATGGTTTGAGTATGTTTGGGACATTAGGATCATGCTAGTATGTTCATGGATGGTTTCTAAGGTAGTAGAATGTATTGTTTGGGTGTATGAATGTTTATTGGGTTAATTGGTAGGTTTGGCCTGTTTGGGGGATTACATGGATATGGGTCATAAGGGTTATGATAGGCTATTGTTTGGATTGTAGTTGATCTTGGTTGAACATCTTGGGTGATAAGAATTCTATTAAATGGTATGTTGATGGTCATCATACACGCGTGCGAATCTGACGCCCCTACTTAGTAGGATTGGCAGGGTTTAGGGTGTGAAGTCGTGAGTGGCTTCACATGGCATGCCGTGCATGATTTGATTCTATGTATGATGCATTGGTTGTGTTGTAGCTATGTTGAGCATGATGATTGTTTGAGATTCGCATGACTTGTATGATATCTGGCTGGATGATGATCTAGTTAGTACATGTGATTAATGAAGTGTCATATGTGATCAGTTTGTATGTAAATCATGTGTGATGTACTATTATGCTTGTTGGAATGGAATTTCATCTATAATGTCACCAACGGGTCAAACGGGTCAACTGGGTCAAATGTGTCTTGTCTTCTAAAACCTTGAGTTCTTTGGTTTGTAGAGCACTTAGGGTTTCATTATGATTCTGTGTACACGTACTTATGTACTCATGTGTTCTAGGTGACCTCTGAGGGTTGTCTATCCACTCTTTCTTGTCAAGTTAAGCCTTAAGTAATTTCTTACGCTCATTAGGTGAGTTCATGCCCCACACTTTTTACATACTCTCTTTTGGGGGAGATAGCATATTGTTTTTACAATTGCTTTATTTATATGAGTTGTGTATAGTATAATATAGTGCTGATTACCAAGGAAAGTCCTCACACTTTTGGATTGTTAATAATGATATTAGCGGGAAATTTTGGGTAGTACAACTGGGTCTGACGAGCCCCACCTGTGCGACTCGAGGTCAAACGGGTACAATTTTGTCCTAAAGAACACTGTCACAAAGTAATAGTATAAAGAATATAAAATTAAAGAGTTAAAGTTAACTATAGTGAAAGAATGCTAAAGTATAGTTAAAGAGTTAAAGATAACCAAAATTAAAGAAAGTTAAAGTCAAAGTTTAACATGTAAAATCTTAAAGAAGTGTGTAATAGCTCAAGATTAGACAAAAAGACAATTGTGAATGTTATGTAATTGCAAGTGTAAGATTCTTGTATGCAAACATCAATATAGGAGTCTTACGTAATGGCAAGTGTAAGAGTCTTGCATTTGTTGTAAGCAACAAATAGAGGAGTCTTACCTATAACACAAGCAAAGGCTAAAGGAGTCTCGTAGGAGTGCAGAATCATGATAAAGTAAAGGTAAAGAAAATATAAAGCACATTTAAGGTATTAACACAATGATAATTAAATAAGTCTTACAATAATGTAGGCACAAAGATGAAGTAAAGTAAAGAATAAAGTACAAATACTTAATAAAGTATAATGTGAACTTTTATAGGTGAATCTTTTGATCCAGTATCTCTCATCCTAAGTAAGTTCAGTATACTGAATACTAAGATTAATGAATGAAAAAACCAAACCAAAACCGAACGTTGACCAAACATCACCACGCAATTATATTGACGCGAGGTAAAGGGCCCCGCCATTCTTTCGCCATCCCATCACTACTAAAAAATACCTTTAATGACACGCAATGCATGTCATAAAAGGGTATAGATGACAAGTAAAAGCGTGTCAAGGAAGTCCCTGTCAAAAATGAAAAAGACATGTACTTATTGACTTACGTTTATGACACGCAATGCTTGTCAAGGATTTTTCTATCATAAATAAAAATGACATGCATTTATGTGTCATAAATACATGTCATTGTTTTGAAATTTTCACCAATAATGATTTAAAAACTGTAATTACCTATTCAGGTGCTTGTCATAGCTATTTTATAACATAATACAAAATTAACTACATATATTGCAAGACAATATTGTTCCATATAATATTTTATAGCACATAAGTAACATTTCTTAGTTTAAAAGATTCAGTTATAAGTTTGATATAAAATGTCAATGAAAATAAATTTTGCAATAAAAGATGACCATTTGTTCATAGATTTCATCAATATCAGCATCATTGTACTGATTTTTTCCTTCCTCAAACCTGAAATTTACAAAAAAAAAATAATTTCATATAAAATTAGAGATTCAAATGTCATTAAACATATGCATCAAATTGAGATAAAAACAATTTGAGATTCAAATGTGCATAAAGATTCCAATTTATGCAATCAAGAACTAATGTTAAGTATAAGATCTGACCTGTTTGGCCATTCTTACCCTTACGAATATAGCCTAACCCAAATCAACTCCTTAGTTTATATTTAATGCCTGAACCAACCCAAACTTAAATAGTTGGGTCAAAGTTACCATTCCCAATAGTTTTGAGAATACTTCATTTGTGAAGTCAACAAAATGATCAACTTAAAAACACTATAGAAAATGAATTGGCAATACAAGAACTCTAAATTGTCATAAAAGAAATCTCAAAATTCATGCTATACTTACATTATCATTGAGTAGTACTTCAATTCCTTCATCAACTATCTCTTTCATGAACCTCAACATATAGTACCCATATTCATTACTTTCCGGTTGACATGGACACTACATAGTTGCATAATAAATGATCATTGTAACGTTGATCTAGATAACAAAGTTAAAGCTGCTATTTGAGTAAGGAATTAAATGCTCACCCTAATATTAACACAATTGAGTTTAACCCTCTTGTTAGATCCCATCTGTGCATTGTACAAGTGCATTGCCCTACAAAAATTAAAAAAATGCATCATAAACTAATTTGTGCAGCATACAATAGCATTGCCCTACCACTAATTTGTATTACTTACGCATCTATAGCTTCCCTCAAATTTGAATTACTTGTGCTAGACTTAAGAGAATCAAGATAATAGTAGGTAGTTGTTTTCATGTAAAGTACAGGCAACGCGTAATGTCTTCTACATAAACCGTATAGAAATTAAGTCAAACTTTATAATTAGTTCGGGGCGAATATAACATGAATGTTAAATAAGATGGTTTTAGTAATCAAATCTAGGATTGTAAGGAATCAAGGTGATGTCATTGTCCTTTCTTTTACACAACTGATCTGCAATGCTTCTACTTGAATCATCAATATTTTTTGAATTTTGTTTTACATTCACTTGGAGGGGTTGCCGGTCGGGCTAACAAAATGGATTCCAATATCTCTTTTTGACCCATTGTTGATTTTCTCAAACAATTACCTATTTACATACAAACACTAAATTGATTCATAAATTGTGTTTTAATAACAGTTAAGTAAATTAAAATTAAGCACTTACATCATATCAGAAGTAATGACAGCACATGTCAGCTCTTCAAATGTTAAAACTACTTCAAAGTCATCCTAAGTTAAGTAAGTGTAACTCTCATACCCGAATAGATCATCCTTACACTACACTTTTATGGAATCCACCTTTAGAATCTATTTATCAACCATCATTGCTGCCATTTTCAAAACAACACTTTTTTCAATTCTTATTCTTGTCTTTTTCTGTCCTCTAGTTATCCTTCTTTACATCATCTCTTTTTGATTTAGATTTTCCTTTCTTGACTCCTTTTCTTTTCCTTTGTCTTTTATGTTTTCCATTCTCTCATCATCCTTGTTTGCATTCTTCGTTATATCATCTTTTTCTTGTTCTTTTGGTTATTTTATTTCTTTTCCACTCCCTTTTTAGTTTTCCTCATCAAGTTCTCTTAGCTGTTTTTTTTTTCATTCTTATTTTGTAATTCCATTACAGGTTTTGCATCTCTTCTCATTGGCTTCGCTGCCGCTTTTTCTTCAAAAAATGAAAAATAATGTAATATAAAATTTATTTTGTGGAAAATCTATACTAAACTCATATAGTGTATTACCAAGTCAGTGCATCGAATAACTAGATGTCTTGGCCAATTTAGTACATGCCCAATTGCATTTTTTTACCTTTATAATGAACTCCTCTTAAAGTGGAATTGGTAGTAAAGCTTCAACTTGTACACATATTTCCATCATAACCTTAATGTGCCCACCAGTTATATAAAGGTATAAACGTAGTAAGATCTATATTTTAAAAAAATGTAAAAATATGAAAATTTAGTAAAATACCCGGGACACTATACTTCATTATGGCTACTTTGACCACTATGTTTGAGGCAACGTCAATAGCAAGGTAACACAAATTATCCTACAAATTAAATATAAGATGTTACTTGTAGCTAGTGAAGACTTGTAACAGATTCTTAATTATAACAAACAATTGTATCCAAGACTTACAAGTGATTCTTCATATGGCTCTTCTTCAAAATAATTGTATCCAAGACATACAAGTGATTCTTCATATGGCTCTTCTTCAAAATCTTCTATACAGCCCCCTATTTGACATCTTACGGCTTTGAAAACATTATTCATTGCTCTTTTCAATTTCCCTAACTCATCTTCAAGTTTGCTGAACCAATCATCCTTCTTAATCTTCTCGACTTCCATGTAATTCTTAACAGTATTAGGTTCAAAAAAATATTGGTGTAGTGTTAAAAATTTACCCATCCCATGTTCATGCCCACGTTGTTCCTCCGTACCAAGGGCCTCCGTAAGCACATCATGTGTTCCACATGATATAAAACTTCCCGATTTATTTAGCTCATCCTTTAATATTATATTCAAGGTCTTATTGTAAGAAAGTAGGAAGTATCCAATTTTGATCCCAAAAACTAAGTATAAAACACTTACAATTTTATCAACAATTACTTGAACATCTGAATGGAAACCTCTAGTTTTTCAATTCTCTTGCTTTCTTCCATAATATTACCCTATCAATCTCATCTTCTGTCTTGCCAGTTTGTTGCATCTAAATTATAAATTATAAGAAAACTAAATAAATATAAACAAATACAAGCAACTATTCGATTAATTTAATTCATACAATATCAATAGTGAGTCCAACATATCCTTTTCTGCTGAAACGATGATTGTATTTATGATGTGCACGAACACCTTTTGCTTTCTTACTTTTATCCTGCATTATAAGCATTAAATTATCATAGTAAGTGTATTGGGTAAACTCACCTCAGCCTCAATCAATACTAAAAAAGTTTAACTAACCTCCCACCTTTTGAAGTTTTTTGTGCTACAAAAAGTTTCCGGTCTTCTTTTTCTAGGATTGGATACATACTAGCAGGATCAAGTAAACTTGCCTAAGGGTAATTTCTTATGGGTTAGTGAACTTCTTGTGTAAATTATGTTTTAAATTTCTCCACCTTATCCCAATTGACTTGAGAGTTTTCTTCTAGGTCCTTGGGTCACGTACAAAATATGCCTAAAACATATAACATAAATAGTATTATTTTCAATAAATAAGAAGTTAATATTAAATATTAGACTTACCAAAACATATTGCCATAAATCTTCTTTTGTTTCATTGGGTACGTCCAACCAAGAGTCATAAGTTATGAGAACCATAATTCTTGTTGTCATTCCCTCAAAAGTAGAGAGTTTTTTTTTTTTTTTTTTTGCTTCATCTCCAATTGGGATACCTTTTTATTATAAGTAATTATAGCTTTTTCTTTATTAGATTTTGGTTTTACTATCGGATCTCTTTGTGATTGTTTTCCTTGTTATGATCTGAAGCAAAGCTTTGTAATTTGGAGTCTTCATGATCATGATCTAAAACAGATAAAATAGAATTAGTTACAATATGGAATGAAGCCAACAACTGAAATAAAAAAAATATATATACCGAAAACTAAAGTTTGTAATCAACACATAATTGAAATAAAAACATACCAAAAACTATAACTTAAACTAATATGCCCTCGCCATCCGGGCGAAGCTCTACTAAAGTGGAGTCTTGTGTAACATCAACAGTAGCATCAAATTCCAAAATATCATCAGTTTCATCACTTGTCCCATACTTGTACATCTTATGTGGTGTGAACCCAACAATTGGCAAATTCTTATCTTGTTGATCTTGAACATAAAAAACTTGTTTGGCTTTACTAGCTAATATGACGCGTTAAGACTAGTGACCGAGCCTATCAAAGTTAACCACTATGAATCCAAAATCATCCTTTTTCACTCCATGACTATCAACCCAATCACACATGAAAACAGTAATGGTAAACACATGATAATCAAGATCCCATATCTCCTTTATACGACAAAAGTAACTAATAACACCATACACGGGGTTGGAGTCTTTTGCACTGCATAGTATGTGTAACTAAAGATACTCCACTATATTGAGTTGTTCTAGTTTCATTTTGAGATATTGTATGGAATTGATACTCATTTATGGCAAAACCACTATATTTATTAACAACAAAACTAGGCCCTTTAGCCAACCAACAAACACTATCACTAATATCTTCCTCATTTGTCAAACATTTTTCAATCTCCTGCTTAAGCCAACTAATAAATGTTCGACTGTGTTTCCTATTATGAGAAGCACGGGGGTTAAGATCCTTCAGTTCTAACATATGTTTCCTAAATAAAAGTAGTAGTTAGTGAAAGTTTTATGTAATAAAATTAGTACAAAGAAAAATATAGTCTTATGTAATTCTTACTCTATATAAGGTTTCATAATAGCACTGTTTTGTAATACATAAATATGAGCTTGATCAAGTAACTTAGCATCCACAACATCTCTTATAGCTTGAAATAAAGGCTTTTTAGTGCGTATTCTTTCAACAACATGTTTAAAAGGATTGCCAATTGATTTCATGTTTTTTAAATAGCCAAAGCAAAATTCTAAGGCTTCCTCTACCATATAACATTCTGTAATGCAAACATCGGGGCAATGATGATTTCGTACATACCCTTTGAGTGTTTTCATGTATCTCTCAAATAAATACATCCACCTAAAATAAATCGGGCCATATAACCTCACCACTCCAACTAAATGCACCATCAAGCGACTCATGATATCAAAGAACGAAGGAGGAAAATACTTCTCTAACAAGCACAAAGTTAGCACGATGTCACTTTGCAACTTGCCTAGCTTACTAACATCAACAACTTTACTACACAACTTGTTGAAAAAATGACACAAACTTATGATTGTTTTCCTCACATTCATGTGTAACACACCCCTGATTGCAAATGGAATAAGTTGTTGCATCAGTACATGACCATCATTAGACTTCATACCATTCATCTTTGAAACATAATCAGACACAAGGTTCTAGAAATTAGAGCAATACCCATCAGGGACTTTTATGTTAGAGAATGTATCATAAAAAAGACGTTTTTCTAAGGTATTCAATGTGTAGCATGAAGGTGGAAGCCAAAGTCGATTCCCTTTTGGTTGAGTTTCTAATTCAGGCTTGATGTCGAGCTCCTCAAGATCTTGTCGTGCTTTTAAGCCATCCTTTGTCTTGTGAGGCAAATTCAATAATGTCCCATAAACACACTCACATACATTCTTTTCTATGTGCATAACATCCAATTGATGACGAACAAGCAACTTCTTCCAATATTTAAGTTCAAAAAAATTGATTTTTTATGCCACAATTTAGTTCTCTCATAAATACTTCTTTGTTTTAATTTGATGTTTTCTTCTTTGATGTTTCCTTCTTTAATTTTTCCTTTTTTGACTTTTTCTTCTTACCCCATGTATTATGAAACCCCGCCAGATAGTTGTAAATTTCTTCACCCGATAATAGATTTTTTATAACACCATTCTCTTGTTAATTGTTGAAATGTTTTTTTCTTTTACGAAAAATATGGTCATCTGGAAGGAACCTTCATTTCCAATTCTTTCCATGTGCTATCAACAAGCTTCTAGGAGGGGGAATCACGAGGATGAGTTAGTTTACCATTATTGACCCGACCTTGTGCATGCCAAGTTAAGTGATGTGCTAATTCTAGTGACGAAAACATTCCTCTAAATCTAGGGATGTGAGGAAAATCCCACAAAACTTTTGAAGGGACATTCGTGGTATTATTCTTCCAACAGGATTTGCCATAAGTTGGACACTGAGAAGCATCCTTATGTTCATTCCAGAATAAAATACAATTGTTTTCACATGCATGAATCGTTTCTTATTGTAGACCTGCTACTTTTAGCAACTTCTTAGCCTCATATATCGACTTAGGGATTGTATTGTTTTATGGTAAGATATCTTTTAGGACGCCCAATAAAGCATCAAAACTAGCATCAGGCCAGCCATATTGACCCTTCAAATGATGGAATTTCAATAATCCACTAAGTACATTATACTTTGACCCCTCGTAAAGTGGCTTATCACATTCCTCAAGAAGTGGTTTCAAAGTCCGGTTCCTTCTCTACATATGTTAAGGCATCATGTTGCATTTCCTTTGTATAATCAAAGTTTGGAGGTCTAGATTTATTAGAGTATCCAGAATCAAGCTTGGGAAGTTTTTCTCCATGGAAAGATCAAACCTTATAAGTTTCGTCAAAACCATGGGCAAACAAATGATAACAAACATAGTCAATTGAGTGGTGACACAAATTGATACAATTTACACAATGACATGGAATCCCATCTAATTTTGGATTATTACTTCGCCCAAACTCCAAAAAAGCCTCCACACCTTTGTCATATGCATTTGATAATCGATCACACGAAATCCATGATTTATCCATGACCATTTCTGGTAGTTATCAATTAATGCTAATTAATAATCATAGATTTGTAATATTTTCTTATTGAAATTACCATAATATATCATAAACCTAATTAAAAGCTTACAAACGGTTATCATATTAATGCCAAGTTAGCAAGAGAGTAACAAAATTATAAATTTCTAAATATATAATTTATAATTGTAGAACAAAGCGAGAGAAAACATTTAGTACCTTCCACGGAAGAAATCGAAATCGGTCCCAAACACGAAGTTATGGCTTATGCTTCACTTTTTCTAGAGTGTCAATCAAACTACAGTAGATTATAAACAAGTTACATCACTACTACATCCCACATGTAACTAAATACAAAGATAACCTAAAATCAAAGCAACATTCTTACACAAAATCTAAATACACCTCTTAAACTCGCTAATCAACCTACAATCAAGAACAAATAATTAACCATATTGATAACAAATAGATCAAAACTTTTTGTTATTCTAAAACAACCAAATACAAAGAAAACCCAAAATCAAAGCAACATTCATTAAAAAAAATCCGAAAATACCTTTTAAACCCTCTAATCAACCCACAATCAAGAACGAATAATTAGCCATATAGACAACATATAGATCAAAACTTTCTATTTTTCTAAAACAACTAAATATAAAGAAAACCCAAAATCAAAGTAACGTTCATACACAAAATCCAAATACACCTCTTAAACCCTCTAATTAACCTGCAATCAAGAACAAATAATTAACCATATAGATAACGAATAGATCAAAACTTTTTATTATTCTAAAACAATTAAATACAAAGAAAACCCAAAATCAAAGTAACATTCATACAAAAAATCCAAACACACCTTTTAAACCCTCTAATCAACCTTCAATCAACATCAAAAAATTAACCATATAGATTACAAATAGATCAAAAAATCATCAATATCAAAAATTAACTATATTGATAAAAGATCAAAACTTTCTATTCTGCTAAAAGAACTATCAAATTGAAGCAAGACATCATTCTAACATTCCACAATGTTGTTTAGGTGTCAATCCATCACCCTTTCATAGCATTGTTCAGGGGTTTGGGGTTCAAATATGGTCGGTGTTGGTCGAGAACCTCCAAAAATCATGATGGTGGTCGAAGAGTGTTTGCAGTGGTCGTCGCCGGGTGCGGGCGGTGGTGGTCGCAAGGTGTGGGCGGTGGTGGTCGCAAGGTTGAAACACCCGAAAATTTTAATAAAAAGAAAGGAAAAGAAAAGTATCTTGAAAGAATAGAAAAGGAGCACAAGTGGAGGGGGTCAAAGTGTAAAAAAAGTATAAAACCTTATTATTTTAATGTTTAAAAGGTATGGCCGCCCATGCATCCCCTCTACTTTCTGCTTTTCAGCTGGAAACAAGAAAGAAGAAGAAGAACAGAAGATCTCTCGGTTCTAGAGAGAGAAAGAAGCTAATTTTGCTATGGTAGGTATTTTTCTTGCTTTTTTGGTTCGGTTTTGTTGGGTTTTCAACCGTAAAACTGATTTTTATGTGTTCTTTGTGCTTGGTTGTATGTTTTGTTGTGTTTTTAGGTGTTTGGACTCTTTGTGCCCTCAAGTTCGGTGGAGTTTTACTTGAAGGCTGCATTAGGTGAGTTCTAGATCCTCGGTTTTGTGTTTTTAAACTTCTTTGGGGCTGAAAATGCATGTAAAAATGTTTTACAACTTGTATGTATGGTAACCGTATGTATGTTGTGTTTGGTTGGTTGTGTTGTATGGTTTTATGCTTGTTTTAGGTGCCTTGTAAGTTAGTTATGGGTTGAGAACCATTTAGGATGATGATTCTGGACAGGACAATGTAAGTTTCGAGCTAAGTATGCTCATGCGCCTGAAATTTAGCTCAAACGCCTAAGTCCTTTTCTCATGCGCCTGAAATTTAGCTCTGACGCCTAAGTCCTTCTTATACGCCTAAACAGTACCTCATGAGCCTAGAAATATTTGCCCAGTAGTCTAAGTGTTGCTCATGCGCCTAGATTTTTGCCCATGCGCCGAAGTGGTAGGCTCATACGCCTGATACTTTGCCAAAAAGACTAAGTTCCACCCGATGCGCCCCAATAGTGCCCATGCGCCCACTGCCCAAAATGCCTAAGTGAGCATCATGCGCCCGAATAGTATCCATGGGCCTAGAAAATTTCTCATTAGTTCAGGCGCCTAACATTTCCATGCGCCTAAGTGTTGGTACGCCTGCATAGTACTCATGTGCCTCAATAGTGCTCATGCGCCTAAAAGACTTAGAAAATTTTTTGAAATTTTGGGAAATAGGAATTTTAGGGTTTAACCCTGGGATGTTTTGGTGGTTGTGTTTGTTGATGTTATGCTTGTTTGTGGCCTGTTCTAATGTTCCATATTACGTATTAATATGTGACTTTACGTGGTGTGATTATGCTCATATACATAAAGTATTATCATAAATGAAGTGAAAAATTAATGATAATGAAAAGTGGAACTTAACGAATGAATGAAAGTCTTGCAAGCAAATTGAATAGAGGTGCACGACCATGTTGTCGTTAGCTCAACTGTGTACGGTTTAGTTAACCCGAAGGATGCACACTGGGTCAATCTTTAAGATTGACGGGACCCTTGTAGCATGCCCTAGGTACTGGGTCATGCTTCGTGCGCAATGTTTGGGGTCTATTTATAGACCTCGGCCCAGTACCCGCTTCGTGCATAATGTTCGGGGTGTTGCACATTGGTCTGGTAGAAAGTGAAAGATAATGTTAAAAGTACGAAATGAAAGTGAAGAATGATGAAAGATAATAATTAATATTATCTTGTTGTACGTATGATGTGTGATAACGTATGAAAGTAACGGATTTATGAAAAGGAAGTATTTTAAGAAAATGATATTTTATATATTTAAACAAAGGATTTAAATTCTAAAAACTTGAACTCACTCAGCAACGTTGACTTTTATATATTTTCAGTTGGCAGGTAATTTGTTACTGGGATGGCACGCAGGGGAAGGCTACATGGGGGGCAAGACTGGCATCCATTCGTGCATGATAATTATGTTGTTTTGTAATGCAACTAAACGTTTCTTTTGTAACTCCTATTACACATTGATGTGTTATTTGGCAACATTAAATATTAATGCAAGAATGGCTTTTGTTAAAAACTAATCCGCTGCTATGTTCTATGATATGTATGTATTTTTATATAATTAATGTTGTGATTGACCAACTGTGAGGTTTCCGGGAACGGGGCCTTACAAGTTGGTATCAGAGCCAAAGTTTAAGAAAAATGGGTAAAATATTTTCAAAACCTAAACTTAAACTGAGAATGGGACCGAATGGAGTGATGCTAGCCCAAGTAGCTACGTGCCATCAGGTATTTCTTTTCTTAAATGTTAACCGGTATTATGTGCATGTGCTATCTAATTTATGTGCCCTTAGTAGATTTGGATACTAATGTAGTCAGGATAGGAAATGCTTGGGGGATGAAGAGTAAAGTAAGTGGCTAATCACAACTAGCCACTGTAATTAGGGACCTACTATACTTGACTTAAACTGAGCTATTACCTTGAATGACCATGTTAGTGTTTGAATCTTTTAGTGTTTAGAGGATGGCTGGTGGTAGATCGTCGAAAGCTTCCCGAGGTGGAGCACGGGGTGGCCGTGGTACTGGACCACGTGTCACGAGGAACAAGATGAAGACTGCTAAGATGACTCTTGTTGAGCCCGAGCTTCATCACCAGGAGGGCGGTGATAAGAGTGATAACTTGAGAGCCTCAGTAAAGGAGGTAGTTGTGGAGGAAGTACATCAGGCCATGCAGACGATTCTACCATCTGTGGTGACCGAGGTCATCCATGCGGTGAGGGAGGATGACAAGAAGGAGAGGGAGGATGAGCGAAGGAAAACTACTAGGAGAAGAGGGTATGATAGAGATCATGGTGAGAGGGAGCAACTAAACAATGAGATGGCGGCCTCTAGTGATGAGGAGGAGGTGGTAGTGCGGGAGACCACAAAGGGGGGCAGCTACGAGGCATTCCAGCGATGCAAATCCCTAACTTTTGATGGCAATTGTAATGTTGCTGCTGCTCACCGCTGGGTGAGAGAAATGGAGGCGGTGCTGGAGATTAGTGAGTGTAGGGAGGACCAAAAGGTGAAGTTCGCCACTCACTCATTTGTAGACTCGGCTTTAGGTTGGTGGGACAATATAGTCCAAGCCGAGGAAGCAGGTCCATCGGAAAGATGAGGTGGGAAAAACAAAAGAAGATGGTGATTGAGGAATTCTGTCCTAACCGAGTGCTCGACAAGATAGAGAGGGAGTCCCTGCAGCTAGAGGCGGAGACCATGACCCATCAGTAATACACCACCAAGTTCAACGAGATGGCAAGGCTGGTGCCGGATCAAGTGACGCCGGTGTCAAGAAAGATAAAGAGGTATATTAAAGGATTGCCAGTGGATATCCGTAGGCACCTGATGAGAGGGAAACGGTTGTGGTAGAGGTGAGAAAGGCAGGTGGCGGTGACAGGAACTGGAGTGGAAAGCGGTTTGGACGTGGTGGTTTCACTCCAAACAACAAGAGGGTGAGGGTTGATGATAGAAGAGAGGTGTTATCAAGCTCGGGGATGAAGAAGTGTGGCAAATATGGAAAGGAGCACACTGGAGAGTGCAGGTGGGGATCGAATGTATGCTTCAGGTGTGGGAGGTCTGGTCATTTGGTAAGGGATTGTAGGGTGTTGAGGTGCTATAACTATGGTGAAGAAGGTCATGTGAGTAGGGATTGCAAGAAGCTAAGGGCAGAGAGTTCTGGGGCAAAGAAGAGGACCGAGAATGAAGGACAGAGGGCAAGCACTAGAGCATTCACGATGACCCGGGAGGAGGCCAGGGTGGACCCCGATGTCGTGTCAGGTATGTTTCTAGTAAACCAAACTTGTGCCTCTGTATTATTTGATTCTGGTGCTAGTAGGAGTTTCATTTCTGCTACTTTCTATGCTAAGTTATCTGTTAGTAGTAGAAGTATTGATGAGCCCTTCGATATAGAAACTGCTATTGGTAAGTATACCAAAACTTCTGAAATGATAGAAACTGCTATTGGTAAGTATACCAAAACTATTTATGATGCCCCTAGGCGGATTTGATATAGTTCTAGGGATGGATTGGTTAGCAGCCTATGTCGCAAATATCGTGTGTCGAAAGAAGATGATTTGATTAACTGCGTCCGATGGAAGTTTGGTAACGGTCTATGGTGACCGAGTTACTACGGTCCCGAAGTTGATCTCGATGGTGGTGGCTAAAAAGTGCATGAAACGGGGATGTAGTGCCTACCTGGCTTATGTGAAGGATGTGGATGCGTCAGTACCCCAATTGGCCAACGTACCAGTTATGCGTGACTTTCCAGACGTGTTCCCAGAAGATTTACCAGGTGTCGCACTAGACCGTGAAATCGAGTTTCAGATGGATTTAATACCTGGTGCTCAGCCCGTTGCCAAAGCATCATATCGATTGGCTCCATTCGAGATGAAGGAACTGATGGTGCAGCTACAGGAGTTGTTGGACAAAGGTGTAACACCCAAAATTTTGTCAAAATAAAAGAAGAAGAAAAGTATCTTGCTAAAAGGGGAAAATGAGCCAAAGTAGAGGGGGCCAAAGTGTAAAGAGTACAAAACTCAAATATTTTAATATATTTGAGAGTATGGCCGCCCATATATCTTTTCCCCACTTCTGTGTTCGACTGAAACGAGAAGAAAGAAGAAGAAGAAGCTGCTCTCTTGGATATTCAAGGAAGAAAGGCTGAAAATTCGCACTTTGGTGAGTGTTCTTTGCATAATTGGTTCGGTTTTGGTTGGGTTTTTAACCATAAAACCGATTTTTATGTGCTTTTCATGCTTGGTTGTTTGCTTGGTTGTGTTGTAGGTGTTTGAACTCTTGTGCACACAAGTTTGGAGGAGTTTTACTTCTTGGTTACAATTGGTGAGTTCTAGACCCTGGTTTTCTATGTGTTTTTAACATTTTGGGGCTGAAAATGCATGTTAAAATGATTTATTACTGTTACATGTATTACTGTATATATATATGCTTGTGCTCTCATGTTTTATGGTTGTTTATGGGATATTATTACTTACAATGATAGGACTAAGCTTAGAATAGGTTCATATGCAGATTGGGTTTGAATTTGATTCTAAAAAATGAACAACAGTTGGCCGTGTGCCCAAACAGGGCCCATGCACCTAGAAATTTGACTTAGAAAAGCCTAAGTGCTGAGCATGCGCCCTAATAGTTCCCATGCGCCTGAAAATTTGCCTGAATATACCAAGTGTTAACCCATGCACCTAAATAGTACCCCATGTTCCCAGCCAGTTTGCTCGGGCGCCTAAGTGTAGGTCATGCGCCTGAACAGTACCTCATGCGCCCAAATGTTATTCATGCGCCTAAGTCTTTCCCCATGTGCCCAGAATTGGTTCTCAGACGCCTGCGAAGTTCATGCACCCAAGTAGTCTCATGCGCTTAAGTTTCTCATGCGCCTAAGTGTTGGTGCGCCCGCATAGTGCTGATGCGCCTACATAGTGCTCATACGCCTAGAACACTTAGAAAATTTTGAAATTTTGGGAAATCAAAATTTTTGGGTTTGACCCTGGTTTGACTTGGGGAAACCTACTCGTCGGGGCAAGACTGGTATCCATTCATGTTTTATTATTTTGTTGTATTGTAATACAACTAATTGATTATTTTGTAACCCTAACTTACAACAACGTATTATGCTGCAACATTAATTATATGCATGAATGGTTTTTATTAACTTAATTCCGCTGCAATATTTTATGAAATGTGTATTGTTTAATATAATAATGCTATGATTGTCCAACTGTGAGGTCTCCGGGAACGGATCCTTACAAGTTGGTATCAGAGCCAAATTTTAAAAGAAATGGGTAAATATTTTCAAAATCCTAAACTTAAACTGAGAATGGGACCGAATGGAGGCATGCCAGCCCGAGTAGCTACGTGCCATCAGGTATATCTTTTCTTAAATGTTAACCGGTATTATGTGCGTGTTATATTTGATTATTGTGTTTTTAGTAGATTTGAATACTGATGTAGTCAGGATAGAAAATGTTCGGGGAATGAAGAGTAAAGTAAGTGGCTAATCACAACTGGCTACTGTAATTAGGGACTTACTATACGTAACATAAACTGAGCTATTACCTTGAATGACTGTGTTAGTGTTTGAATCTTATAGTGATTAGAGGATGGCTGGAGGAAGATCGTCTAAGGCTTCTAGAGGAGGAGTATGAGGTGGTCGTGGTGCTGGGCCACGTGACACAAGGAACAAGACAAGGACTGCAGAAACGGCTCCTGCTGAGCCTGGGCTTCATCATCTGGAGGGTATGGATGAGAGTGCTAACTTAAGAGACTCAGTAAAGGAGGCAGTTGTGGAGGAAGTGCATCAAGTCATGCAGACGATCTTACAGTCTGTAGTGACTGAAGTCATCCGTGCTGTGAGAGAGGATGAGAAGAAGGAGGAGGAGAGAAGGAAGACAACTAGGAGAAGGGGGAATAAGGGAGATCATGGTGAAGAGGAAGAATTGAACTCTACGATGGCGGCCTCTAGTGACGAAGAAGAGGTGGAAGTGCGGGAAACCGCGAAGGGATGTAGTTATGGGGCATTCTAATGATGTAAACCCCCAACTTTCGATGGCAACGGTAATGTTGCCACTGCTCACCACTGGGTAAGAGAGATGGAGGTGGTGTTATAGATTAGTAAGTACAGGGAGGACCAGAAGGTGAAGTTCGCAACTCACTCATTTGTTGACTCGGCTCTGCGTTGGTGGGACAATATTGTCCAAGCTGAGGGTGGTAGAGCCATCGGAAGGATGAGGTAGGGAGAGTTGAAGAAAATGGTGATTGAGTAATTCTGTCCTCATTGAGAGCTCGACAAGATAGAAAGAGAGTTCTTACAGCTTGAGGTGGGAACCATGATCCACCAGCAATACACCACCAAGTTCAACGAAATGGCGAGGCTGGTGCCGAATCAGGTGACGCCGGTGTCGAGAAAGATAAAGACGTATATTCAAGGATTGCCAGTGGATATTCGTAGGCACCTGATTGTTGCCTAGCCGAGTACCTTTAGATCGGCAGTGGATCTAGCAGGAAGACTCTATGATGAGAGGGAAGTGGCTGTGGTTGAGGTGAGAAAGATGGGTGGTGGTGACAAGAACTGGAAAGGGAAATGGTTTGGGTGTGGTGGTTATACTCCAAACAACAAGAGGATGAGGATGGATGACCGAAGAGTGGGGTCATCAAGCTCGGGGATGAAAAAGTGTGGCAAATACGGGAAGGAGCACACTGGTGAGTGCAAGTGGGGATCAAATGTATGCTTCAAGTGTGGGAAGCCTGATCACATTACGAAGGATTGTAGGGTGTTGAGGTGCTATAACTGTGGTGAGGAGGGGCATGTGAGCATGGATTTCAAGAAGCCAAGGGCTGAGAGTTCTGGGGTGAAGAAGAGGATGGAGAGTGAAGGGCAGAGGGCAAGCGCTAGAGCATTCACAATGACCCGGGAGGACGCCCAAGTGGACCCCAATGTCGTGTCAGGTATGTTTCTAGTAAACAAAACTTGTGCCTCTGTATTATTTGACTCTGGTGCTAGTAGGAGTTTCATTTCTGCTGCTTTCTGTGCTAAGTTGCCTGTTAGTAGTAGGAGTATTGATGAGCCCTTCGAAGTAGAAACTGGGATTGGTAAGTCTACCAGAATTTCTGATATGATGGAAGATTATGATATAGAACTAGAAGGCCATAGGTTCTCTGCTAAACTATTTTTGATGCCCCTAGGCGGATTTGATGTAGTTCTAGGGATGGATTGGTTAGCAGCCTATGAGCCAAATATTATGTGTCGCAAGAAGATGATTCGATTAATTGCACCCAATGGAAGTTCGGTGACGGTTTACGGTGATCGAGTGACAATGGTTCCTAAGGTGATTTCGATGGTGGTGGCAGAGAAGTGCATGAAATGCGGATGTAGTGCCTACTTGGCTTATGTGAAGATGTGGACGCATCAGTACCACAATTGTCCAATGTACCAGTTGTTTGTGACTTTCCGGACGTGTTCCCCGAAGACTTACCAGGTGTGCCACCGGATCGCGAGATTGAGTTTTAGATTGATCTGATACCCGGTGCTCAACCCGTTGCCAAAAGACCTTATCGATTAGCTCTGACCGAGATGAAGTAACTAATGATTCAACTACAGGAGTTGATTGATAAAGGATTCATCCAACCAAGCATCTCTCCTTGGGGTGCTTCGGTTTTGTTTGTTAAGAAGAAAGACGGTAGTATGAGGATGTGCATAGACTACCGGGAGTTAACAAGTTAACGGTGAAGAAACGATATCCCTTACCAAGAATAAATGACTTGTTTGACCAGCTCTAGGGTGCCAGTTGGTTCTCACGAATAAATCTCCGATCTGGTTACCATCAGTTGAAGGTTAAGAAGCAGGATATCCCCGAGACATCTTTTCGCACGCGCTATGGACACTATGCGTTTCTCGTTATGTCTTTCGGTCTAACTAACGCACCAGCTGCCTTTATGGATTTGATGAACCGAGTGTCGGCCAATGTTGGATAAATCAGTGATTGTGTTTATTGATGATATCCTGATTTATTCAAAGAGAGAGAACCGAGTGTCGGCCAATGTTGGATAAATTCTCTAAGTGCGCTTTTTAGTTGCGCGAAGTTCAATTTTTTGGTCACGTAGTGAATTCTGAAGGAATTATGGTGGACCCGGCAAAGGTTGAGGCAGTGATGCAATGGAAGTCTCCAAAGACGCCATCTGAGATTCGATGTTTCTTGGGATTGGCGGGCTACTACAGGAGATTCGTTCAAGAATTTTCCAAGATAGCTTCACCTTTGACTAAATTGAATCGCAAGGACGTGAAGTTTGTGTGGGGTCGGGAACAGGAGGATGCTTTTGAGGAGTTAAATGCAAGACTAACTCAAGCTCCTATTTTGACAATACCCGAAGGGAGTGAAGACTTAGTGGTGTATTCGGATGCTTCTTACGCGGGACTGGGTTGCGTGTTGATGAAACATGGAAGGGTAATAGCCTACGCGTCCCGACAGCGGAAAATCCATGAGGTCAATTATCCCACTCATGATTTGGAGCTAGCAGTTGTGGTCTTTGCGTTGAAGATTTGGAGACATTACTTGTATGGGACGAAGTGCACAATCTTCACGGACCATAAAAGCTTAAAGTTTTTCTTTGAGCAGAAGGACCTCAACATGAGGCAGAGGAGGTGGCTGGAATTGATCAAAGACTATGATTATGAGATCCATTACCACTCGGGCAAAGCCAATATAGTGGCCGATGCCCTCAGTCAAAAGGAGAGACCTGAGCCGATCCGGGTGAAAGCTTATCAATTGGTGATGACCTCTGACGTGATGACATAGGTCAAAGAATTTCAGAATGAGGTGTTGAAAGAAGATCGTCTTAACTCTGAAAGGATGAGAGGTCTAGTCATGGAGTTGGGAGAAAATACCTATGGGGTTAGAACCCGCTTCGGGCGGATGTGGATCCCTCGTTATGGAGGCTTACGGGGGCGGATTATAGATGAAGCTCATAAGACTCGATACTCCATTCATCCCGACGCTACGAAGATGTATCAAGATATGAAGGAAGATTACTGGTGGCTGGGTATGAAGCGCGATGTAGTGGAGTATGTGAGTAAGTGCCTTACTTGCTTGCAAGTGAAGGCAGAGCATCAGAAGCCATACAAGAAGATCCAACATTTGGATATACCCGAGTGGAAGTGGGAGCACATCACCATGGACTTCATAACGAAGTTACCCCGCACGGTAAGGGGCACATCCAGACACTTAAGGATATGCTCCGTGCATATGTGATCAACTTTGGAGGAAGTTGGGATGAACACTTACCGTTAGTTGAATTCTCATATAACAACAGTTATCATGCCAGCATTGGCATGCCACTATATGAGATGCTATACGGTAGAAGGTGTAGAACGCCCGGGTGTTAGGGATACATCGGGCAGAAAGAGCTGGGCAGTATTAAAGTGATTGAGGCTACGACTGAGAAATTGGAGAAGATCAAGGCCTTCATGAAGGCGGCAAAAGATAGGCAAAAGTCGTATGCCGACAAGATATCTAGACCGATTGAATTCAATATGGGCGATAGGGTCATGTTGAAGGTCTCGCCTTGGAAAGGAATTATCCGGTTTAGGAGGCGGGGTAAACTCAGTCCGAGGTACATAGGACCTTTTCGAATTGTTGCACAAGTAGGAAAGGTGGCCTATCGATTGGAGCTACCTGATGAGTTAAGTGGAATTCATCCAACATTCCATGTATCTCATCTGAGAAAAGGCCTAGCTGATGAAGACATGATTGTACCACTAGAAGACATTGAAGTGGATGAACGGCTCAACTATGTAGAGCAACCAGTGGCAATAATTGATCGAAAAGAGAAGAGGTTACAAAATAAGGTGGTTCCACTGGTGCGAGTGCAGTGGAAGCACGGGAAGGGATCTGAGTCTATGTGGGAGACTGAGGAAGAGATGAGACAGCATTACCCACAACTGTTTGAAGAATAACATGTTTCGGGGACAAAACCTCTATAAGGGGGTGGACTTGTAACACCCGAAAATTTTAATAAAAAGAAAGGAAAAGAAAAGTATCTTGAAAGAATAGAAAAGGAGCACAAGTGGAGGGGGCCAAAATGTAAAAAAAGTACAAAACCTTATTATTTTAATGTTTAAAAGGTATGGCCGCCCATGCATCCCCTCTACTTTCTGCTTTTTGGCTGGAAACAAGAAAGAAGAAGAAGAACAGAAGATCTCTCGGTTCTAGGGAGAGAAAGAAGCTGATTTTGCTAAGGTAGGTATTTTTCTTGTGTTTTTGGTTCGGTTTTGTTGGGTTTTCAACCTTAAAACTGATTTTTATGTGTTCTTTGTGCTTGGTTGTGTGTTTTGTTGTGTTTTTAGGTGTTTGGACTCTTTGTGCCCTCAAGTTCGGTGGAGTTTTACTTGAAGGCTGCATTAGGTGAGTTCTAGATCCCCGGTTTTGTGTTTTTAAACTTCTTTGGGGCTAAAAATGCATGTAAAAATATTTTACAACTTGTATGTATGGTAACCGTATGTATGTTGTGGTTGGTTGGTTGTGTTGTATGGTTTTATGCTTGTTTTAGGTGCCTTGTAAGTTAGTTATGGGTTGAGAACCATTTAGGATGATGATTTGGGACTGGACAGTGTAAGTTTCGAGCTAAGTATGCTCATGCGCCTGAAATTTAGCTCAAATGCCTAAGTCCCTTTCTCATGCACCCAAATAGGGCTCATGCTCCTGAAATTTAGCTCAGACGCCTAAGTCCTTCTTATGCGCCTAAACAGTACCTCATGCGCCTAGAAATTTTTGCCCAGTAGTCTAAGTGTTGCTCATGCGCCTGATACTTGGCCAAAAAGACTAAGTTCCACCCCATGCGCCTCAATAGTGCCCATGCGCCCACTGCCCAAAATGCCTAAGTGAGCCTCATGCGCCCGAATAGTATCCATGCGCCCAGAAAATTTCTCATACGCCTAAGTGTTAGTTCAGGTGCCTAGCTTTTCCATGCGCCTAAGTGTTGGTACGCCTGCATAGTACTCATGCGCCTGTATAGTGCTCATGTGCCTAAAGGACTTAGAAAATTTTTGAAATTTTGGGAAATAGGAATTTTAGGTTTTAACCCTGGAATGTTTTAGTGGTTGTGTTTGTTGATGTTATGATTGTTTGTGGCCTGTTCTTATGTTCCATATTACGTATTAATATGTGACTTTACATGGTGTGATTATGCTCGTATACGTAAAGAATTATCATAAATGAAGTGAGAGATTAATGATAATGAAAAGTGGAACTTAACGAATGAATGAAAGTCTTGCAAGCAAATTGAATGGAGGTGCACGACCATGTTGTCGTTAGCTCAACTGTGTGCGGTTTAGCTAACCCGAAGGATGCACAATGGCCCTAGGTACTGGGTCAGGCTTCGTGCGCAATGTTAAGGGTTTATTTATAGACCTCGGCCCAGTACCCGCTTCGTGCACAATGTTCTGGGTATTGCACATTGGTCTGGTAGAAAGTGAAAGATAATGTTAAAAGTACAAAATGAAAGTGAAGAATGATGAAAGATAATAATGAATATTATCTTGTTGTACGTATGATATGTGATCACGTACGAAAGTAACGGATTTATGAAAAGGAAGTATTTTAAGAAAATGATATTTTTTATATTTAAACAAAGGATTTTAATTCTAAAAACTAGAACTCACTCAGCAACGTTGACTTTTATGCATTTTGAGTTGGCAGGTAATTTGTTGCTGGGATGGCATGCGGGGGAAGGCTACTTGGCGGTCAAGACTGGCATCCATTCGTGCATGATAATTATGTTGTTTTCTATTACAACTAAACGTTTCTTTTGTAACTCCTATTATACATTGATGTATTATTTGGCAACATTAAATATTAATGCAGGAATGGTTTTTGTTAAAAATTAATCCGCTGCTATGTTATATGATATGTATGTGTTTTTACATAATTAATGCTGTGATTGACCAACTGTGAGGTTTCCAGGAACGGGGCCTTACAAGTGAGGTTTCCAGGAACGGGGCCTTACAAGTTGGTATCAGAGCCAAAATTTAAGAGAAATGCTTAAAATATTTTCAAAACCTAAACTTAAACTGAGAATGGGACCGAATGGAGGGATGCCAGCCCCAGTAGCTACGTGCCATCAGGTATTTCTTTTCTTAAATGTTAACCGGTAATATGTGCGTGTGCTATCTGATTTATGTGCCCTTAGTAGATTTGGATACTAATGTAGTCAGGATAGAAAATGCTTGGGGGATGAAGAGTAAAGTAAATGGCTAATCACAACTGGCCACTGTAATTAGGGACTTACTATACTTGACATAAACTAAGCTATTACCTTGAATGACTGTGTTGGTGTTTGAATCTTATAGTGTTTAGAGGATGGCTGGTGGTAGATCGTCGAAAGCTTCCCGAGGTGGAGCACGGGGTGGCCATGGTGCTGGACCCCGTGTCACGAGGAACAAGACGAAGACTGCTGAGACGGCTCCTGCTGATCTCGAGCTTCATCACAGGAGAGCGGTGATGAGAGTGCTAACTTAAGAGCCTCAGTAAAGGAGGTAGTTGTGGAGGAAGTACATCAGGCCAAGCAGATGATCCTACCGTCTGTGGTAATCGAGGTCATCCATGCGGTGAGGGAGGATGACAAGAAGGAGAGGGAGGAGGAGCAAAGGAAAACTACTGGGAGAAGAGGTGATGATAGAGATTATGGTGAGAGGGAGCAACTAAACATTAAGATGGCGGCCTCCAGCGATGAGGAGGAGTTCTCATACCATAACAGCAACCATGCTAGTATTGCTATGCCCCCGTATGAGATGTTGTATGGCCGGAGGTGTAGGACCCCGATATGTTGGGGGGAAATCATTCAGAAGGAGTTAGGGAGCATTGAGGTCATTGAGACGACCAATGAGAAGTTGGGCAGGATTAAAGCCTACATGAGAGCCGCTAAAGATAGACAGAAATCCTAAGCCGACAAATGTCAAAGACCAATTGAGTTTAACGTCGGTGATAGAGTGATGCTAAAGGTGTCACCTTGGAGAGGGATCATTCGATTCTGAAAGAGAGGATAGTTGAGCCCTCGATTTATTGGGCCTTTCAAGATCATAGCCCATGTGGGGGAAGTGGCGTATAGGATAGAACTACCAGATGCATTGAGTGGAATACATCCCACCTTCCACGTATCACATCTGCATAAGTGTCTAGCAGACGAAGATGCTCATGTTCCACTGGAAGACGTGAAGGTTGATGAAAGACTGAACTACGTGGAACAACCCGTAGCAATAATAGACAGAAAGGAGAAACGACTGTGGAATAAAGTAGTTCCACTCGTCTGAGTACAGTGGAAGCATAGAAAGGGGTCGGAGTCCACTTGGGAATCCGAAGATGAGATGAGGCAGCATTATCCTCAGTTGTATGAGGAATGACTGGTTTCGAGGACAAAACCCAAATAAGGGGGGGTGGACTTGTAACGCCACGAATTCTTTTTGTTGAAAAGAGAAGTTCTCGCGCAAGAGATGGAGTTCTCGCACGAGTCAGCAAGTCTCGCGTGGAGGCAGTTTTCACGCGAACAGAAGTTCTTACGCGAGAACAACTACGAGGAGAGAGAGACACTATAGATAGGCCCATGCACCCAAACTTCTCTACTTCATGCGAAAAGTCCTGCTGTTGTGCTTGTGAAAAGAGAAGTTGGTGCCTTTGGCTCTAAGGTATGTATTCATCGATATTTGATGTAGTTAAGCATGCATGAACCGTATGTAATGATATGGCACAATGATTATATAGCTTTTGGCTCGAAACACTCTCGGTTTTATGGTGTTCGTGTGCAAGGATATCATTAGGTGATTTCTAGACCCCTCTTTTACGGGTTTTATCATGTTTTAGGGCTAATATGTATACCTAAATGAATGTTTTGTGAAAGAATGATGTTTATAACTGTTATAGCATGTTTTGGGCGTAAAAAGGGCTAAGGGAGTGATAACTTGGGGAGCAAGATATGTATAGCAGAGAAGTTATAGCGTGAGAGGTAAGTTCTCGCGCGAAATGTGATTTTGGCGGCTGACGGTTATTTTTGAAAGTTCTCGCGTGAAAGAGAAGTTCTCGCGAATGCATGTTCTCGCGCGAAAACTCCTGACTGTTATGTGTTATGTTACCCCGTAAACGTGCGTTAATAATGACTTAATGATAAACTTAATGCTAAAGAATTTAAGTATGTATGTAGATATATTATATATATAATGTTAGTTAAAGGTTAAAGAACGATGTTAATTCATATGTGAAACATGAAAGAATAAGTTACCCTGTATAGCACAGCTGTGGAAACGTTAAAGCACTAAAGAAGTCTTACAAGCACTGATAGGAGATATGCTTCGTGCAATCTCACCAGATAGGAGTTACACTTCGGTGTGCTCAACTGATAGGAGATATGCTTTGTGCATTCTCACTTGATAGGAGTTACACTTCGGTGTGCTCAACTGATAGGAGATATGCTTCGTGCATTCTCACCCGATATGAGCTTCACTTCGGTGTGCTCAACTGATAGGAGTTATGCTTTATGCATTCTCACCCGATAGGAGCTACACTTCGGTGTGCTCAACTGATAGGAGTTATGCTTCGTGCATTCTCACCCGATAGGAGCTACACTTCGGTGTGCTCACCTGATAGGAGACTTGCTTTGTGCATTCTCACCCGATGGGAACTAAGCTTCGTGCTATGTTCAAATGATGACGTAAAGTGTATGGTAAAGAAAGTAAAGTAATGTATGGGTAATGTAAGGGTAAAGTGGATGGTAAAGTGAATGTTAAAGTATAATTATTGAAGGAGTTTGGTAAGATGATGTGTACAGTTAATGTTTTTATAAATGTTGAAAATGATAAGGCGTGCGCTAATGTCGGAGTTTTGTTCTTGTAAACCTAGAGCTCACTCAGCATTGCTGACTTTTGTATTCATATTAGATTTACAGGTATGCTATACATTTTTAGGGGTGAGCTTGGCATGGATGGGAGAGAGCTACCTGGCACATGATCGAGACTGGCATCCCGGCATAGAGCTTTAGCTAGATAGCTAAAGTGATCTATTGATGTAATTGCTTAACGATAGAAATTTTTGTACGTTCCGCTACGTATATAAATGAAATTTGATGTTCAAGAACTTGTGCTTCTGATGTCCAAATCCAACTGTGGGGTTTCCCGGAATGGGGCCTTACATGCTTTGATGATTTGATGATTGCTTTGATGTTCTTGGTGTTTTACTATGTTGATTGATTGATTGAGTGATCTATTGATTGATCTCGTTTCTAAGAATATGAATCTCTCTTTGTATATCGATATCTCTCTCAATCTCTATGTTTATCTCTTCCTATGATATATCTATTCCTAAATGATGTATATCTCTTCCTAAATGAGTGCATCTATGCCTTATCTTGATTGGCAGAGGGATTCACTTTACAAAAAAATATTATTGATATGATATGGAATATTTGCTTGACATAAATAGCGTCTTCCATGGTTGTTGACTTGATGACGTCATTCTGACTGGTTGACTTGTTGACTTTATGTTGCAAATTTTGATGATATGAGATCATACAAGTATTTTGTTCTTCAGTAGGAGTTGAACTTCCGTAGGAGTTGAACTTTGTTCTTGAACATCCTGAGCAAACTTCCTTCTTCCACAGCAGCATCAGCTAGCAGTAACTTGATCTGACTTGTTCTTCAGTAGATGTTATTGTGCTTCCGAAGAAGATCTACGGTTGAATGTTGTACTTGGTCATTTAAGCTCTGCAGAACATCTACGGAAGAACAACTTGTTCATTCGTAGGGTTCTTGCACTTTGTCAAGTTTCCAAACTAACCAAGTATGATATTTTCTTGCAGTTACATAAAATCAACACAAATAATATTTAGGTTAACATATATATCTTGCATTACATAATGATAAAGAATTACAGATCTTCATTGCAAGAGATTACAAATCATCTAACCCTATACCAAAGATCTAGACCTAACAATAATCCCCCTTAGGTTTAGATTCTTGTAATTATCTGTTCAGATCGGAACATCTACGGAAGGCAAAACTTTCCTTTTTGATTTGTTTTAAATTATTCTTCCGCAGAACATCTACGGAAGGCAGAATTTGTTATCTTTTTGCTGTTTGATCCGTAAGGTACCAATCTACAAAAAGTTAATTGTTCTTTTTTGCTGTATGATCTTAACATCATGTTGTTAGATCATTTGTTGTTTGCTGTTGGACCTTGTTGACTCTGCTTCATGGCAAATGTGCAAAATTGATTTAGTTAAAAACTTTAGATATCCTGTAGCCAAGTTAGTGCTCAAGTTCCAATTTTCTTCATGTAAAAATGTTAAACTCAGTTTTCATGCTGATGACTACTCCCCCTAAATTTGTGATTAATGATGAACTTTTGCGTTTATAAAAAAAATTATTAAGAGAATAGCATGAAAAGCAATCATCTATCAATCTTATTAGTAAATAAAAGAACAAAAACAAAATCTTTTTGTATTTTTGTTTATAAGCAGAAACTTATACTTATTTACAAGCGTTTACATCATACAATGAGATCATACTATGAAACTAAGCAACTTTCTGAATCAGTTTTGTTTGATGATAGTAGACATAGATCTAGTGCTGATTGCAAGTATTATGATCCATATAAATTCAAGCAAGAGTGCAGTTTCAACTTGTCATGCTGTTTATCATGTTTTGGTACTGATTAAAGATAGACAAATATGAACTCCACATTTAATTCACATTAGAGGTTGTCCTTCGTTTTTGAGTCAAGTTATCACTTTTTCACACTTAAAACTATGTTCCTTAAGTTATAAGCTCTATCTTAAGATTTCTTTGAAATCTTGTTAATGCTGATATGATTTTTGATGATTTTGAATTAATATATAATTGATCACAATAGATTCTTTTAGAGCTGTTCCTTTTTGGAACCTTTTGATGATCAGCATCAGGACACCAGGTCTTTACTCACGTAAAACAGAGGTGCCTAAGAACTCAGGTCTTTGCTTACGCAAAACAGAGAGTTCATGATGCATAAAGATAGAGGCTATAAAGTATTACAACATAGCGTGCTTAGGTGAGTAAGTTGATCATAGCAGGATAAGACTTACTTGCTTGCTCCTCAAAATGGAATTGGCCACAATTTGTCACCTTGACATTATGTTATGCATGAACTTATTTATTTTCAACTCAAGCTGAACCTACTCGCATATCAAATCACATCTGATCAGTCTGTATTGTTTGTGTTAAAAACATGAAAGTAAACAAAGGTATTGTGTATTGTCATTTCCCATAATATGAAATGCTTTTCAAGAAAAACATATAAATAAGACAATATTTTTGGATTTTTATATGTTTTATAAATGTTTTTGGCTTTTTCATATAAAGAATTTGACAGACAGAACATGCTTTTCTTTGTGATGAAGACTAATCTAAGTTGATCATGCCTAAAGACTCAATTAAGAAATTAAATCTAATTGAATCAAAGGCTTTAGTGAATAAATCAGCAAGCTGATTTGTTGTATCCACTTTGATCAACTTGATTAAACCTTTGTCTGAGCAGTCTCTCATAAAATAGTATCTGATTTCAATATGTTTTGTTTTACTATCTTGCACCGGATTAGCAGTGATGAACATAGCAGCTAAGTTATCTATGTGAATTGGTGTTTGAAGAAAATTGTAACCATAATCAAGTAGTTGGTTTTGCAACCATAAAACTTGAGAGCAACCAACTGAAGCAGCTATGTACTCAACATCAGCTGTGGATACTGAAACATTTGTTTACTTTTTGCACTGCCAAGAAACTAGTCTTGGTCCTATGAATTGACAACCTCCAATGGTTGATTTTATGTTATTATTACACCCTCCAAAGTCACTATCAGAATATGAGTAGAGGCTGAAGTCTCCTTCTTTGGGATACCAAAGTCCAAGAGCTGGCTTCCCCTTAAGGTATCTGAATATCCTCTTAACTGCATTCAGATATGACTCCTTTGGATCTGATTGGTACCTAGCACAAACACACACACAACAAACATTATGTCAGGTCTGCTGGCAGTTAAGTACATTAATGATCCTATGATCGATCTATATAATCTTTGATCAGCTGACTTCGCTTTAGGATCAGGTACAATCTTATCTATTGTTGATGCTGGTGTTTTGCATGAAGAAGACTCAGCAAGGTTGTACTTCTTCAAGATTTTATTCACATACTTTTCCTGATTGATGAAAATACCATATGGTTTCTGATGAACTTGTAAACCAAGGAAGAATGTTAATTCTCCTATGGAACTCATTTGGAACTCAGATTTCATCAAAGATTCAAAGTCTTAACATAATCTTTTGTTTATTGACCCAAAGATGATATCATCCACATAGATTTGGACAACCTAGAGGTCTTGATGGTCATGTTTGAGGAAGAGAGTCTGATCAACTCTTCCCCTTTTGTAACCATGCTTGAGCAGGAAAGATAATAATGTTTCATACCACTTTCTTGGTGACTAATGAAGACCATACAAAGCTTTGTCTAGCTTGTATATCCTGTATGGGTAATTAGGATCTTCAAAGCCTGGTGGTTGGGTAACATAGACTTCTTCATCAATTTTACCTATAAGAAGACACATTTTACATCCATTTGGTAACCTATAAACTTCTTATGTGAAGCATAGGCTAGAAAGACTCTAATGGATTCAATCCTTGCAACTGGGGCAAAGTCTTCATCATAGTCTATCCCTTCTTCTTGAGTATAGCCTTGTGCTATCAGCCTTGCTTTGTTTCTGATGATGATACCTCTGTCATCTAGTTTGTTCTTGAAAAGCCACCTTGTACCAATAGGATATTGCCCTTCAGGAAGATCAACTAGATTCCAAACTTTCTTTTTTCTGAATTGCTGAAGTTCTTCTTGCATTGCTTCAATCCAGCTGTTGTCTTTCAATGCTGTAATTATGTTTGGTGGAACCACTTGTGAAAGAAAACAGGAGAACTATTAAAATAATGGTAGCTCCCCCTTGACTTCTTGTGGTTCTTTCATTAAGATCACCAATAATGTTTTCTATTGGATGATACTTATGAATTGTTATTGTTGGTATTGATTCAACTGGAATAGATGATTCCATGTTGCTGATGTTAGTTGATGGAGATGGATCCAGCTGTGATGGGGAATCAACAAAGTGGTCAAAATTCTCATTATTCTGGTTTTCGGATGCTGAATGAAATCTATCTTCATGATTTTGTTTTTCCGCAGATGTAGGTATAACTTTCGCAGTAGTTACAGGAACAACTATGGATGTTGTAGTTTGTTGATCTGCAGATGTGAATGTTGTTGGAATGAATTCTGATGAATTGGGAACTTCAGTTGAAGGAAATGAGTCATCTCCGGAAGTAGATGGAACATCTACGGATGTAGAAGGAACTTCTGTGAAAACATTGTTAACTTCTGCTGAAGTTGAATTTCCATTTCCATCAGAATTGTCATTGCTTGTTTGAGATGAAGGTCCTGGATCAGCAACATTTGAAGTATGTGTTTGGGGTAATCTTGGAGGATCAGCTGTCAATGGCACTTCACTTAAACTTGGAGGTTCATAAGGATAACATGTATCCGTAGGACCTGCAACATTCAAATAACCAGAGTTAAATGAATTTGTTAATGCATCCATATCAAACAACCAAGATGATTCTTTTACAGATTTTGGAAATAAGGATTCATCAAAAGATACATTAGGTGTTTCCTCCACAATGTTGTGATGTGGATTGTATACTCTATATGATTTAGATGTTGATGAGTAACCAACAAACAAACCATCATAGGCTTTTTCATCAAACTTTCCTAATTGATCTTTGGTGTTTAAAATAGACACATGACACCCAAAAGCTCTAAGATAACCTATAAAAGGTTTTCTTTTAAACAAAAGTTTGTAAGGTGTTTTTTTATGTTCTTTGACAATTAAAGTCCTGTTTTGAACATCGCATGCTGTATTCACTGCTTCTGCCCAAAATGTGATAGGCAAATATGAATCAGCTAGCATTATTCTTGTTGCTTCAATTAGATTCCTATTTCTTCTTTCAGAAACTCTATTCTATTGTGGAGTTCTTGGTGAACTGAATTGTCTGGCAATGCCTTTGTCCTTGCAAAAGGAATCTAAAACATAATTAAAAAAATTCAGTTCCATTATCACTTCTTAAAATTTTGATCTTTAAATCAACTCCATTAATGTTTCTGATGTTTCACCTTTATTTTTTAAGAAAAAGACCCATGTGAATCTAGTGAAATCATCAACAATCACCAAACAATATTGTCTTTTACCAATGCTTAATACATTAGTTGGACCAAAAAGATCCATGTGTAACAATTTGAGTGGTGTTGTGTTTGTGTTGATTGTTTTGGACTTGTGTAACACCCTATGTTTTTTTCCTTTATAACATGATGAACAATGATTAGAACAGTAAAATTCTTTCTTGGGAAGGCCAATGACTAAGTCATTTTTGACCAACTTATTCATGTTCTTCATGTTTGAATGAACCATTCTTCTATGCCACATTTGAGCTTCATCTTCTGATGACTTAGAGATCAGGCAGGTTTCATTGCTTGTTAGAGAGGTGTTGTTCATGTCCAAAACATATGTGTTGCCTTTTCTTGTTGCTTTAAGAAGGATCCAGTCTGCTGGAATTTGAAAACCTGGCTTAAGAATGTAACAAGAAGAGTTATCAAATAAAGTGGTATAATTTTGATCACAAATTTGAGATACACTTAACAAGTTAAATTGTAAATTTTCATACAAGTTATCTTTCTCAAATTTGAGTACACTATTTGTTACCATTCCTTCACCAACAATTTTACCTCCCTTCTTATCTCCACCAAATGCCACATATGAAGCATTTGTATGTTGAAATCATGGAGGAGAGAACAGTTTCCTGTCATATGCCTGGAACAACCACTGTCAACATACCACTTGTTGTCAGTCCACCATGGATGTTCCTGTACAAATAATGAAATCAAATAGAAATTGGAGCCTAAGCCTTGATGGTCTTGGGCTTGCCATTGTTATCTAGGATTGATACTTTATCATGAATTAGCCTAGATTTCTCAAGATTTTTTTTTACACTCAGTTGATTCATTATGTTCTATTTGGGGTGAGGATGATTCTGTTGAAGATGAACTTGAAGCACTTTGATCTTGTTTCATGGTCACTTCCTTTGTTACTTCTTGTTTGATTACCTTTTTCTTCAAACTTGAAGATGACACTTTGTTAGAAAAAGTTTTAGCATCTTTTTTCTTTGATTAAGGTACATGATTGCCCTTTTTAAAGTGTTCAAAGAAAGCTTCATCTTCATGCAACACTACCTTCTTGTGAGGTGTCTTGCTTTGAGGATGTTGCTTCTCCTTCTTCTTCTTTGCTTGATCAGTAGCATATGTTTGCTTCTTTACCTTTGGCACCTTTTGTTTTGGTTGCTGCTTCTTTTGTTTTTGCACCTTTGATTCTTCATTCTCAGAAGATTGTGAGTCTGATTCAGCATTCTCAGATTGTTGCTTCTTTGGCACTTTAGTTTTGTTCTTTTTGTTGAAGTAGCATTCTTGAGTAGAATGGTTCTTCTTGTTGCAAATAGCACAGTGCTTGTTGAAGTAACAATAAGCTGTCATGTGATTGTTCATGTTGCATATGGAGCAGTAACTACTGAAGTAACAATCAACTGTGTTGTGGTTATACATGTCACACCACTTGCAGTATTTGTCTTCAGCTTCACTCTTAGACTCCATTGTCTTCTTCTGCTTCTTTTTCAATTCTCTTTCAATCTTTGCTACTGAAGGATCTTCTTCTTGTTGCTGAGGATTCACAACTCTTTATTGTTTCTTGACTTTTTTTGATAGTTTGTGATTCAGCAGATGATTTCTTCTTCCGCAAATCTTCTACGGATGTTGACTTTGAATCAGATGAATGCTTCTTTCGCAGATCTTCTATGGATGTTGCCTTTGGATAAACATTTTTCCTTTGCTTTTCTACGAATGTGTGAGAACCAGTCTTCTTCTTCCGTAGATGTTATGCGGAAGTGTTTATCTCTTCTCCCTCTGTAGTTCTTTTTGCTGACTGACTTTTGTGCTTTTTGTTTAGCTCCTGAATTCCTTCATTTAGCTGACCAATTCTTGTGTAGATGGTCTTCAACAAATTTCTTTGTTTGGAAGGATAAGGTAGCTTGATCTCCTCAAGAACTTTAGGGATTAAAGGTTCAATTACCACATTGTTTCCCTTACCCAACCCAGCATTAGGCTCATCAAATTCATTCAAACCATCACACTCATCAAAGTCAAATTCTGAATCAGTTTGTTTTAAACATTCTGATTCAGATGACTCAGTCTCAGTTTCACTCATCTCAGTATCATCACCATTTACCAAATTATTAGTTTTAATTTCTGGTTCAATTTTAGTACTTGATACAAAATGGTTTGACAGACTGTTTGTCATTAACTTGGGTAAAGTAGTGTAGTTATCATTTATAGGAGGTGCAACAGCATTAAAACCCAACCCATACCTGTTCTTTGATTCAATATTAGAGTTGAGGAGTTTTTCATATTTCTGAAATGATAGTTGAAACTTCTGAAGTTTCACTTCAGTAGATGCATGCTCAGACATTGATTTTTTTAAAGAGGTTGTCAGATGCTTAACTTGTGATTTCAAATTATAATTTTCAGATACAAGTTTATCCAAATCCTTTTGTAAGGAAGTGATTTTGACCTGATACAGTTTATGTTCTCTTACATGAGATTCATTCAAAATCATTGTTTCTTTGACTTTATCAGCCAATTGTTGAGCATGAACCCTGTATCTTTCAACCTCTTCAACACAAACAGGTGAACATAATCTATCCCTTACCTCTATGGCCATGGGTGGAATTTTGTTCTCCAAGTTTGCCATTAGTGCTTGATTTTCCTCCTGCACTTCCTTCTCATACATGCTCCAGTCACAAATGCCATCTTGGAAAATAATCAAACCAGTTTCTTTAGTGTTACTGGTACCTGCTAAAGAGCTTGTGGCTGATGGGGATGAGATTGTTAGTTGGGGTTGCTTATAGCTTCTCTGATGTGATTGTCTTGTGTTTGTTGTTGATTGCTGATTGTTGTTGCATTCCCTTGAGAAGTGACCATACAAATTGCATTTGTAACACCTCACTTTTGATTTATCAACACCAATCTTGGTTGTTCTCCCTGCTACAGATAGTCCCTTGTTCCTTCTCATGTACATCTTGGCTCTATAAGCAATCATGGCCATTTTCCATTGTAAATCCATTTCTTCAACTTCATCAGGATAAAGTTCTTCTAGGTCTTGTTGGTAGATGTGAGTAGGAGTCAGAGTACTACCCAAATAAGCTTGAAAGCTTGAACTAAATGCTGCAAATGCTGCTTTCTGCTCTTCTGATTCTAGAACCATAGTGATTGGTTTAGATTTGGTGTTGCTTTTGTTGGTTTATGATCCCTTTGCTACTAAACTTTTTGAATCATCAGATTTCCCTTTTGCTTTCTGTTTGAATTGTTTTGAGAGTTTAATTTAATGGACTTTGCAGCATAGAAACTAGTTTTCTCTTTATTATCACTCTCAACACAAGAGCTTTCATCATCATCATTGGAGATGAATGCGCTCCCAGCACCCTTTGTTTCTTTGAATTGATATGGTGCTATCGGTGCTAATATACTCCTGTTTCTTGTTTTCTCATCTAACTCCAAAGCTTCTACCTTTCCACCAAAGTGTCTAACCCAATTGCCTTTAGATCAAGAGTATTATTAAACATAGACACAGTTTGAGTCCAACTTTTAGGCAAGGAGTGGAGCATCTTTTTGTTCAACTCCTTATTGCTATACTTCAACTCAAAGATATTCATCTTGGTAATAAGTTGCATGTATCTGTGGAGTTGTTGAGGAACAGATTCACCCACAATATGATGAAAAGTCATATATTGTGATCGAAGAGTATCCTTTCTGATGCTTTTGATCTCATCACTTCCTTCACACTAAGTGTGAAGAATTTTCCATAATGAGTTTGCTATTTTGTATGCTTCACACCTGATCAAGAGGTCTTCAGGTAAAGCCATAGTAAGCATACTATAGGCCTTATTGTCGACTTTGACTTTCTTGGCATCATCAGGAGACAAATTTTTCAAACTTATGTGCTGATTATTGTCTTTATAATCAGGTCCTAAAGCAGGTGGAATGTTAGGACCTTCATTAATGGACACCCATAAGTCAAAATCTGTATAGTTAACGTGGTTCCTAAATCAGATTTTCCAAGTTTTATACTCAGATTTATTCTCCAAATTTGGAGGTTGATAAGCTCCAACTGCTGAATTGCTCATTTTAATTTACTTTGTTAATTATCAAAATTATCAACAGATCTATGAATGTGAAAAGTAAATGCAATGCAGACACACTCACATAGCAATAACAAATCACTGATAATACTGATATTCAAATCAACTAAGAAAAAAATTCCTTAGAATTAATGACTTCTGTTGTAACACACTCTTAATTAAATAAGAAGTTGTGGTCAAAATTAGTCAAATCGCTCAATAAATTCACAGATGATTTGAAATTAAGATGTTAAATGATGATGGGTTTTGTTCTAACTTGTTGGAACAGCCTTGGGATATCGCACAATAACACAAATCCACGAATCGAAAGCCATTCTGATGCAAATCGAATTTAATCGAGCAATGGAACAATGATTAATGATCGATATAACAAGGTTTTAATGATTTTCACTAATTACACCAAACTAAAAATAAATAACCAATTAAAATAATCAAACTAATAGATCAATTGATCTAGATCAATGAGCACATGGCTTTGATACCACCTATGAATCCAAGGATCGAAGCAGGAATTATCAGCTTGATTTAACAAATAAAGATCGCTGAATATGTTGAATTCGAGTATCTTAAGCGTCTTTAGATAGAGTTGGGTTTAGTTGCTCGAAATGATCGGACTCAGCAGGATGACAAGAAGGAGAGGGAGGAGGAGCAAAGGAAAACTACTGGTACACTATGTCTCGAAACTATTTCCTTTAGATAGAGTCTGGTTAACTTGTCCATTTTGTCTGTTTCCTTTATCGCCAAGAAATGAGCAGACTTCGTTAATCAATCTACGATAACCCATATCGTGTCACAACCGACAGGAACCCTGGGTATTTTGGTAATGAAATCCATTGAAATCTGTTCCCACTTCAACATAGGAATCTCAGGTTGTTGTAATAGCCCAGATGGTTTCTGATATTCCACTTTTACTTTCGAGCAGGTCAAGCACTTGCTCACATATGTAGCTACATCCGCTTTCATGTTAGGCCACCAGTAGTGCGCCTTCAGGTCATGATACATCTTGTCGGATCCAGGATGTTGGACCAAAAGAACCAATGAGCCTGATCAGAAAAACCTTTAAGTCCCACAGACATTACAACAACTGAAGTAGTCTGCAACAGCTGAAGACATCAACTGATAACAAGGTCTGAAGACAAAGTCTGAAGTTAAAGAACTGAAGACAAAGTCCGAAGACAAAAGCTGAAGACAAAGACTGAAGACCAAGTTTCAGATGTTGTCACAACAGCTGAAGAAGACCTCTTCAGTAGTTGTGATGGTTTCCTTTCAGTAGTTATATTTTCCTTTCAGTTCTTTTGTAATCAGTAGTTTTATGTTTCTTGTAATCAGTACTTGTAGTTTCAGTAGTTTTAGTTTCATCTTGTACTTAGCATACTCTGAGATGTTCTCAGTTGTTGTGAACATTCTCAGTAGTTTGCTTACTTTCAGTTGTTTGTAATAATTCTGTTAAATGTCACTATCAAGTGACATCAGCAGACGTCACATTCCTTTATATAAGGAATGTTGACCTAATTGTAACCTACGAAGTTAGCGGCTGACATACCGAAGCATTTGTGCATAAATGATATTATCCCTTTTGCAGAAAACCCTCTTTCTCTATAACCGTGTACTGTTCCATTGAATATCTATTGTGTTCTTGCTATATTTGTCTAATTCTTGTTCTAATTCCGCTGCAATTCAACTCTAATTGATCAAACTTAGATCACTGATCCTGTCAAATGGTATCAGAGCAGGTTAATCATTGATCGGTTTAACAATTGATCATTGAAACTGCTATTTCGATATCTAAAGTTTGATCGAATTAGCATATTTGCAAGAATTGGTTATAGAGATTGATCTTCTGCTGCTTCTGGTTATTCAATTTGAGTTTCTTCTTGGTTCATATTGAGTTTGTTGTGTTTTTGTGCTAAATCTGTTGAAACTTGATTGAATTGGTTTGAATCTGAGAATGACTACTCCATCTAATGACCCTCACAATACTGGCTCCTCAACCAAGCCTCCGATGCTGGTTAGGAGTGAGTATAACATATGGCAACGAAGAATGCTCCATCACCTGTCTGTTAACAGTTCAGGTTGTTGGACATCTGTGGTTCACGGTCCACACAAGCCTATGGTGAACAATCCGGAGACCAACCAAATGGTTCCGAAGAAGAAGGAGCAATACTCAGATGAAGATCGTAAACTGTTTGAGATTGATGCTAAAGCCCATGGAATTCTGGCCATGGCACTGCCTAATGAAATCTATTCTGGGCTTATGCATCATGAAACTGCTCATGACCTCTGGAATGCTTTGAAGGAACAATTCGGAGGAACTGATGAGGTCTTAGCAAACAACAGAGAAATCCTCGCCCAAAATATGAGACATTCTCTCATAGGAAGGGTGAGACACTGACTCAACAGTTTGAGCGTTTCTCCTGCTTGATCTCTGAGCTGAAAATGGTCAAGCATGAGTATACTAACAGCCAGATGAACAACAGATTCCTCAGATCACTGCCTGAGAGATGGGACACATACACCATTGTCCTACGCTCCAGTGCAAATCTGGATAGCCTATCTCTCACCCAACTCCATGGGAAACTGCTTACATTTGAAAGAGAGATAGAGCAGAAAAGGAATCTGGCATCATCAGGAAAGCTCACTGATGACTTTGTACCAGGGAACACTGCCTTGGTCGGTCATGAGTCAGAATATGCTGGATCAGAAAGCCATTATGATGAGCATATAGATTTCTCTTCAAACAGTTCTGATCATGCATTTGTTGGTGTTGACAGTCATTCTGGGTGTAATAGTGATAATTTATGCTTTATCATGGATGATTTGAAGGGTATTGCTGATGATGATTTAGAAGAGATGGATATTTTGAGCCAAATGGCCTTGATCAATATCAGATCTCAAAAGTTCTACAAGAGAACTGGTAGGAAATTTCCAGGACTCTCTGGCAAAACCAAAGTTGGTTTTGACAAGAGTAAGTTGAGGTGTCACAAATGCCACAGGCTTGGGCACTTTGCAAGAGAGTGTAGATCAACTGGATCTAACTCCTCTGCACCCTTTGTGACCTTTCCAAGCAATAGTTCACAAAACAAAGGGCAACATCCTGCTAGTTCTGGTCATCACTCACAACCTCAATCTCCTGCATATTTTGTCCCTCAGGGTCCAATGCCATATCCATATCCCTGCTATTACATGCCACAGCCAAATCCAGTTCAAGTTCCTATAGCACAACAACCTCAAGCCCTACCTGAGCCTCAACCATCTCCATCACAATCTCAACCTCATCACAGCTTCTTCACACCAGGAGTTGTTGACTGGAGCAGCTTACCAGATGATCTTTCTGGTTTCAATGAGCAATTATTTGCTGGTGCTGGTCAACATGGTGGTGAACATCCTTTTGGGAATCTTGCTCTCATGGCCCTGGAGTCTACTGAGGGTTCCTGCTCCAATGCATCATCTTCACAGGTAACCCAGGTATCTTCTGAGGCTAAAGCCAAGTTATGTTCTGAATCATGCATAGCTGCCTTTGTCTCTATTAGAGAGGCAAATGTAGCTTTAATCAATCAAAATCTTGAGCTTGAGAAAACTATTTCCAAAAGAAAAGCTGAGTATGAGTCTGCTCTTAATGACAAAGATGATGAGATTTACAAGCTTAAATGCCAACTTAATGATGAAAAGGCTAAGGTAGAGGTCATACTTGAGAACCACAGAAGTCTCAAAGAGACACTTGCAGCTACCCAAGTTGAGTGTGACCGCTGGGTAACATCCTGCAAGGGATTTGAAATGCTTCTCAGCAAGCAAACAGCTTCAAATGTGAAGTTTGGAATAGGTTACAATCATACTGCACCACCTACTGATTTTACTTCAAAATCAATAGTAAAATCTGAAGGTGAAAGTAATTTCCAAACCACATCATCATGTGATTCATCCTCAAATGATAATACAAAATTAGAGGATGAAGTCAGTGTTAAGATCTCAGCAAATCAATTGCCTGATGGTTTAAATGCTGATAAACACATGAAGCTGAGCAATTCAGATGTTGTCCCTCAAAGTACTCCAAGTACTGAAGGGCAAGTCACAACATCTGAAAAGCATTTCAAATCTGCTGAAATAAAAGGATTAACAACTGCTGAGGAATCTATCATACGGTCTTTCAGGACGGATAGAGAACAGCTGAAGAACAAGTCTTCAGTTGTTACCGATCCTTCAGTACTTAACACAAGTACTGAAAGGAGGAAAGTACTGAAGATCACACCTTCAGTAGTTTCCACTTCAGCAGTTGATCAATCCAAGATGAAGAATAAGCCATGTGAAATATGTGGTAAATTCAATCATCTATCTGATGAATGCTGGTACAAAAAGGGTTCCAAACTCAACAGAGATAAGCTCATTAAAGAAGAGATTAATAAAATGAAAAATGAGTTTGAGACCAAGTTTGTACCACAGTCATCTCAAACTGATAAACCCAAGGCCTCACCAAAATCCAAAAAGAAGGATGGGGTTTATCAGAAAACAGCTGATAGTGTTCCTCATGATAAACATCAGACTAAGTCTGTGAATTTCAAGAAGGAGGAAATGGTGGGTCACAGGAACTCATCAAAAACAAGTACTGATGTGTCAAATGAGCTGAAGGCTTTAGCAACAAATCAGACACAACTTGTTATGATGGTTCAGCATTTGTTGGGGAGAGTTAACCAACTAGATGCACCTGTGATCAAACCACTGAAAAGGAAATCCAAGCCCAAATCTAAGAAATCCATTTCAGCACCATCTCCACCTTCATCAGCTGTTAATCATGAGAAACAAGTTATGGTTAAATCTGTTGATGAAAACAGACCCAAAACCAAAAAGGTTTGGGTCTCTAAAGCTAACTAGTTTCTTATGATAAATGCAGGGTTCTTCAGCATGCCAAAGAAGCATCTGGTATGTAGACAGTGGAGGATCTATGCATATGACTGGGAGCAGTTCTCTTCTTAATGACTACTCTCAAGGAAAGAAGGGATTTGTCTCATTTGGAAATGATGCTAAGGGTTACATCATCGGGAAAGGATTTGTGTCAAATGGAGAAATCAGATTTGATGATGTTAACCATGTGGAGAATCTCAAGTATAATCTACTGAGTGTCAGTCAGATGTGTGATAAAGGGCATGTTGCACTTTTCACAAGCCAGAACTGCCGGATTCTGTCTTCCAAAGTTCTGAGGCTGATTGACAAGGTATTGGATGAACATACTCTCCTGAGGCCAACAGGATAGGCCAACAGGATAGGAAGAGTATATGCCTTGGATTTGTCAAAGAAGATTGATTTAAAAGGTCATCCTTGCCTGTTCTCCAAGGCCTCTCCTCAGGAATCTAAACTGTGGCATAGAAGGCTGGGTCATGTTAATCTCAAAAACATGAATCAGCTGATCCACAATAGTTTAGTGAGAGGTCTACCAATAAAGGAGTTCCACTGCTTGTTTAAAAGGAAAACAACACAAAGTTTCATTCCCTCCTATAGAAGAACCAAAGTCCACTGCCTGCTTGCAATTACTGCACATGGATCTCTTTGGTCCTGTGAGAGTAATGAGCATGGCAAAGAAGAAATACTGTCTGGTAATTGTGAATGATTACTCCAGATTTGTATGGACCTTCTTCTTGCATTCAAAGGATGAGGCTGCTCAGACAATTATTAACTTTGTGTTGTATGTTGAGAAGCAGTATTCCCTATCAGTCAAGTGTATAAGAAGTGATAATGGAACTGAATTTAGAAACCATACACTTGATGATTTCTACCTTTCAAAAGGAATCAAGAGGCAGTATAGCATCCCAAGGACTCCAGAACAAAATGGAGTAGTGGAGAGAAAGAACAGGACCCTAATTGAAGCTGCAAGGTCCATGTTGGCTGACTCTGGTTTGCCACTGACCTTTTGGGCTGAAGCTGTCAACACAGCATGCTATGTGCAAAATAGAGCTTTAGTGAATCAGAGGTTGATGAAGACTCCTTATGAAGTTCTACATCATTTGGCTCCTCTAATTTCATTCTTCAGAGCATTTGGGTGTCCTTGTTACATTCTCAACACAAAGGATCAACTCCAAAAGTTTGATTCTAAGGTGGATGCAGGGTATTTTGTTGGGTATTCATCCACTTGCAAGGCTTACAGAGTGTTCAACTGCAGAACAAAGATGGTTGAAGAAACCTTGCATGTGAAGTTCAATGAATCTCCTAAGGACAAAATCCCACAAAACCCTGTGGAGTTGTTTGATCTGGACATACTGCAATATGTTCCTTATCAGCCTCCAGCTGTTGCAGATCATGTGAATTCATCACCTTCTGCAGCTAGTCATCCATCTGGTGGTACTGATGTTGATGATGATCCCAGTACTCACCTATTCAAGTTTAGTGATCAACTGCCTGAGTCTACTAAACTTGATGTTCCTGTAGCTTCAGTAGCACCATCCACAACAAATGCTGATGAGATTTCTGAATCCTCTACTTCATTTGACTTGCCATCTAATACTTGGTTTCAAGAATCTGGATCAACATCTGTTGCTGCTGAGCGTGCTACAAACACTTGCACAGATCTCATAGTGTACCAAGAGCTGAAGAATCACCCAATGTCTCAAATCATTGGTGATATCAATGCTGGTGTCTCAACTAGAAGTCAATTGTCCAACTTCTGCTTCTATGCTCTCTTCATCAGTCAGCAAGAGCCAAAGAACTATCATATTGCATTAAGAGACAATGGATGGGTTGATGCCATGCAGCTTGAGCTTCTTCAGTTCAAAAAGCAGCAAGTGTGGGAACTGGTTCCTCTACCCCCAGGTAAGTGTGCAATAGGCACTAAATGGGTGTTTAGGAATAAAACAGATGAAAATGGGCAAATTGTCAAGAACAAGGCCAGACTGGTTGTCCAGGGGTTTTCACAAGAAGAAGGTATTGATTATGATGAAACCTTTGCCCCTGTAGCCAGACTGGAGGCAATTAGATTGTTCTTAGCCTATGCTGCATTCCACAATCTTAAAGTTTTTCAAATGGATGTCAAAAGTGCATTTTTATATGGTAAAATAAAAGAAGAGGTTTATGTGTGTCAACCACCAGGTTTTGAGGATAATAAACATCCTGATTGGGTGTATAAACTTGATAAGGCTCTTTATGGGTTGAAACAAGCTCCTAGAGCCTGGTATGAAACACTGTCAAATTTTCTTCTTCAGAATAATTTCACTAGAGGCTCCATAGATAAAACTTTGTTCATTAAGAAAGTGGGTCAGCATAAGCTCCTTGTTCAAATTTATGTTGATGATATTATTTTTGCATCCTCTGATCCACAGTTGTGTGATGCATTTACAAAGTTGATGCAACAAAAATTCGAAATGAGTGCCATGGGAGAATTACAGTTCTTTCTAGGTTTGCAAATCAAACAAAAGGCTGATGGAACTTTCATTCATCAGTCAAAATACACAAAGAGTCTTTTGGAAAAGTTTGATTTACAAAACTGTAAGCCCTGTTCTACTCCCATGTGCAGCACCACACAACTGGATGCAGATCAGAAAGGTAAAGCTGTTGATGAAACACTTTACAGATGTATGATTGGGTCCTTGATGTACTTAACAGCTTCTAGACCAGATATTATGTTTGCAACTTGTGTTTGTGCTAGATTTCAGGCTGCTCCTAAAGAGTCTCATTTGATTGCAGTCAAGAGGATCTTTAGATATCTGCAAGGTACTCAATCTCTAGGTCTTTGGTATTCCACTGGGCACTCTTGCAAATTAGTTGCTTTTTCTGATAGTGACTATGCAGGGTGTAAATTAACTAGAAAATCAACTTCTGGTGGATGTCAATTCCTAGGCAACTGTTTGGTTTCTTGGCAGAGTAAGAAACAAACATCTGTTGCTACATCCACTGCTGAAGCCGAGTACATTGCTGCTGCAAGTTGTACATCTCAGGTACTCTGGCTTCAGAATCAATTATTGGATTATGGCATTACAGAGACTAAGACTCCATTACTAATGGATAGTGCTTCAGCTCTTTGTATTGTCAAGAATCCAGTCCAGCACTCTAGGACCAAACATATTGAGATCAGACACCATTTTATTAGGGATTGTTTTGAAAAAGGTCTGATTGATCCAAAGTTTGTTCCTAGTGCTGATGAGCTTGCAGACATATTTACTAAGCCTTTGGACAGTTCAACTTTCCAAAACCTAGTGTTAAGGCTTGGTATGCTGCAGCTAGAATAAGTGACAACTACTGATGATCTCAGTCAACAAGTACTGATGAGCATTCGTATACTATTGTCACAAATAAGTACTGATAAGTTCTTTTATCCTCAGTAGTTTTCATAACTACTGAAGACTAAATTACTTAAAAGTACTGAAGTACTCTATCTGTTGAAAAGAACTGATGTGGTTACAACTACTGATGTAGTTACAACTACTGATGTCAGTATAACAGATAAGTACTGATGACCAATGAAACGTCTGAAAATCAGACAAAAAGTCTGATAAGTGTTGAGGTCAGAATGAAACAGCTGATGAGCTAAGAATTGACGACAACAGCTGATGAGAAACTTTTCTCTTCAGTTGTTTCTACAACTGCTGTTTCACTTCATACAACTGAAGCCAAAACCATGTCTTCAGTAGTTTTACAACTACTGATGACTAACACCAAATCTTCAGTTGTTTACAACACCTGAAGCCAAAACCATGTCTTCAGTAGTTTCACAACTACTGATGACTAATACCAAGTCTTCAGTTGTTACAACTTCTGAAAGTTAATACCAGGTCTTCAGTTGTTTTCAAACAACTGATGACAGCACCAACACTTTCAGTCGTTTTATATCAGCCTTTTCTTACCCTATAAATACCTAAACCTACTTTCAAACGTTTCATTAGCCGTTTTATGTCCTTCACTCTCTCAACAATGGCGACCATGAAACTCAAACCCAGACACAACTGTGTTGCCTACCTCTCGAAATCGGCCTTTTGGAACAAATTTGATAATGCCATCGATCTTATGGTAGATTCCCAGTACCGAACCGCTTTTCTTCTGAATCCTACAATATACCCCGATTCCCTAAGCCAATTCTGGACCAACGTCTCTATGCAAACTGGTGAGAATGATAGCCAAATCACTCTCCAGTCGTTGGTTAACCAGAAACAGGTGGTCATCACTCCAGACATCATTCGACAAACCCTAAATCTACATGATGCCACCTGTGTCACAGAATACGAAAGGCACAACTGATATTTCTTTCATCAATAACGGGTATGAAGGAGACTTAAGTGCTACCACCATTCTGAAGAAGCACTTCCATGATGCTGAACGTCTTATATTCCACATGGTGAATGTCTGCCTTGCATCAAAAACCTCCTCATGGGATCAGATGTCCTCCCGATGGCAACAGGTATTATACTCTATCTTTGAACGACAAAATCTAAATTTTTCTGAGATAGTTTTCATGGAACTAAAGGATCTGGCTTTGAAACCTGTGGCAAACAGATGGATATTATATCCCAGGTTTCTCATGGCCATAATTTTAAATCAGCTAAAATCAGACGGCCTTGTTGGCCTTGGAGTCCCTGCTCCGGCTGTATTGCCTGAAGTATACTCCAGGCACAACTCTGACCCTACACTGAAAGGGGCTGCCCGGCTGCTAAAACCCAAGCAGCGGGAACCCACAGCCTCCACTTCCAGATCCAAAGTCCCCACCAAACCCAACACCAAAAAGCCCAAAAAGGCTACTCAGGGAGATGAGTCCCCTGAGGATGCCCCTGTACCACCAATACAGGAAACACTTACTGGTTCTAACCCCCCAGTAGTGTCAAAGACTCCACCAGCCCTAGCCGCTCAGGCATCCTCTCAACAGGATCCTGATGCAACCATAATTGGGGATACCACAATGCTGGAACCTATCTCAATTGAGAAGGTTACCATTGAAGAGCACCAGTCACCCCGGGTGCAATCTGCTTCAAACCTATCTCCAAATGCAACCGCCCCTCAAAGCCCAACCATTATAGTTGCACAAGTGCTGAGTCAGCTGCATTCCTCTCCTCCTCCCCAGAAACCAATTACAATGGGGAGAACCTCAACAGCTGAGGAAGAGGACCAAAATGCTGCTGATAACCCACAGCACAGGGGTTATAATGTTCAATCTCCCCGTGTAGAGGAGGAGGTTAGAACATCTGGTGAGGCTGCCACTTCTACTGATTCAGCAAATGAACAGGATGCAGTTGGTAACATCTCTAAGACCTCACCAGAGGCAACTGCCGATGAAGGACTCAGTCCTGAGGCAGGAAGTCCCCAGAACCAAGAACAAGGGGCACATGCTACAACTGATCTACACTCAGGGCATGTACATCCTGATTCAATCAGGAGGTCAGGTGATTCAGCAAAGACTGATGATGACCTGGGCTTTTTCTTCGATGTCTTAGCCCAAACACAATCCTTGAGGCTGAGGTGAGCAGACTCAAAGAACTGCTTGCCAAAATGTCTCAGGATCAAAGTCCATCTGCCCCAATAAACCCACAGATGGCACCTTCATCTGAAGGTTCACCAAACACTCAGCCACTACACTCAACTGAGCCACCAGCCACTGCTTTTGGCACCACCTCTCAGGGACAGAACCCCTCTGAGCAGATGGTTGCTACCTTTCAACATTCCTTACCTCTCATCACTCCCATCATCAATGAGATTGTGCATAAAGCCATTGATGAGAGGATCTCCTCAAATCTACAAACACTTGTTGATGATGCTGTGCAAAAGAAGCTTTCTGCCATTCAAACCCCTGAACCCAATGCACCCAAAAAGGGGGAGTCTAAGGCAGTGAAAGAAAGAAAGAGAAAGAGAGTGGAAGATGAGAAACAACAAGAGAAAGAAAAGGAGTTAGAAAAGGAAAAACAGCTGATCACATACAAGAGAAAGAAAAGTGCTGAAACTCAAAAGCCTGATGAAGAGAAATCATTGGAAGATCTGGTTAAAGAAGCTGATGAAGCTCACAGCAGATCAATGGACAGAATAATAGACCAACTCTTCAGACAGGGCTTTGATACAGCTACATTAGACACTGAGATCAGAAGGCTGGAGATTAAAGAGATACAAGAGAGATGGGCCAGTTACAGTGTGATGGAAAGGGAGAGGTTGGAGATAATGATCAGGTTTATTGCAAAATACTTGGGAAGATCATTAATTGAGATTAAATCATGGACCAGAGACAGTATTCTGGCAATAACCACCAGAATCTGTGCTTCTGAAGCATTCAATAAGGGGTTGATTATCGAAGCCTTAGATGAAGCAGGTGCTGGGAAGAGAACTGATATGGCCAAGCTTTCCAAAGCCAAACTTACCACAAAAATGCTAGATCAGCCTTCCCAAACTCCCACTCAAAAACAACCAACCCCACAACTCTCCAAACCAATCCCTAAACCTAAACTTAAACCAACTCAACCCTCAAAACCAACTCCCTTACCCCAAAAACCACCTCAAACCACATCCAATGATGCACCCAGAAGGAGGAGAAGGGTGTTGAGGATGGAAGAAGAAGAAGAAGAAGATGATGAAGAAGACAGTCTGCCAATCTCTGCTGTTCTAAAAATACCTGAGCCCAGAAGTCAACAAATGATCACACCAGACTTTCAGAGGCAAATGGTGAAAGTTAAGATTGAAGAAGAAGAACAGCAGAAACAGCACGATGAGCAACTTTTGAAGATGGTTGACAAAGAGTTTCCTCAGTCATCATCTATACAAGCCATGAAGAAACACGCTCAAAGGCTGTATGCTCTCAGGCATACCTTTCAATATCAAAAGGAGAGAGTAAGGATTTGGCCAGACCCCAGGGTTAGTTCTAGAATTCATAAGAAATCCATACCAAGTAGATACAATGGCCAAGTGAGAAAGACCATAGATGCTGTTATTATGTTGGCCATTGTAGTCTCACCCTGGGAGATACTTGAAGACTTCAAGAGAGCCTACAAGTCAAAGATGACCCCTCAAACTCTAATGGAGAACAAAATGGTCAAGAAGGGGTTGTTATACAAGAGGCTTGAAGAGATCAAGAAAAATGAACTCCAGTTGTTATTAGAAGGGACTCACCCAGATGAATTTGCTTACAGAGAGATAACAACTGTTGAGTTGAAAAATGGAAAGACAGTAAAGTACCTATCAGAGTACTATGGCCCAGAGTTCTTCTTCGAAGGAGAAGCAGAAGAACTCACTAAGGAGGAACAAGTTGTTCTCCTTGAGGCCTACGTCAGAGAGTCTTATAGACTCATCAATGGGAAGTAGGTTTCATGGTTGGGATAACAGCTCTGTGTCCAGTTCCCCAAGACAGAGTTCCCTTCCATCCTTTGACATTCACATCTACTGAAACCTGTTCCCTGGCCTGTGCTTATCTGATATTTCTGAAGCTGATCAAGAGAGTATTTCTGCCAAGAATAAGTGGGACCTCAATAAGCTTAAAGGTTTTGGCTGCATTGGTTCAGGGGGAGTTTGTTGGACCAAAAGAACCAATGAGCCTGATCAGAAAAACCTTTAAGTCCCACAGACATTACAACAACTGAAGTAGTCTGCAACAGCTGAAGACATCAACTGATAACAAGGTCTGAAGACAAAGTCTGAAGTTAAAGAACTGAAGACAAAGTCTGAAGACAAAAGCTGAAGACAAAGACTGAAGACCAAGTTTCAGATGTTGTCATAACAGCTGAAGAAGACCTCTTCAGTAGTTGTGATGGTTTCCTTTCAGTAGTTATATTTTCCTTTCAGTTCTTTTGTAATTAGTAGTTTTATGTTTCTTGTAATCAGTACTTGTAGTTTCAGTAGTTTTAGTTTCATCTTGTACTTAGCATACTCTGAGATGTTTCAGTTGTTGTGAACATTCTCAGTAGTTTGCTTACTTTCAGTTGTTTGTAATAATTCTGTTAAATGTCACTATCAAGTGACATCAGCAGACGTCACATTCCTTTATATAAGGAATGTTGACCTAATGTAACCTACGAAGCTTAGCGGCTGACATACCGAAGCATTTGTGCATAATGATATTATCCCTTTTGCAGAAAACCCTCTTTCTCTATAACCGTGTACTGTTCCATTGAATATCTATTGTGTTCTTGCTATATTTGTCTAATTCTTGTTCTAATTCCGCTGCAATTCAACTCTAATTGATCAAACTTAGATCACTGATCCTGTCAAATGGTATCAGAGCAGGCTAATCATTGATCGGTTTAACAATTGATCATTGAAACTGCTATTTCGATATCTAAAGTTTGATCGAATTAGCATATTTGCAAGAATTGGTTATAGAGATTGATCTTCTGCTGCTTCTGGTTATTCAATTTGAGTTTCTTCTTGGTTCATATTGAGTTTGTTGTGTTTTTGTGCTAAATCTGTTGAAACTTGATTGAATTGGTTTGAATCTGAGAATGACTACTCCATCTAATGACCCTCACAATACTGGCTCCTCAACCAAGCCTCCGATGCTATATTTGTCTAATTCTTGTTTTAATTCCGCTGCAATTCAACTCTAATTGATCAAACTTAGATCACTGATCCTGTCACAGGATGTATAAAGTACTTAGACTTGTGCCTCACTCATAACTAAGTCTCTTAGATTTCCATGCAAAGGTACCTAAAGTCTGTCCATAAAATAACGAACTCCATCCGCCTTTACTTCCAACTGTTTATACATTCCCCGTAACGATTCAGACACAATGTTTTCTGCTTTCAGAGCTTCTATCTGAGCCTCTTGGAATTGTTCAGGTAACCGTGTGCTAATCGTAAGTTGCAAAGCTCGCACTCGTCGGGGCTTAGCAGTTTCCTTTCTACTTAGCGTGTCAGGGACTACATTAGCCTTTCCCGGATGATATTTGATAGCACAATCATAGTCGTTCAATAATTTTACCCAGCGTCTTTGCCTCATGTTCAATTCCTTCTGCTCAAAGATGTGCTAAAGACTCTTGTGATCAGTGTAAATAGTGCACTTGGTACCATACAAGTAATGTCTCCAGATCTTTAAAGCAAAAACTACCCCACCCAGTTCCAAGTCATGGGTGGTATAGTTCTTCTCATGTACCTTTATCTCACTACATCAAGACACAACCAAGTCCTTGAATAGAAGCATCACAATAGACTACAAAGTCATCACTTCCCTCCGGTAACGCCAATATCGGTGCGCTACATAGTTTCTGTTTCATTAATTGGAAAGCAGATTCCTGACTCTCACCCCATTTGTACGTTGTTCCCTTGTGAGTCAAGGCTGTGAGAGGTTGAGCGATCTTAGAAAAGCCTTCAATAAATCGCTGATAGTATCCTGCCAGTCCAAGAAACTGTCGTATCTTGCTTGGCGTTTTGGGTACCGCCCAATACTTTATTGCTTCAATATTTGCAGGATTGACATGTATTCCTTTCTAATTAACAATATGACCCAAGAATTGCACTTCACGTATCCAGAAATCACACTTGGAGAACTTGGCGTACAGTTGTTCCTTTCTAAGTAATTCCATGATTAAACGTAAGTGCTCCTCATGTTCTTCCTCAGTCCTTGAGTAGATTAATATGTCATTGATAAACACAATAATAAACTGATCGAGATAGGGTTTGCACACACGATTCATGAGGTCCATGAATACGGCTGGTGCATTCGTCAACCCGAATGGCATGACCAAGAACTCGTAATGACCGTAATATGTATGGAAGACAGTCTTTGAGATGTCTTACTCTCGAACTCTCAGTTGAGGGTACACAGACCTCAAGTCAATCTTAGAATAATAGCTTGATCCTTGAAGTTGATTGAACAAATCATCTATACGAGGTAATGGGTATCTATTCTTGATCGTAACCTTGTTCAGTTCTCTATAGTCGATGCACATTCAAAATGTACCATCCTTCTTCTTGACAAATAGAACTGCTGCTCCCCAAGGCGACGAGCTTGGTCGGATAAACCATTTATCCAACAGCTCTTGTAGTTGAGCAGATAATTCTTGTAGTTCGTTTGGAGCTAATTGGTAAGGTGCTCTTGCAATCGGAATGGCTCCTAGAGTCAAATCAATCTGGAATTCAAATTGATGATGAGGTGGTAATTCAGGCAGATCCTCTGGGAACACCTCAGGTAAGTCACGAACGACAGGGATATCCTCTATCCTCTTTTCTTCTGGTTGTTTATCAGTAACGAGGGCTAATATGGCTAAGCGGTCTTTCTGCAACAACTTCTATGCTTTCATGAATGAGATGATGCCCATCACTACACCACTTCTATCGCCTCTGATCGTAAGAATTTCTTCAATAATAGGGATTCGTATAATCTTCTCATGATGTATGACTTCACCTGCTCGTCGGAAAGCCAATCCATGCCTACTACTACATCAAAACTCCCTAGTGTAACAGGCATGAGATTTATGTCAAAGGTATGACCAGCAAGTTCTATCTTGTAATCTCTAAGGATATGCGTTACGTGAATCTGCTTACCATCAGCTAACTCTATGGTGTAGTTAGATTCTAATGCTGAGGGCATATCACTTAAAAGGCTACTAAACTTAGTGAAGATAAAACTTCTATCAGCTCCCGTGTCAAACAGTATAGTAGCAAAACGACTGTTAATAGAAAATTTACCAGTAACAGTAGTAGGGTCGCTTAGAGCCTCACCTGAACTGACAACAAAGGCTCTCCCTTTTGTTCCACCGTCGTTACCACCGTTGCTATTGCCATGCCATTGTTGTTGTTGTTGTTGTTGTTCCCACTGTTGTTTACATCATTCCTGTTCTTCCTCAACTGAGGACAGTTTCTCCTATAATGGCCCTCTTTCCCATATTCAAAGCAGCCTTTGGGCGTTTCCTAGGATTGTTGTGGCTTTTTCATCAACTCGCCATGGCAGTCTTTTGCTGCATGCCCAATCTTTCCACAGCGCTGACATTTGAAGTTGTCACATCAGCCCACATGATGATAGTTACACCGGTTGCACTTTGGGTGTCTCCCTTCGTATCCGCTTGGCCCTTGGTTTGAGGTAGTCTTCTGGTGGAAGCTTCTATTGTTGTCGAACCTCCTCTGTTGCTGATGATGTTGTTACTGTTGAGGTTGACTGTTTGATGACGATCCCTTGTTGCCTGAGCCGTCCCACTTGCGTTTATTATCGGGCACGCTTGCCACAGCGCCCTGCTTGGGTAGTTTGCCTTGCTCTACCACTTGATCAGTAAGTTTGTGGGCTAGTCGAATCACCTGTTGAATAGTAGGGAGGTTTGCAGCAGTCACCATGCTTTGTATCTCCGGAACCAAGCCGCATAGATAAAGCTCAATCCGCTTAATCCGCTTGTCGATCATGCCTGGGCAAAGCATTGCCAACTCGTGAGACCTTGTTGTGTAGGCCTCAATCTCAGATCCTTCCATTTTCAATTGCCAGAACTTAGCTTCCAGCTGTTGGACTTCATTTCGAGGACAATCTGAAGTGCCGCTAGCTGTTCCTCCAGTCCAGTCAAGCTATCATCTATCCCTACACTGTGAAGCTCTTGACCAGCCAAAGTATGATGCCCACCAATGGCCATCGAAGTCGCTCCTGAAGCGTCTCTACCTGGAAAAGCAGCTGACGTATCTCATATCGTAAAGTGGAGTTCTCATCAGTGAGTCCTCTAATGCGCTGTCTCTCAGTGTCTAACGTAACCACTAAATCTGCAATCGCCTGCTCGAGAGGGATGTCTAGGGAAGGAAGAGTAGGTGATGTAGAGGTTGTCGATGACCTAGTCCTAGGTTGGGTAGGTGCTACAGCTGGTACACGCTCCCTATAAACCATAAGATTTACAAAGGTGGGGTAAAAATCCCAGTTCCGCGGAGGATCGAGCTTAGGTATTACGAAAGGTTGATCCCAATCCATTTCCTCAGAAGGGTAAGGGTGTCGGGACCAGTCTGATCCCCTATCAGGTACGGGTGAAAAAGGAGGTGATTCAGACCGTGCAGGTCTCTTGCCTAAATCTCTGGATGACGATGCCATGCAGCGAAGTACGTGATGCGTATGCCAATGAGTATACAGTAAGGAAATAAGTGACGAGTAACAAACAAACTATGCGGTTATAGTCTAGTATGTATGCAACCTAGTTTCCTATAACCAATGGCTCTGATACCAATCTGTCACACCTTCAAAATCCACGTGTGGGGTTTTATCGCTAGGCGTGTGACAAACCAGGATCTCAGTCATTAGTTACTCAGAACGACTCTATATGAAACATTCAAGCAAAATCAGAGTTTAAAACTTTAAAACAATGCGTAAGCGTTCAGTAAACAAGACAAACCAAAGTAATGCAATGTAATGTAAAATACACAAACACATGCCAACCGTTGTTCAAAATAGAATACACAATAATTCCAATAGAAAACCAACAAATGTTCCCAACAATGCTGACCCACAAATGCTGACCCGTGAGTGCTCCTAGGCTTTTCATTAACCATGACCTGAGAATAGCATACTAAAAGAGTCAACACAATGATTGGTGAGTTCAAGAGTTTGTTTAAAACATAACAGTAACAGTTATAAAACATAAGAGTGCATTGAATTAGATAGCTAGTCTAAATTCACAAGTAATAATCGAAGTGATTTCGCGATCGAAGCTGACAGCGTTTCGTTTGATTGCCTCCCTTCATGACTTACTAGGTCGTGAGACCATGTGTCAGGACAATATTGCACTCGTTTGACCTTGAGTCGCACAGGTGGGGCTTGTCAAGCCCAGAAGTACTACCCAAGATTTCCCGCTAGTCCCAATATTAACGATCTGAAAGTGTGAGGACTTTTATAGTATATCGCACTACATTACACTATACACAACTTATAATCAATAAAGCGTTTCAGAACGAGTATGCTATCTCCCCTAAAAGAGAGTGTAAATAAAGTGGGGCATGAACTCACCTGGGTGCACATGAATGATATTAAAGCTAACTTGAGAGAGAGAGGAAAGAAAACCTTCAGAGGTTACCTAGAACACACAAGTACATGAGTACGTGTACACAGAATCATTAACAACCCTAAGTTCTCAATAAACGCATTGACGTAAGGTTTTGGAAAAACACGACACATTTGACCCAGTTGACCCGTTTGACGCGTTGGTGACATTATTGTTGAAATCCCATTTAATCAAGCATAGCAACTCATCATACACAGTTATCATACAAGTTGTTCACGTATGTCACTTCATCAACCACTTGTTCTACCAAGATCATCATACAACTTAGATTATCATACAACTCATGCGAATCTCAAGTAGTCAACATGCTCAACACAATTATAATTACATCACAACTAGTACATCATACACAAAGTCTAATCATGCACAACATGCCATGTGAAGCCACTCACGACTTCACACCCTAAACCCTGCCAATCCTACTAAGTAGGGGCCTCAGATTCGCACGTGTGTATGACGATCATCATCATGTATAATCCATAAAAGTCCAAATTTCCCAATTGACCAATCAAGTATCCATACAACCCAATTAACACATTCCACCACATTAGACACCATCAATAAACATTCTAACATGACCCTAACATTATCACACCCTCAAAATCCACGTGCGGGGTTTTACCGCGAGGCGCGTGACATACCAGGATCTCAGTCATTAGTTACACAGAACGACTCTATATGAACTAACATTCAAAATCAGAGTTTAACTTTCAAATATGCGAAAGCGTTAAATAAACGAGTAAACTCAAAACAATGTAACATGATTTAAAATGCGCAAACATAAGCGCCCAAGTATTATGCAAAACCAAAACACGATGTTTAGACAATCATAATCCAAATCAATGTTTCATAACATGCTGACAAACACCATGATGTTGACCCATGTGACGTGCTCCTAGGCAATAGCAACCTTAACCTGAGAATAACATACTAAAAGAGTCAACACAATGGTTGGTGAGTTCAAGAGTTTGCTGTTAAACATAAACCAATAATAGTTGCAAAATATAAGATGTGTATTGTAATAGATAGCTAGTCTATAAATAAATAGTAATAATCATAGTGATTTCGCGATTGAAGCTATCTGTGTTACATTTTTTGCCTCCTGCCACGACTTACCAGGTCGTGACAAATGTTCGTTAGGTTAATATTGCACCCGTTTGACCTCGAGTCGCACAGGTGGGGCTCGTCAGACCTAGTAGTACTACCCAAGATTTCCCGTTAACCATCATTATTAACAATCCAAAAGTGTGAGGACTTTCATGGTAGTCAACACTATATCATACCATACACAACTTATCATGATAAAGCGTTTGTAAAAACCAGTATGCTATCTCCCCCAAAAGAGAGTAAGTAAAAGAGTGGGGCATGAACTCACCTGATGCGCGCAAGAATTAACTTAGAGCTTAACTTGAAAGAAAGAGTGGAAAGACAACCTTCAAAGGTCACCTAAAACACATGAGTACATAAGTACGTGTACACAGAATCAATATGAAACCCTAAGTGCTCTACAAACCAAGGAACTCAAGGTTTAAGAAAAACAAGACACATTTGACCTAGTTGACCCGTTTGACCCGTTGGTGACATTATAGGTGAAATTTCATTCAAACAAGCATAACAGTACATCACACATGGTTAACATACAAACTGATTACATATAACCCTTCATTAACCACATGTACTAACTAGATCATCATACAGCCAGATATCATACAAATCATACGAATCTCAAACAATTATCATGCTCAACATTGTTACAACACAACCAATGCATCATACATAGAATCAAATCATGCACAGCATGCCATGTGAAGCCACTCACGACTTCACACCCTAAACCCTACTAATCCTACTAAGTAGGGGCCTCAGATTCGCACGTGTGTATGATGATCATCAACATACCATTTAACAGAAACCATATCATCCAAAATGTTCAACCATGATCAACCACAAACCAACAATAGTCCTAACATACCCATATGACCCATTACCATGAATTCCCACAAACAGGCCAAATTAGATAACTAACCAACTAAACATTCATACAACCCAAACAATACATTCTACCACCTTAGAAATCATCCATGAACATACTAACATGATCCTAATGTCCCAAACATGTTCAAATCCTCATACTCAAGAATTTGTGCAATTAAAGTTTCCCTTTTAGGAAAGCACATCCAAAAATCTATCAAACATCCAAGACATTCATGGATTCATCAATAATATACCAATTCAAGCTCATGATAACATCTAGACATGATCAATAACATCCAATTATCATAATTCATCAACCTTCATAGCCAAAAGTTACTATCTTTAGTAAGACATGAACTACAACATTCATTCTTGGATTTCTAGCACTCAAATCAACAATCTAACATCCAATTATCATCACAAACAAATCAACAACATCAATTCATCATCAAATCACCATATCCATGCAAATAAAGTTACTATTATTAGTAACCTATGAACAACGCATCAAAATCATAGCTTTCTTGCATAATCGACGTTAACTAGCATCAATCTAACCTAACTAACATAATAACATCAACAAATAACCAAGAATTCGACATTATGCACATCAATCGACTAGAGTTTCGGCCAACATGAAAAACCATAAAAAACATATAAAAATCTAACCTTTAAACGTGTAATGGCTTACAATTGATGATTCTAACGCATTGTATGGCTTGTAATCGACCAAAATCCAGGGTTCCTTGCTTGTTCCTGGCTGAATTCGAAGTGTGTGTGTGTGTGGGAGGGATGTCGCGGCCGTAGGGGTGTGGGGGCTAGGGTTGGGATTTTTGTTGTATTTAATTTATCAATATTACCCTTTTTTCCCTTATAACTTGTATTTTTATTAAATTAAGCTTTTAAAAACTCTTTTAAAATGTTTTTAACTAAAATAATAAACATATAAACTAATAATAACAATTATATGTATTATCTTTACAAGCTACAAAATTTACAAACTAAATACACACATTTCCACGTTACGCGATAAAATTGACAATCAATATTTAAATTGCGTAATCACATAAGCACAACTTAATAATCAACATAGGAATTATTTGTTTGACATTATTAATTATTATTAAGTCACCAACATTCAACGACAACTAGTGTGTGCTCACGACACGTATATGCAAGACTTAACGGAACTAACGGAGTTTGGTAAAGGAAAATTACCGGATGTCACATTATCCCCATGTTGAAAGAATTTTCGTCCCGAAAATTGCGTTACATGGTGAGTGTTCCATCACTGGTCTGTTGCATTGGCACAAAGTAATCAAAATCGAGTGAGTTTTGGGTGAGTTGTCACATCATCCCCATGTTGAAAGAAATTTCGTCCCGAAATTTAAATCAGTACCTTCGTCGGCTGACATCGTCCTTTCGAATAGCTGAGGATACTTAAGCTTCACCTGGTCCTCACGTTCCCACGTGAATTCTGGTCCTCACGTTCCCACATGAATTCTGGTCCATGTCTCGAGTTCCAACGAACCTTGACTATGGGTATCTTGCTTTGCTTAAGTGTCTTCACCTCACGATCCATCACTTTGACCGGTTCCTCAATGAAGCGTAATTGTTCATCCACTTGAACTTCTTCTAGCGGTACGATCATCGTTTCATCCGTTAAGCACTTCTTCAGATTTGAAACATGGAATGCATCATGGATTCAACTGAGTGAATTAGGTAAGGCTAGTCGATAAGCCACTGGACCTATTCTTTCCAAGATTTCAAATGGTCCAACGTATCTCGGATTTAGCTTTCCTCGCTTACCAAACCGAATCACGCCTTTCCATGGTGAGACCTTCAGTAACACTTTATCACCAACCTGAAATTCTAGAGGTTTTCGTCGCTTGTCAGCATAACTTTTCTGTCTGTCGCGCGCTGCAGCCATACGGTTCCTTATTTGCATAATCTTTTCAGTGGTCTCGTGTACTAACTCAGGACCCGTTAGCTGGCTATCACCAATTTCAGCCCAACAAACTGGTGATCTACATTTTCTCCCATACAACGCTTCGAAAGGTGCCGCCTTTATGCTAGTGTAATAACTGTTGTTGTAAGAAAATTCCACCAATGGTAGGCGAACTTCCCAGTTATTCCCGAAGTCAATCACACAAGCACGTAACATGTCCTCCAAAGTTTGTATAGTACGCTCGCTTTGACCATCAGTCTGTGGATGATAAGCAGTACTCATATCCAATCGCGTACCTAAAGCTTTCTGCAACGACTGCCAGAAGTACGATGTGAAACGAGCATCACGGTCAGAAATAATTGAGATCGGTACTCCATGCCTCGAAATGATCTCCTTCACATAGAGTCGGGTTAATTTCTCCATCTTGTCTGCTTCCTTTATCGCTAGGAAATGAGCAGACTTTGTTAATCTATCCACGATAACCCATATTGTGTCGCAACCAGTAGAAGTTCGAGGTAGCTTGGTAAAGAAATCCATTGAGATCTGATCCCACTTCCACATAGGGATCTCGGGTTGTTACAATAGTCCAGACGGTTTTTGATACTCCACTTTAACCTTTGAGCAGGTCAGACACTTGCTCACATATGTAGCTACATCCGCCTTCATGTTAGGCCACTAATAGTGCACCTTCAAATCATGATACATCTTGTTAGATCCAGGATGTATAGAGTACTTAGACTTGTGTGCCTCACTCATGACCAAGTCTCTCAGATTTCTGTGTAGAGGTACCCAAAGTCTATCCATGAAGTAACTAATTCCATCCGCTTTTACCTCGAGCTGCTTGTCCATTCCCGTAAGGATTCGGACCTAATGTTTTCTGCTTTCAAGGCTTCCGTCTGAGCCACTCAATTTTTTTCCAGTAACTATGTGCTAATGGTAAGCTGCAAAGCTCACACGCGTCGAGGCTTAGCCGTTTCTTTCCTACTCAGCGCGTCAACGACTTCATTTTCTTTCCCCGGATGATATCTGATGACACAATCATAATCGTTCAACAATTCCACCCAGCGTCTTTGCCTCATGTTCAACTCCTTTTGCTCAAAGATGTGCTGAAGACTCTTCTGATTGGTGTAAATAGTGCGTTTGGTACTGTACAAGTAGTGTCTCTAGATCTTTATGGCAAAAACTACTGCACCCAGCTCCAAGTCATGGGTGGTATAGTTCTTCTCATGAATCTTCAACTGTCTAGAGGCATAAGCTATCACCTTTTCCTACTGCATCAGGACGCATCCAAGCCCTTGAATGGAAGCGTCAAAATAGACTACGAAATCATCACTACCATCCGGTAACGTTAATATTGGTGCGCTACACAATTTCTGTTTCAGCCACTGGAAAGTAGATTCCTGACTCTTACCCCATTTGTATGTGGTTCCCTTATGAGTAAAGGCTGTGAGAGGTTGTGCAATCTTAGAGAATCCTTCGATGAACCATCGATAATATCCCGCTAATCCAAGGAATTATCGTATCTCACTTGGTGTCTTAGGAACAGTCCAATTCTTTATCGCTGCAATCTTTGTAGGATCAACATGTATTCCCTTCTCGTTGATAATATGACCCAAGAATTGCACCTCACGTATCCAGAAATCACACTTAGAAAACTTTGCGTACAGTTGTTCCTTTCTAAGTAATTCCAAGATTAAACCTAAGTTCTCTCCATGTTCTTCCTCAGTCCTTGAGTATATCAGTATGTCATCAATAAAGACGATAACAAACTGATCAAGATAGGGTTTGCACACGCGATTCATGAGGTCCATGAATACTGCTGGTGCATTTATCAACCCAAATGGCATGACCAAAAATTCATAGTGACCATATCATGTACGAAAGGAAGTCTTCAAGATGTCCTCTTCTCGAACTCTTAGCTGATGATACCCAGACCTTAGAACAATCTTAGAGTAATAGCTTGATCCTTGCAGTTGATCAAACAAATCATCTATACGAGGTAAGGGATATCTATTCTTGATCATGAATTTGTTCAGTTCCCTATAGTCAATGCACATTCTAAATGTACCGTCCTTCTTCTTGACAATAGAACTGGCGCTCCCCAGGGCGACGAACTCGGTCGGATAAACCCTTTATCCAACAGCTCTTGTAGTTGGGCGGATAATTCCTGCAGTTCGTTCGGAGCTAACCGGTAAGGTGCTCTCGCAATCGAAGTGGCTCCTGGAGTCAACTCAATTTGGAATTCAACTTGACGATGAGGCGGTAATCCAGACAGGTCTTCCGGAAACACCTCGGGAAACTCGCGAACTATGGGGATATCCTCTATCTTCTTTTCCTCGATCTGTTTATTGATGACGAGTGCCAATATGGCCAGTTGACCCTTTCGTAACAACTTCTGTGCCTTCATAAACGAGATGATGCCTATCACCGCACCACTCCTATCACCTCTGACCGTAAGGACTTCTTTGCCAATGAGAATCCGTATGATCTTCTCGTGGCATATGACTTCCGCTTGCTTATCGGAAAGCCAATCCATGCCTACTACTACATCAAAACTTCCTAGGGTAACAGGCATGAGATCTATGGCGAATGTATGATCAGCAAGCTCTATATTGCAGTCTCTAAGAATATGCGTTACGTGAATCTGTTTACCGTCTGCTAAATCTACGGTGTATTTAGATTCTAAGGCTGAGGGGATATCACTTAAAAGACTACAAAACTTAGTGGACACGAAACTTGTATCGGCTCTGGTATCGAATAATACAGTAGCAAAACGACCATTAACCGAAAATTTACCAGTTACTGTTGTAGGATCGTTTAGAGCCTCACCTGAGCCAATGATGAAGGCTCTTCCTTTGGCTCCATTGTTGTTATTTCCACCATTGTTGTTGCCATTACCATTGTTGTTATTATTATTGTTGCCGTTGTTATTGTTGCTGTTGTTTCCATTGTTGTTGTTGCCATTATCATTCCTCTTGAGCTGGGGACAGTTGCGTCTGTAATGGCCTTCTTTTCCACTTTCAAAACAACCTTTCGGAGTTTCTTGTGATTGTTGTGGCTTTTTCATTAGTTCATCCAGGCAGTCCTTCGCTGCATGCCCAACTTTACCACAGCGTTGGCACCGGAAGTTGTCACACCTGCCGGTGTGATGGTAGTTGCATCGATTGCACTTGGGACTTTTCCCCATATAGCCTCCTTGTCCCTGTGATGCCGAGGATGACTGGTTGAAATTTTGGTTATTATCAAACCTTCTTTGTTGCTGGGGAGGTTGCTGCTGCTGTTGTACCTGTTGCTGCTGTTGTTGAGGTTGAGATTGGTTGCTGGATGATGATCCCTTGTTGCTTGAACCATCCCACTTGCGTTTATGGTCGGGCACGCTTGCCACCACGCCCCGCTTAGGTAATCGACCTTGCTCGACTGCTTGATCAGTCAGCCTGTGGGCTGTTCGGATAGCTTGTTGTATGGTAGTGGGGTTGGAAGCAGTTACCATGCTTTGAATTTCGGGCACCAGTCCATGTATGTAGTGCTCGACTCTCTTGTGCATTTCATTGACCATTCCAGGGCATAGTGTGGCCAACTCATGAGTACGGGTCATGTAGGCTTCAATCTCTGAGCCTTGCATTTTGAGTTGCCAGAACTCAATCTCCAGCTTCTGTACTTCCTTTCAAGGGTAATATTCTTCAGTCAAGATTTCCTTGAATTCATCCCAAGGCAGTTCGTTGGCTATAGCTTGACCCAGCATTTGAACCTGGGCGTTCCACCAGGAAAGTGTTGCGCCTTCCAATGTCCTGGTGGCATACTTCACCTGATCAGCAGGCAGACAGTTGCATTTTTGGAAGACAGACTCTGTCTTCTCAAACCACCTTACAAGCCCTACAATCCCTTCCGTCCCTCTGTAGGTATGGGGTTTACAGTCCATGAAGGACTTGTAGGTACATGGTGGTGGTTCTGTTTCGACAACCAAACATTAGTCAGATATCCTAGACAAATAACTAGGATAATTAGTCCATGAAGGACTTGTAGGTACATGGTGGTGGTCCTGTTTCGACAACCAAACATTAGTCAGATATCCTAGACAAATAACTAGGATAATTAGTTTAACCTCTTGTTATCATTTACCTGCTGGTTGTCCCGGTTGGGCAGCAGCCACTGCCGCCTGAACATGTTCGTTGATTAAAGCCGCCAATTCCGCAGGCGTCATGTTTATGGCTCCAGCACCACGGCCTCCGTTGCGCCACGTCTACGACCACGCCCGCGTCCTCTTCCACGTGCGTCCATATTTCACTTTACAATTCACAAATACAATAATGAGTAACATCCAAGGCATTAATCTCATCAAAGAACAGTAAACAATAAGAAATAATGCATTGACCACAACCACAACGTTTATAACAGAAATAATAACCAAAGATAAATAAATTGCAATTGAGTCACAAAATATTCCATCAATATCAAACTTTAAGTTTGTCAGTTGGGTTGGAAACAACCCTTCCCACATAGGTTTCAAAGAAAAGAAACACTACATAGTCTAAGTCATATAAAAGTAGAACCAGTCCAGTACGTCAGATCCGTCACTATCCTCATCCATCTCTGCTGGTCCTTCTTCGGGAGCTTCCTCAGGTTCCTCTTCCGGGTCTTCCTCATCAGGGTCCACCAAAGGTGCGGGGGCTTCAACAACCTGAAGTGCTGCCAGTTGTGCCTCTAAATCAGGAAAGCTATCATCGATCACTACGTTATGGTGATCCTGCGCGTCCATGCACCCAGTAAGTGCTACAACATTGCCTGCCAGGGTATGATGTCCACAAATGGCCATCGAGAGTCGCTCCTGAAGCGTCTCTACCTGGTAGCGCAACTGACGCATCTCAGATCGTAAGGCAGAGTTCTCATCAGTGAGTCCTCTAATCCGTTGTCGCTCCGTGTCTTGAGTGGCTACCAAAGCTGCAAACGCCTGCTCGAGAGGGATGCCCAAGGTAGGAAGAGTAGGCAATGCAGAGGTGGTCGATGACCTATTCTTAGGTTGTGTAGGAGCTACTGGTGGTACATGCTCTTTATTAGCCATACGGTTTATATAGGTGGGGTAGAAATCCCAGTTCCGCGGAGGATCGAGCTCAGGAGGTATGAAAGGCTGATCCCAGTCTATCTCGCCAGGAGGATAAGGATGTCGGGGCTAGTTTAATCCCCTATCAGGTACGGGAGAAGTAGGAGGTGATTCAGATCGTGCAGGTCTCTTGCCTAAATTTCTAGATGACGATGCCATACTGCGAAGTACGTGATGCGTATGCCAATGAGTATACAGTAAGGAGAGTAAGCGATAAGTAACTAACAACTGTGCAGTTATAGTCTAGTCTGTGTATGCAACCTAGTTCCTTATAACCAATGGCTCTGATACCAATCTGTCACACCCTCAAAATCCACGTGTGGGGTTTTACCGCGAGGCGCGTGACATACCATGATCTCAGTCATTAGTTACACAGAACGACTCTATATGAACTAACATTCAAAATCAGAGTTTAACTTTAAAACATACGGAAGCGTTAAATAAATGAGTAAACCCAAAACAATGTAACATAATTTAACATGCGCAAACATACGCACCCAAGTATTATGCAAAACAAAAACACGATGTTTAGACAATCATAATCCAAAACAATGTTTCATAACGTGCTGACAAACACCATGATGCTGACCCGTGTGACGTGCTCCTAGGAAATAGCAACCTTAACCTGATAATAACATACTAAAAGAGTCAACACAACGGTTGGTGAGTTCAAGATTTTGCGGTTAAACATAAACCAATAATAGTTGCAAAATATAAGATGTGTATTGTAATAGATAGCTAGTCTATAAACAAATAGTAATAATCATAGTGATTTCGCGATTGAAGCTGACTGTGTTACGTTTGTTGCCTCCTGCCATGACTTACTAGGTCGTGACAAATGTTCGTTAGGACAATATTGCACCCGTTTGACCTCAAGTCGCACAGGTGGGGCTCGTCAGACCCAGTAGTTCTACCCAAGATTTCCCGCTAACCATTATTATTAACAATCCGAAAGTATGAGGACTTTCATGGTAGTCAACACTCTATTATACCATACATAACTTATCATGATAAAGCTTTTGTAAAAACCAGTATGCTATCTCCCCCAAAAGAGAGTAAGTAAAAGAGTGGGGCATGAACTCACCTGATGCGCGCAAGAATTAACTTAGAGCTTAACTTGAAAGAAAGAGTGGAAAGACAATCTTCAAAGGTCACCTAGAACACATGAGTACATAAGTACGTGTACACAGAATCAATATGAAACCCTAAGTGCTCTACAAACCAAGGAACTCAAGGTTTAAGAAAGACAAGACACATTTGACCCAGTCGACCCGTTTGACCCGTTGGTGACATTATAGGTGAAATTTCATTCAAACAAGCATAACAGTACATCACATATGGTTAACATACAAACTGATTACATATAACCCTTCATTAACCACATGTACTAACTAGATCATCATACCACCAGATATCATACAAATCATGCGAATCTCAAACAATTATCATGCTCAATATAGTTACAACACAACCAATGCATCATACATAGAATCAAATCATGCACAGCATGCCATGTGAAGCCACTCACGACTTCACACCCTAAACCCTACCAATCCTACTAAGTAGGGCCTCAGATTCACACGCGTGTATGATGATCATCAACATACCATTTAACAGAAATCATATCATCCAAAATGTTCAACCATGATCAACCACAAACCAACAATAGTCCTAACATACCCATATGACCCATTACCATGAATTCCCACAAACAGGCCAAATCAGATAACTAACCAACTAAACATTCATACAACCCAAACAATACATTCTACCACCTTAGAAATCATCCATGAACATACTAACATGATCCTAATGTCCCAAACATGTTCAAATCCTCATACTCAAGAATTTGTGCAATTAAAGTTTCCCTTTTAGGAAAGCACATCCAAAAATCTATCAAACATCCAAGACATTCATGGATTCATCAATAATATACCAATTCAAGCTCATGATAACATCTAGACATGATCAATAACATCCAATTATCACAATTCATCAACCTTCATAGCCAAAAGTTACTATCTTTAGTAAGACATGAACTACAACATTCATTCTTGGATTTCTAGCACTCAAATCAACAATCTAACATCCAATTATCATCACAAACACATCAACAACATCAATTCATCATCAAATCACCATATCCATGCAAATAAAGTTACTATTATTAGTAACCTATAAAAAATGTATCAAAATCATAGCTTTCTTGCATAATCGACGTTAACTAGCATCAATCTAACCTAACTAACATAATAACATCAACAAATAACCAAGAATTCGACATTATGCACATCAATCGACTAGAGTTTTGGCCAACATGAAAAACCATAAAAAACATATAAAAATCTAACCTTTAAACGTGTAATGGCTTGCAATTGATGATTCTAACGCGTTGTATGGCTTGTAATCGACCAAAATCGAGGGTTCCTTGCTTGTTCTTGGCTGAATTCGAAGTGTGTGTGTGTGTGGGAGGGATGTCGCGGCCGTAGGGGTGTGGGGGCTAGGGTTGGGATTTTTGTTTTATTTAATTTATCAATATTACCCTTTTTACCCTTATAACTTGTATTCTTATAAAATTAAGCTTTTAAACACTCTTTTAAAATGTTTTTAACTAAAATAATAAACATATAAACTAATAATAACAATTATATGTATTATCTTTACAAGCTACAAAATTTACAAACTAAATACACACGTTTCCACGTTACGCGATAAAATTGACAATCAATATTTAAATTGCGTAATCACATAAGCACAACTTAATAATCAACATAGGAATTATTTGTTTGACATTATTAATTATTATTAAGTCACCAACGTTCAATGACAACTAGTGTGTGCTCATGACACGTATATGCAAGACTTAACGGAACTAACGGAGTTTGGTAACGGAAAATTACCGGATGTCACAAACATCATGTACATGCCCACTTCACCATACCCAAGGTTCTACATAAATAAAGTTTCCCTTTTGGGAAAGTAACATCCTAAAATCAATCTAACAATCAATTCAATCATGAATTCATCAACACAATACCTATTCAATCTCATAACTATCACTTAAACATGTTCAACATCATCAAATCATCATAATTCACCAATCTCATATCCAAAAGTTTCTACTTTTAGCAAGGTATGAACTACATGATCAATTCTTGGATTTTTATCATAATTATCATAATTCCAACATTCATACAACATCATTAGCATCATAACATCATCAATTCATCATCAAATCATCAAGTTCATGCAATAAAGTTACTATTATTAGTAAGGTATGATCCACGCATCAAAATCATGAATTTCTTGTACAATCCACGTAAACTATCATCAAGGCTATCTAACTAACATCATACAATCAACAAACAATCAAGAATTCGACATTTTGAACAAAAATTGAACTAGGGTTTGGCCATACACAAAAATCCATGAAAAACCACTAAAATCTAACCTTTAATCGCGTAATGGCTAAGAATTGAAGCTTGCTACATGTTGTAATCACTTGGAACACACTAAAAATCGATGCTTGTGCTTGTTCTTGGTCTCAAATCGCAAGGGAGAGGGAGAGAGAGGGGTCTGCAGCGACTTGGGGGTTATGGGGGGGGGGGATTAGGGTTTTAATTTTTAGTAAATATTATATTTAGAATGTTACCTTTTAGCCCCTATTGCTTATATTTTATAAAAACTAATCTTTCTATCACTTTTTAAAAGGTTTTAACTACAAGATACAAGCATAATAAACTAACAATAATAATCATGCATAATTTTCAATTGTCACAAAATACACAAAATAAATATAACACGTTGGCATATTACAAGGTGAATTTCACAATTAATATTTAAAATTCATAAATTGTGTAACCACAAACTAAAAACCAATATTATTAGTTAAATTATTATTTGTTTATCATTGTTAATTATCATTAAGTCACCAACGTTCAACGAAAACTAGTGTGTGCTCACGACACGTGTATGCAATACCTAACGGAACGAACGGAGTTTGGTAATGGAAAATTACCGGATGTCAGAGAGATTGAGAGGGATATCAATATACAAATAGAGATTCATATTCTTAGGAACGATATCACTCAATCAATCAATTAATATAGCAAAACACCAAGAACACCAAGAACATCATAGCAATCATCAAATCATCAAAGCAGCAACATCACTGTAATCGATTCATTGTCAATGAAAATCAATTAAAACAATCTTTTGTTGCATTGTTTATTCTGTTTTCAAGTTGTTTCATCTGTTCTTTGTCGATTTCAATTTCATAAACAATTAATTAAACAACAAGTATTGATTATTCCGCGATCTTTATTTGTTAAATAAAACTGATAATTCCTGCTTCGATCCTTGGATTCACAGATATCACACTACGTAAAGTCACATCATAATTCGTAATATGAAACCTCAACAACAGCCCTCAAGCATACATAGCATCAACAGGCATAAACCATCATAAAACATCAAGGCTTAACACTAAATTCTATTTCCTAAAATTTCAGAATAATTCTAAGTGTCTACAGCGCATGAACAAGTATACAGCGGATGGCTTAAAATTGTCTAAGTGTCCACAGCGGACAACCAAAGTCCACAGCGGATAGCCAAAGTCCACAGCGCATGACTAAAACATTCTAAGTATCCACAGTGGATGAACAAAATCCACAGCGGATGAACAAAGTCCACAGTGGATGAACAAAGTCCACAGCGAATGAACAAAGTTCACAGTGGACAATTCATAAAATTTACTGAGTGTCCATTGCGGACGTGTAAAGTCCACAGCGGATAGCATGCAAGATTTGTCTAACTGTCCATAGCAGACAACATGCAAAATTTGTCTAAGTGTCCGGAACGGATGTTCAAAGTCCACAGCGGACAGCATTCATAATTTTTCTAAGTGTCCACAGCGGACAACATTCATAATTTTTCTAAGTGTCCACAGCGGACGTACCAAGTCCACAGCGGACACATGCATAATTTTTCTAAGTGTCCGGAGCAGACGTACCAAGTCCACAGCGGACACATGCATATCCTAAGTGTCCACAGCAGACACTATGACTAACTTCTGCAATGCATCAAACATACTTCCCAGTCCCCTAACATCATTCTAACATATTCTTAGCATAGATCTAACATGATACACACTTAGACATACAAACAATCACAAAACAACATGGAAATCCTTTTAAAAACACATATCAACCATACACAGTCATACTTTCATGGAAAATACATAGTTTGAGCAGAAAACAAAAGTTTAATATGCATACCAGCGCCAAACAAGCAGAAACATGTAAAATAAGGGACCTAGAACTCACCTCTAACAGCTTTCGAGTGAAAACTCCTCTAACCCGAGAGCTACCTGGAGTTCTAGCACTAAAACACACAAAAACAAGCTACCAAACACAAAGAAAACATATAAAGATCGGTCCAAAAGTTCAAACCCACTGAAAACTGAGAAGAAAACACTAGGAAACCTTACATTCTTGAAGAATTTCAACTTTCTCCCTCTAAAAACCTGTTAGGAGTTCTCTCTTTCCTTTTTGCAACCGAAGTGTGTATGAGAAAAGATATGTATGGGCGGCCATACTCCTTTTTGAACCCATTATGGGCAAGTTTGCCCCTTGCACACTTTTAACCCATTTGCTTGAATTAATTCCATTTTTATCCCTTTTCTTTTCTTTTCTCTCTTTTTTCTTTTTTTGTTTGCTGAATTTTCCGGGTGTTACACTATATATATATATGTAAGTTTTAAACTATGAATGAAGTAAAAATTTTGAAGCACACTATTGGGGCCTGAACCAACAACAGAGCACTAAGGTTAAGAAGGTTTGAGAGTCAAGTGAAAAAAATTGACCGTGGTAACCTTAGCTCTTGTAGCTAGTAGCAAGCCGCGAAGCTGGGAGAGAAGAAAAAAAACATAGCAGCCTTGTTGCTATTTGCTGGAATGTATGAAGAAGAAAGGGTTAATCAAAAGCCAACGATCAGTGGAAAGAGAGAAGAAGCAAGTGGTGATTGGAATAGTGGAGAGCCTTCATTGTTTTCATTGATCGAAGATTTGAGGACAAGCAAACAATTTGTCAAAAGAAAACATAAAGCACCAGAATCGTAGAAATAGGAAGGTAAGTGGTTAAGGAAGCAAATAGGTAGTAGAATCAAATACAAGGAAGCAAACAACCAAACACCTCAAAAGGTATAGATGTAGTTTGTTCAAAGCAAGCAAGCATCCTACTTGGTGAACTAAAGAAATTGTTTGATGAATATAATTAAAGAAGCAAACAAGTAGGCATGAATGTGAAGCATAAAATCAAGTAGGTGAAAATCTACAGCTAAGTTTGAGAAAGAGAAAACAAGAAACAAGTAGCAAGAAGTAGTATACGTACGGTTCAAATGGCAAGAGCAAGTGAAAGAAAGCAAGCAAGCAAGAAAAATAGCAATTGAGCAAAAAATCAAGCAAGAAGAGTTGAAGCAAGCAAGCAAGCAAGGTACGAATCAAGCAAGAAGATAGCAAGTTTAGCAAGAAAAACCGATTCCGGTAATAGCAAGAAAGCATGAACAAAGGCAAGCAAGAAACGAGCAAGAAGAAAAAACCAACATCAAGATTAAGGGGGTGAATGTAGATTAACCTTGATGTATATGGGTAAGTTACGGGTTATGGTTTATGGGTCAGGGGTTATTAAAAGGTTCATTTAGTCATATATTTTTATGTGTTTAGTTGGTCATAGGTACTTAGCAAGTAGTGGGTACAGATTAGGGATAGTGAAGTAGTACTACTTGTTTTTATGAGTACATGTTTATTTTTTATATATGTAAGTTGTAAACTTTGAATGAAGTAAAAGGTTTAAAGTTAACTATTAGGGCCTGAACCAACAACTACCTCATTTTCTTAGAAAAAATATTACTAACATATGTCAGTTGGTGTTATGTGCCCACGAGGCAACACCATTTCAAACGGTGATGAACTTGGTGACCACCATTCCCTTTGGCAATGAGCTTGGCCATGACTTGACTCTTAACTTTATTACAAATTATCATGGATATGTTCAAATATTATTAAATATATAAAACCCTATCAAGATGATCTAATGATTGTTATCTGTAATAATTATATTAGATGTACATTTACTTCTTTTTTTACATATGTGGTAATATACATTAACCATTTTTAGTACATTTGTTCATCATTTGGAGATAACTGTTCTGGCTATTGATTATCATATACCATTAAATTATGAAGTAGTTTTTATGAATGATAAAATAGTTGGTTATTATATGGAACCAGGTGGTTAGTTTGTAACCATAAGACATAGGAATAATCTTTCATCTTGTAACTAGATTGTCAAGTATAATATATGATTAATAACAAGATTGTCAAGTACAATATATGATTAATAAATTTACAACAACCATATCCTACATCACCCTCGTACTCATAACAACTGTATGGAAAATGTATATGATGTATAGGGTAAATGTAAGGGTTAATCACCATCATGTTTCTATTCAACTAAAAGTTATCAGCGGAAAAGGAAACCGAGGGGATGGATACTTAAATAAAACAATTATGGATCAATCAAAATGTGTGGTGAGTTCATTGGTAAAGACCACTCTTAATCTTCCTATTTATGTAAGACTATGTTTCCAAAAGACACTACAAGAAAATTACTTTATGGCAACGACACCTATGGTGACGACAGAGTCTAATTGCTATAAAAAACCCAGTGACGACATGTTATTGCCATGGGGAATTGGGTTTATGTAAATAATACTAAGAACACAAATAAATAAGACAGAACTAAGAACAAAAACAAGATAAGTATGGTTTTCAAGAATACTGTATATTGCTCTCAAGTTCTTTTATACGTGTTACAAAGCATAAAAAGAAATACAAGGACCTGAGATACTTTTTACTACATCCTACAGCCGGCCAAACTTTGAAGGCCAGCTAAAAACATTAATCTAGACAAGATCAATTTAAAGTCAAAAGACAGATTGCCTTTTGACTAGTGACTATGACATGCCATAGCTAACATCCTAATATATTATAAAAAGGATAAAAGGTACAAAGTAGGAAGTTACTGACTCAAGACCATAATCTACAGTTTAGTAAAGAATTGACCTTTTCACCAACTTGAGTTGCAGCAAAAAGTAAGTCAGCTTTATTGAAAAGTATATCAGAGAAAGCATGTTCTCTCTGTCTTCGGAAGAAATCAGTCTTCACTTCATTGTCTTTGAAAGACTTTATGTTTGAAGCTTTTAAAGACTTTATCTTTGGCTTTGGAAGATTTTACACATAGAATAATTTCTATGATGAGTGTAAAACTTTCGAAGTAACTTCTACCTTGTACATCAGTGCATGCATGCATGAAGCTCCTTGGTTGTTTTGGCTTCTTTGGTTGCATCAGCCTTCTAATATAACCTTACAAACTCCCCCTAGGCTGATGCTACCAAAACAAAGAAGTTATTTAGATGCTGATAGTCCTTATTAGGATCAAGACCATACCTTTCTTCATCATCTGGTCAGGATCCCTCAGACTCTCATAATATCTTCTCATCTCATGGAGATCATGTAGAGGAAGATCAAGCATTGCCAGAAATAGACATCTTGACTTCCTTGATCTCTGATGACATATCACCTATCTTGATTGGCAGGAAAAGTCCAGGACAAGATGGGTCTTCCAGTTGCAAAAGGCTCTACTTGAGTTGGAGTTGGTTGAGCAGCCACTTCTTGCACTACCTCAGGTTGTTCTATTGTGTCTCTCTCAGTTGGGTTCTCTTCTCTCACAATTTTAGAAGGAGGGTGAAGAGGACCCTGCTGTGGATCAGAAGATGAAGTTGGCTGAGATTCAGCTCTAGTTCTAAGTTGTGTTGTCTCGGGGGGTTTAACCTTTCTGAATCCAAGGATCGAAGCAGGAATTATCAGTTTGATTTAACAAATAAAGATCGCAGAATTATCAATACTTATTGTTTAATTAATTGTTTATGAAATCGAAATCGACAAAGAATAGATGAAACAACTTGAAAACAGAATAAATAATGCAACAAAAGATTGTTTCAATTGATTTTCATTGACAATGGATCGATTACAATGATGTTGATGCTTTGATGATTTGATGATTGCTATGATGTTCTTGGTGTTCTTGGTGTCTTGCTATATTGATTGATTGAATGAGTGATATCGTTTCTAAGAATATGAATCTCTATTTGTATATCGATATCTCTCTCAATCTCTCTCTCAATCTGTTTTTTCCTCTTTATGTTTATCTCTTCCTATGATATATCTCTCACTATGATATATCTCTTGATGTGACGTGGAATATTTGCTTGACATAAATAGAGTCTTTCGTGGTCGTTGACTTGATGACGTCATTCTGACAGGTTGACTTGTTGACTTTATGTTGCGTACTTGATGATATGAGATGGTACAAGTATTTTATTCTTCCGTCGGAATAAGCCTTCCGTAGGAGTTGGTTCTTTGATCTTGAATATCCTCAGGAGCAGACTTCCTTCTTCCACAGCAATACCAACTTGATCTCTGAACTTGTCTTCAGTAGATGTGATTATGCTTCCGCAGGAGATCAACGGATGTATGTTTGACTTGGTCATTTAAGCTCCGCAGAACATCTACAGAAGAACGACTTGTTCATCCGCAGGAGTTCTTGCACTTTGTTCCAAATTGACCAAGTATGATGTTTTCTGCAATTATATAAAATCAACACAAATAATATTTGGGTTAACATATATATCTTGCATTACATAATGATAAAGAATTACAGATCTTCATTACAAGAGATTACAGATTATCTAAACCAATACAAAAGATCTAGACCTAACAATACTCCCCCTTAGGTTTAGATTCTTGTATTTATCTATTCAGATATTTCAATTATTGAACTCTGGCCAAAATCTTTGTGTTGAATGAAAAATTTGAATGTTTGAGGGTAAAGGGGTTTATGATATAAGCATTTTTCTAGGTCTGAAAAGGGTTTCTGAAAAAGTGAATACAAATGACAACGGTCAGGTTATCATTTATACTTGCTTAGAAAATTTAAATCCTTTTTATTTAATGACGTGGGACCCTTAACCCTCATTACCCTTCCGTGGTTATCCACAAGTTAAGTCTTCCGCTGAACATCTACGGAAGGAAAAACTTCTCTTTTTATCCGTATTAACAGATTAAGTCTTCCGCAGAACATCTACGGAAGGAAAAACTTATGATTTTGTTGTTTTATAACAAATTAATTCTTCCTCAGAACATCTACGTAAGGCAAAATTTAGTATGTTTTTGCTGTGTTTTTTCATAGGGTACCAATCTACGAAGATTCAATTTTGTTCTTTGTGTTGTATGATCTTAACATCATGTTGTTACATCATTTGTTGTTTTCTATTGGACCTTGTTGACTCTGCCTCATGGCAAATATGCAAAATTGATTTAGTTAAAAACTTCAGATATCCTGCAGCCAAGTTAGTGCTCAAGTTCTAATTTTCTTCATGTAGAAAATGTTAAACTTAGTTTTTATGCAGATGACTCCTCCCCCTAAATTTGTGATTAATCATGAAATTATGCATTTATCAGAAATTTATAGAGATAATAGCATGAAAAGCAATTATCTGCAATCTTATTAGAAAATAAAAGAACAAAAACAAAATCTTTTTGTGTTTTTGTTTATAGGCAGAAACTTAACTATATTTACAAGCATTTACATCATACAATGGGATCATACTAAGACACTAATCAACTTCCTCAAAACAGTTTTGTTTGATGATAGTAGACATAGATCTAGTGCTGAGTGTAAGTATTATGTTCCACATAAATTCAAGCAAGAGTATAGTTTCAACTTGTCATGCTTTTTATCATGTTTTGGTATTTATTAAAGATAGACAAATATGGACTCCACATTCAATTCACATTAGAGTTTGTCCTCCGTTTATGAGTCAGTTTATCACTTTTTCACACTTAAAACTATGTTCTTTAAGTTATAAGCTCTATCGTAAGATTTCTTTGAAATCTTATTAATGCTGATATGATTTTTTTTGAAGCTCTTTGAGATAATATACAATTGATCACTTTGGATTCTTTTAGAACTGTTCCTTTTTGGAACTTTTTGATGATATCATGGACCCTTTGTTTTGTGTAAACAACGACCTGGGTTCACAGGCACCTCTATTTTACGTAAGTAAAGACCTGGTGTCCTGATGATGATCATTAAAAAGTTCCAAAAATGAACGGCTCTAAAAGAATCCAATGTGATCAATTGTATATTATCTCAAAGACCTTCAAAAAAATCATATCAGCATTAATAAGATTTCAAGAAAAAATCTTACGATAGAGCTTATAACTTAAGGAACATAGTTTTAAGTGTGAAAAAGTGATAAATTAACTCATAAACGGAGGACAAACTCTAATGTGAATTGAATGTGGAGTCCATATTTGTCTTTCTTTAATAAATACCAAAACATGATAAAAAGCATGACAAGTTGAAACTATACTCCTACTTTAATTTATGTGGAACATAATACTTACACTCAGCACTAGATATATGTCTACTATCATCAAACAAAACTGTTTCAGGAAGTCGCTTAGTGTCATAGTATGATCCCATTGTATGATGTAAATGCTTATAAATATATTTAAGTTTCTGCCTATAAACAAAAACACAAAAAGATTTTGTTTTTGTTCTTTTATTTTCTAATAAGATTGCAGATAATTGCTTTTCATGCTACACTCTCTATAAATTTCTGATAAATACATAATTTCATGATTAATCACAAATTTAAGGGGAGTAGTCATCAGCATGAAAACTAACTTGAGCACTAACTTGGCTGCAGGATATCTAAAGTTTTTAACTAAATCAATTTTGCACATTTGCTATGAAGCAGAGTCAACAAGGTCCAACAGAAAACAACAAATGATCTAACTACATGATGTTAAGATCATACAACACAAAGAACAAAATTGAATCTCCGTAGATTGGTACCCTATGAAAAAAAACAGCAAAAACATAATAAATTTTGCCTTCCGTAGATGTTCTGAGGAAGAATTAATTTGTTATAAAACAACAAACTCATAAGTTTTTCCTTCAGTAGATGTTCTGCGGAAGACTTAATCTGTTAATATGGATAAAAAGAGAAGTTTTGCCTTCCGTAGATGTTCAGCGGAAGACTTAACTTGTGGATAACCATGGAAGGGTAATGAGGGTTAAGGGTCCCACGTCATTAAATAAAAGGATTTAAATTTTCTAAGCAAGTATAAATGTTAACCTGACCGTTGTCATTTGTATTCACTTTTCAGAAACCCTTTTCAGACGTAGAAAAATGCTCATATCATAAACCCCTTTACCCTCAAACATTCAAATTTTTCATTCAACACAAAGATTTTGGCCAGAGTTCAATAATTGAAATATCTGAATAGATAATTACAAGAATCTAAACCTAAGGGGGGTTGTATTGTTAGGTCTAGATATTTTGTATAGGTTTAGATAATCTGTAATCTCTTGTAATGAAGATCTGTAATTCTTTATCATTATGTAATGCAAGATATATATGTTAACCCAAATATTATTTGTGTTGATTTTATATAATTGCAGAAAACATCATACTTGGTCAATTTGGAACAAAGTGAAAGAACTCCTGTGGATGAACAAGTCGTTCTTCTGTAGATGTTCTATGGAGCTTAAATGACCAAGTCAAACATACATCCGTAGATCTCCTGCGGAAGCACAATCACATCTACTGAAGACAACTTCAGAGATCAAGTTGGTGCTGCTGCAGAAGAAGGAAGTCTGCTCCTGAGGATGTTCAAGATCAAAGAACCAACTCCTACGGAAGGCTTACTCCTACTGAAGAATAAGTACGCAACATAAAGTCAACAAGTCAACCTGTCAGAATGACGTCATCAAGTCAACGACCACGGAAGACTCTATTTATGTCAAGCAAATATTCCACGTCACATCAAGAGATATACATCATAAATAGATATATCATAGTGAGAAATATATCATAGGAAGAGATAAACATAGAGTGGAAAAAACAGATTCAGAGAGAGATTGAGAGAGATATCGATATACAAATAGAGATTTATATTCTTAGAAACGATATCACTCAATCAATCAATCAATATAGTAAAACACCAAGAACACCAAGAACATCATAGCAATCATCAAAGAATCAACATCATTGTAATCGATCCATTGTCAATGAAAATCAATTTAAACAATCTTTTGTTGCATTGTTTATTGTGTTTTCAAGTTGTTCATCTGTTCTTTGTCGATTTCAATTTCATAAACAATTAATTAAACAACAAGTATTGATAATTCCGTGATCTTTATTTGTTAAATCAAATTGATAATTCCTGCTTCGATCCTTGGATTCAGAAAGGTTAAACCCCTTGAGACAACACAACCTGGACCTAGAGCTGAATCTCAGCCAACTTCATCTTCTGATCCACAGCAATGTCCTCTTCACCCTCCTTTTGAACTTGTGAGAGAAGAGAACCCAACTGAGAGAGACATAGTAGAACAACCTGGTGTTGAAGACCAGTCCTTTCAGTTAAAGACTTCAAAGAGGAGGAAAGGATGGCCATGAAGAGTTTTTCCAAGATAAAGACCAAGGCATCCACCTCTACACCTCAGTATGAGTCAGATCATCCTGAGGTAGTGCAAGAAGAGGCTGTTCAACCAGCTCCAACTCAAGTAGAGCCTCTTAAAACTAGAAGACCCATCTTGTCCTGGACTTTTGTTGCTAATCAAGACAGGTGGTATGTCATCAGAGATCAAGGAGGTCAAGATGTCTATTTCTGGCAATACAAGCTTGATCTTCCTTTACATGATCTCCATGACATGAGAAGATATTATGAGAGTCTGAGGGATCCTGACCAGATGATGAAGAAAGGTATGGTCTTGATCCTAATGACGACTGTCAACATCTGAATAACTTCTCTGTTTTGGTAGCATCGGCCTAGGGGGAGTTTGTAAGGTTATATTAGAAGGCTAATGCAACCAAAGAAGCCAAAACAACCAAGGATCTTCATGCATGCATGCACTGATATACAAGATAGAAGTTACTTCGAAAGTTTTACACTCATCACAGAAATTATTCTAAGTGTAAAATCTTTCAAAGCCAAAAATAAAGTCTTCCAAAGCTTTCAAGACAAAGTCTTTCGAAGCCAATGAAGTGAAGACTGATTTTTTTCAAAGACAGAGAGAACATGCTTTCTTTGATCTACTTTTCAATAAAGCTGACTTACTTTCTGCTGCAACTCTGATGACTCACCAACTTATACAAGTTGGTGAAAAGGTCCATTCTTTACTAAACTGTAGATTATGGTCTTGAGTCTGTAACTTCCTACTTTGTACCTTTTATCCTTTTTATAATATATTAGGATGTGAGCTATGGCATGTCATAGTCACTAGTTAAAAGGCAATCTGCCTTTTGACTTTACATTGATGTTGTTGACTAGACTAATGTTTCTAGCTTACCTTCAAAGTATGGCCGGCTGTAGGATGTAGTAAAAAGTATCTCAGGTCCTTGTATTTCTTTTAATGCTTTGTAACACTTGTAAAAGAACTTGAGAGCAATATACACTGTTCTTGAAAACCATACTTATCTTGTTATTGTTCTTAGTTCTGTCTCATTTACTTGTGTTCTTAGTATCATTTACATAAACCCGGTTCCCCGTTTGATCTGTTAAGTGTTCTAACACTCCTCATTGTGAGACTGATTGTAATGACCATCCCTTAACCGGTCCTGCAATGGTAAAAAACAGAAAGTATCCTATGGCGAGGATGAAACTTGTCGCCATAGTTAACCCTAAGGGGACCTCGTTCCCATAAACCTAGGATAGTCAAAAGCCAAGGTGACCCTATGACAATAACATGTCGTCACTGGGTTTTTTATAGCGATTAGACTCTGTCGTCGCCATAGGTGTCGTTGCCATAAGGTAATTTTCTTGTAATGTCTTTTGGAAACACAACCTTACATAAATAGGAAGATTGAGAGTGGTCTTCATCAATGAACACACCACACGTTTTGATTGATCCATAATTATTTAATTTAAGTATCCATCCCCTCGGTTTCCTTTTCTGCTGATAACTTTTAGTTGAATAGAAACATGATGGTGATTAACCCTTACATATACCCTATACATCATATACATTTTCCATACAGTTTTTATGAGTATGAGGGTGATGTAGGATATGGTGTTGTAAATTTATTAATCATATATTATACTTGAGAATCTAGTTACAAGATGAAAGATTAATCCTATGTCTTATGGTTACAAACTAACCACCTGGTTCCATATAATAACCAACTATTTTATCATTCATAAAAACTACTTCATAATTTAATGGTATATGATAATCAATAGCCAAAACAATTATCTCCAAATGATGAACAAATGTACTAAAAATGGTTCATGTATAATACCACATATGTAAAAAAAGAAGTAAATGTACATCTAATATAATTATTACAGATAACAATCATTAGATCATCTTGATAGGGTTTTATATATTTAATAATATTTGAACCTATCCATGATAATTTGCAATAAATTTAAGAGTCAAGTCATGGCCAAGCTCATTGCCAATGGGAATCGTGGTCACCATGTTCATCGTTGTTTGAAATGGTGTTGCCTCGTGGGCACATAACACAAACTGACATATGTCGGTAATATTTTTCTCAGAAAATGAGGTAGTTATTGGTTCCGGCCCTAATAGTTCACTTTAAACCTTTTATTCATTCATAGTTTACAACTTACATATATAAAAAATAAACATGTACTCCTAAAAACAAGTAGTACTACTTCACTATCCCTAATCTGTACCCACTACTTGCTAAGTACCTATGACCTACTAAAAACATAAAAATATGTGACTAAATGAACTTTTTAATAACCCAAGACCCATAACCCATAACCCGTAACTTACCCGTATACATCAAGGTTAATCTACATTCACCCCCTTAATCTTGATGTTGGTTTTTGCTTCTTGCTCATTTCTTGCTTGCCTTTGTTCATGCTTTCTTGCTATTATCGGAATCGGGTATTCTTGCTAAACTTGGTATCTTCTTGCTTGATTCGTACCTCGCTTGCTTGCTTGCTTCGACTCTTCTTGTTTAATTTTTTGCTCAATTGCTATTTTTCTTGCTTGCTTGCTTTCTTTCACTTGCTCTTGCCATATGAACCATACGGATACTACTTTTTGCTACTTGTTTCTTGTTCTCTTTTTTTCAAACTTGGCTGTAGATTTTCACCTACTTGATTTTATGCTTCACATTCATGCCTACTTGTTTGCTTCTTTAATTATATTCATCAAACAATTTCTTTAGTTCACCAAGTAGGATGCTTGCTTGCTTTGAACAAACTACATCTATACCTTTTGAGGTGTGTGGTTGTTTGCTTCCTTGTATTTGATTCTACTACCTATTAGCTTCCTTAACCCCTTACCTTCCCATTTCTACGATTCTGTTGCTTTATGTTTTCTTTTGACGAATTGCTTGCTTGTCTTCAAATCTTCGATCAATGAAAAAAACGAAGGCTCTTCACCATTCCAATAACCACTTGCTTCTTCTCTCTTTCCACTGATCTTTGGCTTTTGATTAACCCTTTCTTCTTCATACATTCCAGCCAATAGCAACAAGGCTGCTATGTTTTTTTTCTTCTCTCCCGGCTTCGCGGCTTGCTACTAGCTACAATAGCTAAGGTTACCATTGTCAATTTTTTTCGCTTGACTCTTAAACCTTCTTAACCTTAGTACTCTGTTGTTGGTTTAGGCCCCGATAGTGTGCTTCAAAACTTTTGCTTCATTCATAGTTTAAAATTTACATATATATATATAGTGTAACAACCGGAAAAGTCAGCAAAAAAAAAGAAAAAAGAGAGAAAAGAAAAGAAAAGAAAAGGGATAATTTTGGAATTAATTCAATCAAAGGGGTTAAAAGTGTGCAAGAGGCAAACTTGCCCATAATGGGTTCAAAACGGAGTATGGCCTCCCATACTTATCTTTTCTCATACATACTTCGGTGTTTTTGTGTGTTTTTGTGCTAGAACTCCAGGTAGCTCTTGGGTTAGAGGAGTTTTCACTCGAAAGCTGTTGGAGGTGAGTTCTAGGTCCCCTATTTTACATGTTTCTGCTTGTTTAGGGCTGGTATGCATATTAAACTGTTATTTTTTGCTCAAACTATGTATTTTCCATAAATGTATGGCTATGTATGGTTGATATGTGTTTTAAAAGGATTTCCATGTTGTTGTGTGATTGTTTGTAAGTCTAAGTGTGTATTATGTTAGATCTATGCTAAGAATATGTTAGAATGATGTTTGGGGACTGGGAAGTATGTTTGATGCATTGCAGGAGTTAGTCATAGTGTCCGCTGTGGACACTTAGGATATGCATGTGTCCACTGTGGACTTGGTACGTCTGCTGTGGACACTTAGAAAAATTAAGCATGTGTCCGCTGTGGACTTGGTACGTCCGCTGTGGACACTTAGAAAATTTATGAATGTTGTTCGCTATGGACTTTGAACATCCGTTCCGGAAACTTAGACAAATTTTGCATGTTGTCCGCTATGGACACTTAGACAAATCTTGCATGCTATCCGTTGTGGACTTTACACGTCCGCTATGGACACTTAATAAATTTTATGAATTGTCTGTTGTGAACTTTGTTCATCTGCTGTGGACTTTGTTCATCTGTTGTGGACTTTGTTCGTCTACTGTGGATACTTAGAATGTTTTAGTCATGCACTGTGGAATTTGGCTATCCGCTGTGGACTTTGGTTGTCCTCTGTGGACACTTAGACAATTTTAAGCCAACCGTTGTATACTTGTTCATGCGCTGTGGACACTTAGAATTATTCTGAAATTTTGGGAAATAGAATTTAGTGTTAAGCCTTGATTTTTATGATGGTTTATGCCTGTTGATGCTATATATGCTTGAGTGCTATTGTTGATGTTTCATATTGCGTATTATGATGTGCCTTTACGTGGTGTGATATGTGTGAATCCAAGGATCGAAGCAGGAATTATCAGTTTGATTTAACAAATAAAGATCGCGGAATAATCAATACTTGTTATTTAATTAATTGTTTATGAAATTGAAATCGACAAAGAACAAATGAAACAACTTGAAAATAGAATAAACAATGCAAAAAAAGATTGTTTCATTTGATTTTCATTGACAATGAATCAATTACAATGATGTTGATGCTTTGATGATTTGATGATTGCTATGATGTTCTTGGTGTTCTTGGTGTTCTTGGTGTTTTGCTATATTGATTGATCGATTGAGTGATATCGTTCCTAAGAATATGAATCTCTATTTGTGTATGGATATGTCTCTCAATCTCTCTCTCAATCTCTCTCTCAATTGGTTTTTTTTCTCTATGTTTATCCCTTCCTATAATATATCTCTTCCTATGACATATCTATTTATGATGTATATCTCTTGATGTGACGTGGAATATTTGCTTGACATAAATAGAGTCTTCCGTAGTCGTTGACTTGATGACGTCATTCTGACAGGTTGACTTGTTGACTTTATGTTGCGTACTTGATGATATGAGATCATTCAAGTATTTTGTTATTCCGTAGGAGTAAGCCTTCCGCAGGAGTTGGTTCTTTGATCTTGAACATCCTCAAGAGCAGACTTCCTTCTTCCGCAGCAGCACCAACTAGATCTCTGAACTTGTACTTCAGTAGATGTGATTGTGCTTCCGCAGGAGATCTACGGATGTATGTTTGACTTGGTCATTTAAGCTCCGCAGAACATCTATGAAAGAACAACTTGTTCATCCGCAGGAGTTCTTGGACTTTGTGAATTTTTCAAATTGACCAAGTATGATGTTTCCTGTAATTACATAAAATCAACACAAATAATATTTGGGTTAACATATATATCTTGCATTACATAATGATAAAGAATTATAGATCTTCATTACAAGAGATTACAGATCATCTAAACCTATACAAAAGATCTAGACCTAACAATACTCCCCCTTAGGTTTAGATTCTTGTAATTATCTGTTCAGATCTTTTAATTCTTGAACTCTGGCCAAAATCTTTGTGTTGAAATATCCAACAGCATCCTTTTGGTCTTTCTATGGATACTTGATCTTCATTTTTCCCATTTTCTTCAATGTTTTAAGATTCAGCCCAAGAATGTCTTCTTCTATTGTCAGTGTTACCACTACACCGTTTTGAGACACCACTTCCAACTTATCTTGCTCTGACATTCTAAGCTTAGTGATTGATGGGATTTCAGATCCTATGAGCTAACCTACCCTAAATCTTATTCTCTTGTGTGCTTTAGCATGCAGCTTGTCTATGACTTGAATGATGTGCACATATTAGCATATGTCACTTTACGCATCTTTATAATTCAACTTTGGGAAATACTTATCATGCAGATAAGATGTGTTGCTTGGATGTAGCAGTTTAATCTCTAATGGATCAAATAAGCTTATGCTTGGTGCCTTCTTGTGAGGGTCATTCCTTTGCAGCACCAGTTCTTTTGTTCTTTCTACATATCCCCATTCAGTGATGGGATGTGAGAACTGATTTCCTTCAATTGTTTTGATTGATGCATCATCCTTGTTTGCATATCCAATTCTTCTCAGAAATTCATCATTAACAAGTTTTGAAGAACTGGAATATGATCTTTTCTGTCTTTGTTTTCTTCTTTTGTGTTCTGTATCCTCTCTTTTGGCTTCTTTCAGCATATCTCCCTTAAACTTGTTTCTCAGTTTTGTAATCAGAACAAAAAAATCTCTTCCCCTTGGACTGATTGGGTAGTTGGAGATTGGAATGTCTTGTAGAGTAGAAAGGTCTGCATCTGGGAGTGTAAGAAGGGTCTCCATCCATGGAAAGTATTGAACTATCCCAGATGCCCTTTTAAGCATAATCCTACTCTTGATCAAATTTCCAAGCTATAATCTTATTGTCTGCTGCTGATCTTGGCTTAGTCATCTGATCAAACAGTTGAATCAGAGTTGTTTTCTATTCTTTTATTTCCCTCACGGCTGTTCCCAGGGTCCAGAGTTTGTTGGGGATTACATCCCTCGGCTCCCTGATCAGTTTCTCTTTGCTTCTGTGCATATCTTTGCTTTCAACAACTATTGGCTCAGCAAGAGATTATTTTGATTATTTGTAAGTTGTATCAGGTGCTCGGGTTCTGAATCTTACTCCAGTTTCTAGTTCAACCTTCATCACGTAATCCATCATTGCTCTTAGCTCACCCACTGTTCTTCCCTTCAGTTCATATGACCCAAAATTATGACTTTGCAGCCAATAAATCATATTGTACTTGGTAAGCTGTTTGGTTTCACAATGAAGGAGTTTGATGCTCGAAGCATTAATTTCTTTGTACTTTATGAAGGTTTCATAGTTGCATACTCGAAGCATTAATCTAGCAGCATCAAACTCCTTCGGTACTTGTATCATCTTATTCATGTTCATCTTTTCTACCATGTCATACGGAAAGCCATTATTGATTAAGTCCATGAACATAGATGATTGTGCTCTTTCCTCAAAGATGTCATCAGTAGATAACAAGTCACCTTCCCTTGCTTCTTCATCAAACTTTTGAGTCTCATCTTTTGTTAAATCTACCCACTCAGCATCACTTTCTTCTTCAATGTCTTCAATGGATTTGAGAGTTGAAAGATCAACTGATGGAGTGTGCTCAGGAGACATGTCTTTTGATTTCTTTGGGGTATTCTCAATTACCGTAGCTTCATCTTCAATTCTTCCCAAATACTTTCTTTTCCTGTTGTATTTGATTGTTGGTTCTTTTGCTTTCAACAGGGGAATGTTAGTAGTTTCTTTGATTTGTTCTTTATGCACGCTCACTTCTTTTACAGTCACCTTCTTCTTTAAGAGTTCTATCTCTTCATCTTTAGCTTTTAGATCCAACTGCTCAGAGATAGTTTTCATTGCATTGTTGAGCTCAGTCAAGACTTTCTCCTTCTCTTGTTTTTCTTTCTTAGCAGTCTCACAGGACTCAGTCACAAGCTGATCCATAGTATCAATCACTGCATTGTTGGTTTCAATGTCTTCTCTTAGCTTCCTGATTGTTACTTCTAGAGATGTAATAGTTTCATCTTTCTCTTTCATCTCCCTTTTGAGTTTTCTTAATTTCTCTAGTTTTTGATTGATTTTGATGATGAGATTGTTGTATTTAGAAACAAGAAAACTTTTTCTCACATTTATATCCTCCTCTCTTAAATCATTTTCATCATAAGCAGTTATGTCAACAAAATGACTATCACTCTCATCTAGTTGTTCAACCTCCTGTTCATTCTCCCCATCAACTTCTAGACATATTTCTTTTGTGGCACCATCCACAACTTCATCAAACTTATCATCTTCAATATTCACTTTTTAGTGAGAGTTGGGCTTTTAGTAGGTGAGGTTGGTTCAGCAGATGGGGGTAAGGAAGTTGGTTGTGTTGTTGGATGAGAAGGTGTTTGATTAAGAATGGGTGAGATAGGTTTTATGGCAGCAGTGTTTAATGATGATTGAGATTGGGAAGCTGAGAAAGGTTGTGTATGCTCACTAGGTGGTGAATTCAGTTGAGCTGGTGGAGATTCTGTTAAGTCTATCACAGGTGTTGGTGGTAGAACCTATGGTTGTTGTTGTGGTGATGAGTGTGATGGTGATTGATAAATGTCATCAAGTGTGAATACTTTTGTTTCATCAGTATTCTGAGATGTTTGTGAATGTGAAGGAGATAAAGGTTGGGTGTGTTCACTGGGTGGTGAATGGAGGTGAGCAGGTGGTGTTTCGGGTAGGTTGGTCAGGGTTGTTGGTGATAGAGGATGGGGTTCTTGTTGTGGTGGTTCAGGTGATTCAGCTGGTGGTGTTTGCTGTTGTTATTGATCAAGGTATAGTAGTTCTTGGGGAATCTCTACATTCTCATCAGTGACATGATCAAACATCTCCATTTCTCCTCCTTGGTATTGCCCACTTATCTTGTTTAGCACAGATCTTCCAAGATGAGCTTGAACAAAGACTCCACCTTCTCTTTCAATGTTGGGCATTGACTCATTTATGATTAGCTGAATAAACCTGGGAAACATGTACATCTTGTTTACCTTTATGTGGTCACACAGGCATCCAAGAATGTATTTAGAATAATTGTATTTCCTCCCTTCAAATACACCAATGATTCTAGAAGAAATGTGCCTTGAAAACCTATCCAAACCAGACTTTCTATTGGACATACACTTTAAGTATGTATGACACAGGAATCTGTAGGGCTTGCACAAGCTTCCCTTTTTGATTTCACCATTTCGGTAATCTCCATCATAACCCATTAAATGAAAATTTCTTTGGATGTACTCATCGTCGAACACATCTGGGTGACCCTCTTCTTCTTCTCCAAACTCTAGCACCCTCCTAATTGTTCGTTCATCTACCCTCAACTCTTCATTTCTTATTGTTGCAAAAATCACCCTTTCATCATTCTCCAATTCAATCCTGGCTGTGTGCCAAAAGTCTATCATATGTGATTGATAGATGATTGGGTCCGCAGATAACGCATAGAAAATCCTTGATCTTCTCAGATAGTTAATAATTTCCCTGCATCCCTTCGTTGCTGGATCGTCTGGATTCAGAAAGGCACAAACGTTATGATCTTTTACAAATCTGTTAGCCATATTGATGATGTTGTTTGAGTGGTGATTTAGGTGTGGATTGTTGTGTTGAATGAAAATTTTGAATGTTTGAGGATAAAGGGGTTTATGATATGAGCATTTTTCTAGGTCTGAAAAGGGTTTCTGAAAAAGTGAATACAAATGACAATGATCAGGTTATCATTTATACTTGCTTAGAAAATTTAAATCCTTTTATTTAATGGTGTGGGACCCTTAACCCTCATTACCCTTCCATGGTTATCCACAAGTTAAGTCTTCCGCTGAACATCTACGGAAGGAAAAACTTCTCTTTTTATCCGTATTAACAGATTAAGTCTTCCGCAGAACATCTACGGAAGGCAAAACTTATGATTTTGCTGTTTTATAACAAGTTAATTCTTCCGCAGAACATCTACGGAAGGCAAAATTTGTTATGTTTTTGTTGTTTTATTCGTAGGGTACCAATCTACGGAAATTCAATTTTGTTCTTTGTGCTGTATGATCTTAACATCATGTTGTTAGATCATTTGTTGTTTTTTGTTGGACCTTGTTGAGTCTGCTTCATGGCAAACGTGCAAAATTGATTTAGTTAAAAACTTCAGATATCCTGCAGCCAAGTTAGTGTTCAAGTTCCAATTTTCTTCATGTAAAAAATGTTAAACTCAGTTTTCATGCCGATGACTGCTCCCCCTAAATTTGTGATTAATCATGAAATTATGCATTTATCATAAATTTATAGAGAGAATAGCATGAAAAGCAATTATCTGCAATCTTATTAGCAAATAAAAGAACAAAAACAAAATCTTTTTGTATTTTTGTTTATAGGCATAAACTTAAATATATTTACAAGCATTTACATCATACAATGGAATCAAACTATGACACTAAGCAACTTCCTGAAACAGTTTTGTTTGATGATAGTAGACATAGATATGTTCCATATAAATTCAAGCAAGATTATAGTTTCAACTTGTCATGCTTTTTATCATGTTTTGGTATTGATTAAAGATAGAAAAATATGGACTCTGTAAGATCATCTAAAGATACTCACTTATCAAATCATATCTGATCAGTCTTTATTATGTGATTAAATTCAGGAAAGTAAGCAAAGGCATAATGTACTATCATTTTCCGTAATATGAAATGCTTTTAAAAGAAAGCATATTAACAAGACAATATTTTTGGATTTTTATATATTTTATAAATGTTTTTGGCTTTTTCATATAACGAATTTGACAAACAGAACATGCTTTTCTTTATGATGAAGACTAATCTAAGTTGATCATGCCTAAAGACTCAATCAATAAATTAAATCTAACTGAATCAAATGCTTTAGTGAATAAATAAGCAAGCTGATTTCTTGTATCCACTTTGATCAACGTGATTAAACCTTTTTCTGAGCAGTCTCTGAGAATATGGTATCTGATTTCAATATGATTTGTTTTACTGAGTTGCACTGGATTAGCAGTGATGAACATAGCAGCTGAGTTATCTATGTGAATTGGTGTTTAAAGAAAATTGTAACCATAATCAAGTAGTTGGTTTTGCAACCATAAAACTTGAGAGCAACCAGCTGAAGCAGCTATGTACTCAGCCTTAGCTGTGAATACTGATACATTTGTTTGCTTTTTGCACTACCAAGAAACTAGTCTTGGTCCTATAAATTGACAACCACCAGTTGTTGATTTTCTGTTATTGTTGTAGCCTCTAAAGTCATTATCAGAATATGAGTAAAGATTGAAATCTCTTTCTTTAGGGTACCAAAGTCCAAGAGCTGGCTTCCCTTTGAGGTATCTGAAAATCCTCTTCACTGCATTCATATGTGACTCCTTGGGGTCTGATTGGTACCTAGCACAAACACACACAGCAAACATTATGTCAGGTCTGCTGGAATTTAAGTACATTAATGATCCTATCATAGATCTATATAATCATTGATCAACTGACTTTTCTTTTGGATCAGGTACAATCTTATCTATTGTTGATGCTGGTGTTTTGCATGAAGAAGAATCAGCAAAGTTGTACTTCTTCAAGATTTGATTCACAAAGTTTTCCTGATTAATTAAAATGCCATCTTATTTCTGATGAACTTGCAAACCAAGGAAGAATGTAAATTCTCCTTTGGAACTCATTTAGAACTCAGATTTCATCAAATAGTCAAAGTCTTGACACAATCTTTTGTTTGTTGACCCAAAGATGATATCATCCACATAGATTTGGACAACCAAGAGGTCTTGATGGTCATGTTTGAGGAAGAGAGTCTGATCAATAGTTCCCCTTTTGTAACCATGCTTGAGCAAGAAAGATGATAATGTTTCATACCACTTTCTTGGTGCCTGATGAAGACCATACAAAGCTTTGTCAAGCTTGTATACCATGTGTGGGTAATCAGGATCTTCAAAGCCTAGTCTTCATCAATTTTACCATATAAGAAGGCATATTTTACATGAATTTGGAAAACTATGAACTTCTTATATGAAGCATAGGCTAGAAAAACTCTAATGGCTTCAATCCTTGCAACTGGGCAAAGACTTAATCATAGTCTATCCCTTCTTCTTAAGTATATCCTTATGCTATCAGCCTTGCTTTGTTTCTGATATGATACCTCTGTCATCTAGTTTTTTCTTGAAAAGACACCTTGTACCAATAGGATATTACCCTTCAGGAAGATCAACTAGATTCCAAACTTTCTGCTTTCTGAATTGTTGAAGCTCTTCTTGCATTGCTTCAATCCAGCTGTTGTCTTTCAATGCTGTAGTTATGTTGGGTAGAACCATTTGTGAAAGAAAATAGGAGAACATACAAATATTGGTAGCCCCCCTTAACTTCTTGTGGTTCTTTCATTAAGATCACCAATAATGTTCTCTATTGGATGATACTTATGAATTATTGTTGTTGGTATTGATTCAACTGGAATAGATGATTCCAAGTTGGTGATTTTGGTTGATGGATATGAATCCAGCTGAGATGGGGAATCAACAAAGTCATCAAAATTCTCATCATTTTGGTTTTCTGATGCTAAATGAAATCCATCTTCATGATTTTGGGTTTCCACAGATGTAGGTATAACTTTTCCAGCAGTTACAAGAACAACTACAGATGTTGTAGTTTGTTGATCTGCAGATGTGAATGTTGTTGGAATGTTTTTTTGATGAATTGGGAACATCAGTTGAAGGAAATGAGTCATCTTCGAAAGTAGATGGAACATCTATGGATGTAGAAGGAACTTCTGCGGAAGCATTGTTAACTTCTACTGAAGTTGAATTTCCATATCCATTAGAATTGTCATTGCTTGTTTGAGATGAAGGTCCTGGATTAGCAACACTTGAAGTGTGTGAATGAAATAATCTTGGAGGATCAGCAGTCAGTGGCACTTCACTCAAACTTGGAGGTACATAAGGATAACATGTATTCATAGGACCTACACCATTCAAATAACTAGAGTTAAATGAATTTGTTAATGCATCTATATCAAACAACCAAGATGATCCTTTTACAGATTTTGGAAATAACGATTCATCGAAAGATACATTAGGTTTTGTGTTTGTGTTGATTGTTTTGGACTTGTGTGACACCCTATGTTGTTTTCCTTTATAACAAGATGAACAATGATTAGAACAGTAAAATTCTTTCTTAGGAAGGCCAATGACTAAGTCATTTTTGGCCAACTTATTCATGTTCTTCATGTTTGAATGAACCATTCTTCTATGCCACAGTTGAACTTCATCTTTTGATGACTTAGAGATCAGGCGGGTTTCATTGCTTGTTAGAAAGGTGTTGTTCATGTCCAAAACATATGTGTTGCCTTTTCTTGGTGCTTTAAGAAGGATCCAGTCTTCTAGAATTTGAAAACCTGGCTTAAGAATGTAACAATAAGTGTTATCAAATAAAGTGGTATAAATTTTATCACAAATTTGAGATACACTTAACAAGTTGAATTGTAAATTTTCACAGAAGTTAACTTTCTCAAATTTGAGTACATCATTTGTTACCATTCCTTCACCGACAATTTTTCCTCCCTTCTTATCTCCACCAAAAGCCACATATGAAGCATTTTTATGTTTGAAATCATGGAGGGGAGAACAGTTTCCTGTCATATGCCTGGAACAACCACTGTCAACATACCACTTGTTGTCAGTCCTCCATGGATGTTCCTGCACAAATAATGAAATCAATTAAAAAGTGGAGCCCAAGACTTGATGGTCTTGGGCTTGCCATTATTATCTAGGATTGTTACTCTATCATGAATGAGCCTAGATTTCTCAAGATTGTTTTTACACTCAATTGATTCATTATGTTCTGTTTGGGGTGAGGATGATTCTGTTGAAGATGAAATTGAAGTACTTTGTTCTTTATCCTTAATCACTTCTTCTGTTACCTCTTCTTTGAGTATCTTCTTCTTTAAACTTGATGATGATACTTGAGTAGAGAAGGTTTCTGCATCTTTTGTCTTTGATTGAGGTACATGATTACCCTTTTCAAAGTGATCAAAGAAGGCTTTTGTTAGGTTCAACAATTGATAAACTGAAGCTTTCCAAACAACAATCAAAGCTAACTGAAGATCTCATTGTACAAGTTCAAAGACCAAGTTGATAAACAGAACAAAACAAACACAAGACAAAGTCAACAAGACAAAGTCAACATTAAGACCACAAGAAAAGTCAAAATTAGGTCATAATGTAAAAACATTATAAATAGAACCAATAGTGCTACTTTGTAAAGGGTGGTCATTGCAAAATGAGTGGTGGTGGTGATTGCAAAGTGTGTGAGTGGTCATTTGTAAAGTGTGTGTTTTTCATGGTGTAAATCACCACCCAAGGCGAAATTCTCTCCTTTGGGTGGGTTTGATGTTCATCCATATCTGTATATGTTTCTTCATTGTAATTTTTTATTCAATATCAATGAAATCATAACATTATACATTACCACACATCCTTGTTCTTCGATTCACACACTTCCACCCATCTTTAATTTTGAATTCTCAGATCTGAAACTGATGAATCCTAAGATCCAAGCTCAACGAATCTGAAATTTTTGATTTAGCAAAATGGTATCAGAGCTGTTGGTTGTTGGGTTCATGTATGTTTCAGATATGTTTTCATTTTTAAAAGATGTTTACAACAAACAATAACATCAGAAAATTGAAGAACAAGCATCTGTTCATCAAAACTCATATGTTCATCAACAAAACACAAACAAAATCAGCAAAGTTGTTCTTGTTTGCTTCGAAATGAAGTTAATAAATCATTCCTCACATTATCACTTCAATTTTGGAGCAATTGTAACAGATCCAAAGAAAATCAACGAAGAACATGTATTTGTGCAGAACATCCAAAATCGAACATCTTGCTTCGATGATGTCAAAATTCTCGAACAGATGTGCTAACTGTAGCCGATTAAATCAAGCCACTGCTTATCCGAGACCACCAGTATGCAAATCAAGCAGGATACATGATTTTGAGCAGGTTACATGATGTCGAGTAGATTTCTGGAGATCGAACAAAATTCAGCTGCTGACATATAATCCGCATTTCATTGACATTGCTGAAATCTGGTAGTGAAGATCAATGCGGATGGAATACAAGGCATCCATATTTCTCCAATGAAATGCGGATTGAATAAAACCAATGCGGCTGTCTTTGTGATCCAATGCGGATGCCTTAACAAATACGGAGGTGTGATGAAACAAATGCGGTTGACTTGTTGTCCAATGTGGCTGAGTTACAGAACTAATGTTGTTGTCCTTCAATGCGGCTGTTCCAAGAGAACAAATGCGGATGTTTTGACCTTCAATGCGGCTGAGCTTGACATCTCAAAGAAATGCGGACAGTGCAAAAAGAAATAAGGCTGATGGAATGTAAAGCATCTGTATTTCATGAAAATAATGCGGATGTTTTGCCACTAATACGGGTGTTGGGCTAACATGCTGATGTTGTACACACAAATGCGGATGTTGGTTAACAAATGCTGATGTTGAACATACAAATGCAGATGATGATGAGTTCCAAATGCGGCTATTGAACAAGAAATGCGACAGTTTAAGGATACAATGCGGATGATCACAGAACTAATGCGGATGTTGATTAAAGAAATACGGGTGTTGAACATGCAAAATGCAGCTGTTAACATACAAATGCGGATGCTTATCTCAACAAATGCGGATGTTAATCACCCAAATACGGCTGCTTGATCAACAAAATAGGCATAACCTGGGCTACGAGCCTCCGTTTCCGACGTGCTACCAGTCAAAACGACCGTGGAAATGAGGGCTACGTCAAGGTAACCAGCTGTAGGAGGGTTATCTCGTTATTTTTCCAAAATAAGGCCTTTAAATGGGTTTTTAGGCCACTTTTATGTTTTTGAGCTTTGATTTCATTCCATGCACTGCATCACAAATGCTCATGTTTTGAGTAACTAATGTAAATGTTAGCTTACTTCAAACAAATGCACATCCAACAACATCAACAACATCATCAACATCAACATCAACAACAACATCAACAACAACAACATCAACAACATCAACATCAACAACAACATCAACAACATCAACATCATCAGCAACATCATCAACAACATCAACATCAACAACATCAACATCATCAGCAACATATCAACAGAATACACAACATCAACATCAACATCAACAACAACATCAACAACAACATCATCAGCAACATCATCAACAACAACAACATCAACATCAACAACATCAACATCATCAACAACAACAATATCAATGAACAGATCATGAACAGTTGACAACAACAAACAAGAGATACAGGAAAGATGATGAACAGATGATTACAACAAACAAGAAGCAAGAAACATGATGAATAGGGATGATTGCAACCAACAGGCACATCCATTTTCACATTCAACAGAAATGAAGAAATCAACCTTGGTCACATAATCACTGATCCAATCAAGGATTTGTACAACCGTTAGAAACTCTTTCTAAAGTACTTGGAACCATCCATTATCAAGTTAATTCAGAGATTCAAAGAGTTTAAGTGTATTCAAGACTGACTTATGTTCCTGATGATGTTTATTGAAGTTCAAAGCCTCATCATATGCCTAATACATTCTAATCCTTTGAGTGTGATATGAACAAACAGTAATCCAAAAGTGATACACCTCATATCCAATACGTTAAGTATTCTCAAAAAGATTCAATCCTTTATCAGAAATACATTAGGATTAGCTTAATCGAGGGGGAGAACTACAGTGAACTGTGTCAAAACATCAGTTGATCAAGAAGACATGTGACAGAGAAGATCTTCAAGTCAAAGTTTTGCAAGCATCAATTTAGGGGAGTATTGTTAGGTTCAACAATTGATAAATTGAAGCTTTCCAAACCACAATCAAAGCCAACTGAAGATCTCATTGTACAAGTTTAGAGACCAAGTTGATAAACAGAACAAAACAAACACAAGACAAAGTCAACATCAAGACCACAAGAAAAGTCAAAATTAGGTCATGATGTAAAAGCATTATAAATAGAACCACTAGTGCTACTTTGTAAAGGGTGGTTATTGCAAAATGAGTGGTGGTGGTGATTGCAAAGTGTGTGAGTGGCTGGTAGTTCTTAAGTGTGTGTTTTTCATGGTGTAAATCACCACCCAAGGAGAAATTCTCTCCTTTGGGTGTGTTTGATGTTCATCCATATCTGTATATGTTTCTTCATTGTAATTGTTATTCAATATCAATGAAATCATAACATTATACATTACACACACATTCTTGTTCTTCAATTCACACACTTCCACCCATCTTTAATTTTGAATTCTCAGATCTGAAAAATACATGAATCCTAAGATCCAAGCTCAACGTTTCTGATATTTTGATTTAGCATCTTTATCTTCCAGCAACACTACCTTCTTGTGACGAGTCTTGCTTTGAGATTGTTGCTTCTCCTTCTTCTTCTTCTTTGATTTATTATTAGCAGATGTTGGTTTCTTTGTCTTTGAGATCTTCTACTTTAGTTGCTTTTGCGTTGAGGCCTTTGATTCATCATTCTCAGAAGATTATGAATCTGATTCAACATTCTCAGCTTTTTGCTTCTTTGGAACCTTTGATTTGTTCTTTTTGTTATAGAAGCATTCTTGAGTAGAATGATTGTTTTTGTTGCAGATGGCACAGTGCTTGTTAAAGTAACAATTAGCAGTCATATGATTGTTCATGTTGCAAATAGAGTAATAACTGCTAAAGTAACAATCAACTGTATTATGGTTGTGCATATCACACCACTTGCAGTACTTTTCTTCAGCTTCACTGTCAGACTCCACTACTACTTTTTTCTGCTTCTTCATCATTGCCTTCTTCTACTGCTTCAATTCTTTTTTAAACTTTGCAGCTGATGAGTCTTTACCTTTTCCTGGCATGATGTCAAATGGTTCTTGTTTCTAAGGATTCACCATTCTCTGTTTCTTCATTTTGTTGTCACTGGATGATTCCGCAGATGATTTCTTCTTCCGTAGATCTTCTACGGAAGTAGATGATTATTACTTCTGTAGTTTTTCTACGGAAGTTGAATGTTTTGGAAGAACAGTTTTCCTCCTTTGCTTTTCTACTGATGGTTCTAAATCAACCATTTTCTTCCGCAGGTGTTCTGCTGAAATGATTTTCTTTTCTTTCATAGTTCTTTTTGATGACTGATGTTTTTGCCTTTTGTTGAGCTCCTGAATCCCTTCATTCAGCTGACCAATTCTGGTATAGATGGTCTTCAAAAAATTTCTTTGTCTTAGGGGATAAGGCAGCTTGATCTCATCAAGAACTTTAGGGATTAAAGGTTCAATTACCACATTCTTTCCCTTACCCAACCCAGCATTAGGCTCATCAAATTCATTCAAGTCATCATAGTCATCAAAGTCAAATTCTGAATCAGTTTGTTTCAAACATTCTGATTCAGATGACTCAGTCTTAGTTTCACTCATCTTAGTATCATCACCATTTACCAAATTATTAGTTTTAATTTCTGGTTCAATTTTGGTACTTGATACAAAATGGTTTAACAGACTGTTTGTCATTGACTCAAGAAAAAGTGGTGTAGTTATCATTTATAGGAGGTGCAACAGCATTAAAACCCATCCCATACCTGTTCTTTGATTCAATATGAGAGTTTAGGAGTTTTTCGTATTTCTGAGATGATAGTTGAAACTTCTGAAGTTTCAATTCAGTAGATGCATGATCAGACATTGATTTTGTTAAAGAGGTTGTCAGATGCACAACTTCTGATTTCAAATTATAATTTTCAGATACAAGTTTATCCAAATCCTTTTGTAAGGAAGTGATTTTGACCTGATACAGTTTATGTTCTCTTATATGAGATTCATTTAAAATCATTGTTTCTTTGACTTTATCAGCCAATTGTTGAGCATGGACTCTGTATCTTTCAACCTCTTCAACACAAACAGGTGAACATAATCTATCCCTTACCTCTGTGGCCATGGGTGGAATTTTGTTCTCCAAGTTTGCCATCAATGCTTGATTTTCCTCCTGCACTTCCTTCTCATACATGCTCTAGTCACAAGTAACATCCTGCAAAATAATCAAACCAGTTTCTTTAGTGTTACTGGTACCTGCTGAAGAGCTTGTGGCTGTGGGGATGAGATTGTTAGTTGAGGTTGCTTGAAGCCTCTCTGATTTGCTTATTTTGTGTCTGTTGTTGATTGCAGATTGCTGTTGCATTCCCTTAAAAAGTTACCATACAATTTGCATTTGTAACACCTCACTTTTTATTTATCAACACCAATCTTGGTTGTTCTCCCTGCTACAGATAGACCCTTGTTCCTTTTCATGTACATCTTGGCTCTGTAAGCAATCATGGCTATTTGCCATTGTAAATCCATTTCTTCAACTTCATCAGGATGAAGTTCTTCCAGGTCTTGTTGGCAGATGTGAGCAGGAGTCAGAGTACTACCCAAGTAGGCTTGAAAGCTTGAACTGAATGCTGCAAATGCTGCTTTTTGTTCTTCTGATTCTAGAACCACAGTGATTGGTTTAGATTTAGTGTTGCTTTTGTTAGGTGAGGATCCCTTTGCTGCTTTAGCATTTGAATCATCTGATTTCCCTTTTGTTTTCCTGTTTGAATTGTTTTGAGAGTTTAATTTAGAGGACTTTGCAGCATAAAAACCAGTTTCCTCTTCATTATCACTCTCAACACAAGAGCTTTCATCATCATCATTGGAAATGAATGCTTCCAGCACCCTTTGTTTCTTTGAATTGATATGGTGCTATTGGTGCTTTTACACTCTTGTTTCTTGTTTTCTCATCTAACACCAAAGCTTCCACCTTTGCAACCAAAGTGTCTAACCCAATTGCCTTTAGATCAAGAGTATTCTTGAACATAGACATTGTTTGAGTCCAACTCTCTGGCAATGAGTGGGGCATCTTTTTGTTCAACTCCTCATTGCTATACTTCAACTCAAAGATATTCATCTTAGTAATAAGTTGCATGTATCTATGGAGCTGTTGAGGAACAGATTCACTCACAATATGATGAAAAGTCTCATACTGTGAAATAAGAGTATCATTCCTGATGCTTCTGATATCATCACTACCTTCACACAAAGTGTGAAGAATTTTCCATAATGAGTTTTTTTTTGTATGCTTCACACCTGATCAAGAGGTCTTCAGGTAAAGCCATAGTAAGCATACTATAGGCCTTAATGCAATTTTGACTTTCTTGGCATCATCAGGAGATAGATTTTCCAAACATACAGGCTAATTGTCGTCTTTATAATCAGGTCCTAAAGCAGATGGAATGTAAGGACTTTCAGTAATGGACACCCATAAGTCAGAATCCGTATAGTTTACGTGGTTCCTGAATTTGATTTTCCAAGTTTTAAACTCAGATTTATTCTCCAACTTTAGAAGTTGATAAGCTCCAACCGCTGAATTGCTCGTTTTAATTAACTTTGTTAATTATCAAAATTATCAACAGATCTAATACTCTATGAATGTGAAAAGTAAATGCAACGCAGACACACTCAGACGACAATAACAAATCACTGATAATATTGATATTCAAATCAACTAAGAAAAAAATTCCTTTGAATTAATGAATTCTGTTGTGAATGGACTAATTAATAACACACTCTTAATTAAATAAGAAGTTGTGGTCAAAATTAGTCAAATCACTCAATAAATTCACAGATGATCTGAAATTAAGATGTTAGATGATGATGGGTTTTGTTCAAACTTGTTTGAACAGCCTTGGGATATCGTACAATAACACAAATCCACGAATCGCAAGCGATTATGATGCAAATCGAAATTAATCGAGCAATGGAACAGTGATTAATGATCGATATAACAAGGTTTTAATGATTTTCACCAATTACACCAAATTAAAAATAAACAACCAAATAAAATAATCAAACTGATAGATCAATTGATCTAGATCAATGAGCACGAGGCTCTAATACCACCTGTGAATCCAAGGATCGAAGCAGGAATTATCAGTTTGATTTAACAAATAAAGATCGCGGAATAGTCAATACTTGTTGTTTAATTAATTGTTTATGAAATTGAAATCGGCAAAGAACAAATGAAACAACTTGAAAACAGAATAAACAATGCAATAAAGACTGTTTCAATTGATTTTCATTAACAATGAATCGATTACAATGATGTTGATGCTTTGATGATTTGATGATTGCTATGATGTTCTTGGTGTTCTTATTGTATTGCTATATTGATTGATTGATTGAGTGATATCGTTCCTAAGAATATGAATCTCTATTTGTATATCGATATCTCTCTCAATCTCTCTCTCAATCGGTTTTTTTCTTTATGTTTATCTCTTCTTATAATATATCTCTTCCTATGATATATCTATTTATGATCTATATCTCTTGATGTGACGTGGAATATTTGCTTGACATAAATAGAGTCTTCCGTGGTCGTTGACTTGATGACGTCATTCTGACAGGTTGAGTTGTTGACTTTATGTTGCGTACTTGATGATATGAGATCATACAAGTATTTTGTTCTTCCGTAGGAGTAAGCCTTCCATAGGAGTTGGTTCTTTGATCTTGAACATCCTCAGGAGCAGACTTTCTTCTTCCGCAGCAGCACCAACTTGATCTCTAAACTTGTTCTTCAGTAGATGTGATTGTGCTTCCGCAGGAGATCTACGCTTGTATGTTTGACTTGGTCATTTAAGCTTCGCAGAACATCTACGGAAGAACAACTTGTTCATCCGCAAGAGTTCTTGCACTTTGTCAATTTTCCAAATTGACCAAGTATGATGTTTCCTGTAATTACTATAATCAATATAAATAATATTTGGGTTAACATATATATCTTGCATTACATAATGATAAGGAATTAAAGATCTTTATTACAAGAGATTACAGATCATCTAAACCTATACAAAAGATCTAGAACTAACAATATGCGCTTACGTACGTAAAGTATTATATTAATAAAAGTGAAAGATAAAGATGACGGAAGTGGAACATAATGAATGAATGAAAGTCTTGCTAGAAAAATTTAAAGGGAGTTCACACCACATTAAGGGTTTCTTAGCTCAACTGTGTACGATTGAGCTAACCCATGGGAATGCACACAGGGGGGTTAGTCTTTGTGACTGATCAAGACGTACGAAAATGGGATCCTTGTTGCTTGACCACAAGACTATAGTTGCCTCGTGCACAAATGATGGGGCATAGCTTATGACAGGATCAAGATTAAAGTGGAAGATAATAATGAAAGAAAGTACGAAATGAATGATTATGAACGATGAGGAAAGATAATAAATGATTATTATCAAGATGTACGTATGATGTGTGATTACGAACGATTGTAAAGGAAATGTTTTATCAAAAGGAATGTATTTTATTATATAAACCAGAACTCACTCAGCGTCGCTGACTTTTTATATGCATATCAATTGGCAGGTAATCGATGATGCTAAGGAGGTGCAGGCATGGATGCATAAGCTACTAGGGATGATTCTAGTCTGGCATCCATATTTTGAAAGTGTTAATGTATTAATAAAATTTTTGGGTTGTAAAAAATATGATATAATAATTTGGCATGTTTTTATTTATTAATGAAAAGTTAAACTTCTGCTACAAAATGAGGTGTTTTATAGTATTTATGCGATGATTGACCAACTGTAAGCGTCTCAGGAACGGGGCCTTTCAAGTTGGTATCAGAGCCAAAGTTTAAGTGAATTGGGTAAAATATTTTCAAAAACCTAAACTTAAACTGAGAATTGGACAAGAAAGGGAAAAGGGATGCCAGTCCTAGTAGCTATATGCCTGCAGGTAAATGTTTTATGTAAACGTTTTATGTACGTTAATGGAAAAAGGAATTATGTGCGTGTGGTATGTGAATTATGTGCTCTTAGTAGATTTGGATACTGATGAAGATAGGATAGGAAATGCTTGGGCAATGAAGAGTAAAGTAAGTGGCTAATCATAACTGGCTATTGTAATTAGGGACTTACTATACTTGACATTATCTGAGCTATTACCTTGAATGACCATGTTGGTGTTTGAATCTTATAGTGTTTAGAAGATGGCTGGTGGTAGATCTTCGAAGGCTTCTAGAGGTGGAGGCCGTGGTGGACGTGGTGTTGGGCCGCGTGTCACAAGGAACAGGGCTAGGACCGCTGAAACGGTTCCTGAAGAGCTCGAGCTTCATCACCACGAAGGCGGTGACTAGAGTGCTAACTTGAGGGCCTCAGTGAAAGAGGCAGTTATGGAGGAAGTTCATCAAGTCATGCAGACGATTCTGCCGTCTATGGTGACTGAGGTTATTAGAGCCGTGAGAAAGGATGAAATGAAAGAGAAAGAGGGGAGGTTGAAAACTGCTAGGAGAGAGGGTGAGGAAAGAGGTTCAGGTGAAGGGGAGCAACCAGAGACTGAGATGGTTGTCTCCAGTGATGATGAGGAAGAGGAAGCAATGCACGAAACTACAAAAGGGTGCAGTTATGTGGTGAAGTTCAAGTATAGGTTGGACTCACCATAGATTAGATATTATTTATGTTTAATTGTAATAGGTTTAATGTTAGTTTCCTTTTGTAAGTTTGTTATGTTTTCCTGCCCAGTGAAACTATGAGCGAAACTGTAGTTTCGCTCATAGCAAGCTGCTAGTTTCACCCGGCGAAACTGTCAGGCTCTGCCGGGCAAAACTGTGTCAGTGGCAGAATAGTTTCGCTGACAGCGAAACTGTCAGCGAAACTATACCTACTATATATATTGTTTGATCTTGTTCTTTGTGGGCAATCCTTGCAAAAAAACCCTAAACGTTTATCATTGTTGCAAGTCTCTTTGTAAGCTGGTTCTTCACAGAAATATATTGAGCTTTGTTACCTTTTAATGTATTGGATCATTATTGCTTTATGATTGAATACTTTTGGTTATTCTTCTTCATCATTGTGTTTGTTGTTTGGCATTATTGTTGATATTGAACGAATCAACCACACAAGTGTACTGATATTCGATCAAATGGACCAACATGTGGCATTCTAGAGATGCAAGCCCCAGACATTCGATGGAAATGGGAACGCTGCTGCTGCTCACCGATGGGTGAGAGAATTGGAGGTTGTGTTGGATATCAGCGAATGTAGAGAGGATCAGAAAGTGAAGTTTGCTACCCACTCGTTTGTGGATTCGGACCTATGTTGGTGGGACAATATTGTCTAGGCCGAGGGTAGCAGGGCGATTGGAAGGATGAGGTGGAGTGAACTGAAGAAGTTGGTGATCAAGGAGTTTTGTCCTCACAGGGAAGTCGACAAGATTGAAAGAGTGTTCCTACAGTTGGAGGTGGGAACCATGACACACTAGCAGTACATGACAAAATTCAACGAGATGGCAAGGCTGGTGTCACGAAAGATAAAGAGATACATCCAAGGTCTGCCAGCGGATATACACAGACATTTGATTGCCGCCCGGCCAAGTACGTTCAAGTCGGTGGTTGATCTGGCGAGGAGGCTGTATGATGAGAGGGAGGAGGCGGTAGCAGTGGAGGTGAGTAAGAAAGGTGATGGTGACATAAACTAGAATGGGAAACGATTTGGTCATGGTGGTTTCACTCCAAAGAACAAAAAGGCAAGGGTGGATGGCCGGAGGGTAGTGACGACATGTACGGGGATGAAGAGGTGTAGTAAGTGTGGGAAGGATCATGTGGGAGAGTATAAGTAGGGCTCGAACACCTGCTTCAAATGTGGGAGGCCTGGTCATATGGCGAGAGATTGTGGGGTTATAAAATGTTATAACTGTGGTGAAGAGGGCCATCTGAGCAGGGATTGCAAGAAGCCAAGGGCTGGGAACTCCGGGGCGATAAAGGGGATCGAGAAAGAGAAGGAAGGGCAGAAAGCTAAAGCCAGGGCATTCACCATGACATGGGAGGAGGCTAGGGTGGACCCTGATATTGTGTTAGGTACCTTCCTAGTAAACCAAATTTGTGTCTCTGTGCTTTTCGATTCTGGTGCTAGTAGGAGTTTTATTTCTGCTGCCTTCTATGATAAGTTGCTCGTTAGGAGTAGAAAAATTGAGGAGCCCTTCGATGTAGAAACTGCCATTGGTATGTCTACTAGTGATCTGATCTGATAGAGGATTGTGACATTGAGTTAGAAGGCCATAGGTTATCTGCTAGGTTGTTCATGATGCCCTTAGGCTGATTCGACATGGTCCTAGGAATGGATTGACTAGCAGCCTATGAGGTAAACATCGTGTGCTGTAAGAAGATGATTTGGTTGACCGCGCCTGATGGGAGTTCGGTGGTGATCTACGATGATAGAGTTAGTACGATTCCGAAAGTAATTTCGATGGTTGTGGTAGAGAAGTGTATGAGATGTGGAAGTGGTGCCTATCTGACCTATGTGAAGGATGTGGATGCGTCCGGTTGTGTGTGACTTCCCAGATGTATTTCCAGAAGATCTATCAAGTGTGCCATCGAACCGCGAGATCGAGTTCCAAATCGATCTGATACCTGGTGCCTAACCTGTTGCCAAGGCACCGTATCATCTAGCTCCCTCCAAGATGAAGGAATTGATGATTCAGCGGCAAGAGTTATTAGATTAGGGGTTCATTCGACCGAGTATCTCTCCATGGGGTGCTCCGGTCTTGTTTACGAAGAAAAAGGACGGTAGCATGAGGATGTGCATCGACTACCATGAGCTGAATAAATTGACAGTGAGGAATCCGTATTGTTAGGATCAGTGATCTAAGTTTGATCAATTAGAGTTTAATCACAGCGGAATTAGAGCAAGAATTAAGAAAATATAGCAAGAACACAATAAATATTCAATGGAACAGTACACGGTTATATAGAAATAGGGTTTTCTGCATTGGGATAATAACATTCATGCACACATGCTTCGGTATGGCGGCTGCTAGGTTTTCCTAAGCTGCACGATTACAATTAGGTCAGCATTCCTTATATATAGGAATGTGACGTCTGCTGATGTCACTTGATAGTGACATCTAACAGAATTATTACAAACTACTGAAAGTAAGCAAACTACTGAGAATGTTCACAACAACTGAGAACATCTCAGATTATTCTAAGTACATGAAGAAACATAAAACTACTGAAACTACAAGTACAGAAAAGAAACTACAACTACTGAAAGGAAACCATCACAACTACTGAAGAGGTCTTCTTCAGCTGTTGTGACAATCATCTGAAACTTGGTCTTCAGTCTTTGTCTTCAGCTCTTTCACTTCAGACTTTGTCTTCAGCTCTTGTCTTCAGACTTTGTCTTCAGCTCTTTCACTTCAGAATTTGTCTTCAGCTCTTGTCTTCAGACTTTGTCTTCAGCTCTTTCACTTCAGACTTTGTCTTCAGCTCTTTCACTTCAGACTTTGTCTTCAGCTCTTGTCTTCAGCTGATGTCTTCAGCTGTTGCAGACTACTTCAGTTGTTGTAATGTCCGTGGGACTTAAAGGTTTTTCTGATCAGGCTCATTGGTTCTTTTGGTCCAACAAACTCCCCCTGAACCAATGCAGCCAAAACCTTTAAGCTTATTGAGGTCCCACTTATTCTTGGCAGAAATACTCTCTTGATCAGCTTTAGAGATATAGGATAAGCACAGGCCAGGGAACAGGTTTCAGTAGATGTGAATGTCAAAGGATGGAAGGGAACTCTGTCTTGGGGAACTGGACACAGAGCCGTTATCCCAACCATGAAACCTACTTCCCATTGATGAGTCTATAAGACTCTCTGACGTAGGCCTCAAGGAGAACAACTTGTTCCTCCTTAGTGAGTTCTTCTGCTTCTCCTTCGAAGAAGAACTCTGGGCCATAGTACTCTGATAAGTACTTTATCGTCTTTCCATTTTTCAACTCAACAGTTGTTATCTCTCTGTAAGCAAATTCATCTGGGTGAGTCCCTTCTAATAACAACTGGAGTTCATTTTTCTTGATCTCTTCAAGCCTCTTGTATAACAACCCCTTCTTGACCATTTTGTTCTCCATTAGAGTTTGAGGGGTCATCTTTGACTTGTAGGCTCTCTTGAAGTCTTCAAGTATTTCCCAGGGTGAGACTACAATGGCCAACATAATAGCAGCATCTATGGTCTTTCTCACTTGGCCATTGTATCTACTTGGTATGGATTTCTTATGAATTCTAGAACTAACCCTGGGGTCTGGCCAAATCCTTACTCTCTCCTTTTGATATTGAAAGGTATACCTGAGAGCATACAGCCTTTGAGCATGTTTCTTCATGGCTTGTATAGATGATGACTGAGGAAACTCTTTGTCAATCATCTTCAAAAGTTGCTCATCGTGCTGTTTCTGCTGTTCTTCTTCTTCAATCTTAACTTTCACCATTTGCCTCTGAAAGTCTGGTGTGATCATTTGTTGACTTCTGGGCTCAGGTAATTTCAGAACAGCAGAGATTGGCAGACTATCTTCTTCATCATCTTCTTCTTCATCTTCTACCATCCTCAACACCCTTCTCCTCCTTCTGGGTGCATCACTGGATGTGGTTTGAGGTGGTTTTTGGGGTAAGGGAGTTGGTTTTGAGGGTTGAGTTGATTTGGAGAGTTGTGGGGTTGGTTGTTTTTGAGAGGGAGTTTGGGAAGGCTGATCTAGCATTTTTATGGTGAGTTTGGCTTTGGAAAGCTTGGCCATATCAGTTCTCTTCCCAGCACCTGCTTCATCTAGTGCTTCAATAATTAACCCCTTGTTGAATGCTTCAGAAGTACAGATTCTGGTGGTTATTGCCAGAATACTGTCTCTGGTCCATGATTTAATCTCAATTAATGATCTTCCCAAGTATTTTGCAGTAAACCTGATCATTATTTCCAACCTCTCCCTTTCCATCACACTATAACTGGCCCATTTTCTTGTATCTCTTCAATCTCCAGCTTTCTGATCTCAGTGTCTAATGTGGCTGTATCAAAGCCCTGTCTGAAGAGTTGATCTATTATTCTGTCCATTGATCTGCTGTGAGCTTCATCGCTTCTTTAATCAGATCTTCCAATGATTTCTCTTCATCAGGCTTTTGAGTTTCAGCACTTTTCTTTCTTTTGTATGTGATCAGCTGTTTTTCCTTTTCTTTCTCTTGTTTCTCATTTTCCACACTCTTTCTTTTTCGTTCTTTCACTGCCTTAGACTCCCCCTTTTTGGGTGCATTGGGTTCAGGGGTTGAATGGCAGAAAGCTTCCTTTGCACAGCATCATCAACAAGTGTTTGTAGATTTGAGGAAATCCTCTCATCAATGGCTTTATGCACAATCTCATTGATGATGGGAGTGATGAGAGGTAAGGAATTTTGAAATGTAGCAACCATCTGCTCAGAGGGGTTCTGTCCCTGAGAGGTGGTGCCAAAAACAGTGGCTGGTGGCTCAGTTGAGTGTAGTGGCTGAGTGTTTGGTAAACCTTCAGATGAAGGTGCCATCTGTGGGTTTATTGGGGCAGATGGACTTTGATCCTGAGACATTTTGGCAAGCAGTTCTTTGAGTCTGCTCACCTCAGCCTCAAGGATTGTGTTATGGGCTAAAACATCAAAGAAAAAGCCCAGGTCATCATCAGTCTTTGCTGAATCATCTGACCTCCTGATTGAATCAGGATGTACATGCCCTGAGTGTAGATCAGTTGTAGCATGTGCCCCTTGTTCTTGGTTCTGGGGACTTCCTGCCTCAGGACTGAGTCCTTCATCGGCAGTTGCCTCTGGTGAGGTCTTAGAGATGTTACCAACTTCATCCTGTTCATTTGCTGAATCAGTAGAAGTGGCAGCCTCACCAGATGTTCTAACCTCCTCCTCTACACGGGGAGATTGAACATTATAACCCCTGTGCTGTGGGTTATCAGCAGCATTTTGGTCCTCTTCCTCAGCTGTTGAGGTTCTCCCCATTGTAATTGGTGTCTGGGGAGGAGGAGAGGAATGCAGCTGACTCAACACTTGTGCAACAATAAATGTTGGGCTTTGAGGGGCGGTTGCATTTGGAGATAGGTTTGAAGCAGATTGCACCCGGGGTGACTGGTGCTCTTCAATGGTAACCTTCTCAATTGAGATAGGTTCCAGCATTGTGGTATCCCCAATTATGGTTGCATCAGGATCCTGTTGAGAGGATGCCTGAGCGGCTAGGGCTGGTGGAGTCTTTGACACTACTGGGGGGTTAGAACCAGTAAGTGTTACCTGTATTGGTGTTACAGGGGCATCCTCAGGGGACTCATCTCCCTGAGTAGCCTTTTTGGGCTTTTTGGTTTTGGGTTTGGTGGGGACTTTGGATCTGGAAGTGGAGGCTGTGGGTTCCCGCTGCTTGGGTTTGAGCAGCCGGGCAGCCCCTTTCATTGTAGGGTCAGAGTTGTGCCTGGAGTATACTTCAGGCAATACAGCCGGAGCAGGGACTCCAAGGCCAACAAGGCCGTCTGATTTTAGCTGTGTTAAAATTATGGCCATGAGAAACCTGGGATATAATATCCATCTGTTTGCCACAGGTTTCAAGGCCAGATCCTTTAGTTCCAAAACACTATCTCAGAAAAATTTAAAGTTTGTCGTTCAAAGATAGAGTATAATACCTGTTGCCATCGGGAAGACATTTGATCCCATGAGGAGGTTTTTGGTGCAAGGCAGACATTCACCATGTGGAATATAAGACGTTCAGCATCATGGAAGTGCTTCTTCAGAATGGTGGTAGCACTTAAGTCTCCTTCATACCCGTTGTTGATGAAAGACATATCGGTTGTGCCTTTCGGGTATTCTGTGACACAGGTGGCATCATGTAGATCTAGGGTTTGTCGAATGATGTCCGGAGTGATGACCACCTGTTTCTGGTTGACCAACGACTGGAGAGTGATTTGGCTATCATTCTCACTAGTTTGCACAGAGACGTTGGTCCAGAACTGGCTTAGGGAATCGGGGTAGATGGTAGGATTCAGAAGAAACGCGGTTCGGTACTGGGAATCTACCATAAGATCGATGGCGTTATCAAATTTGTTCCAGAAGGCCGATTTCGAGAGGTAGGCAACACAGTTGTGTCTGGGTTTGAGTTTCATGGTCGCCATTGTTGAGAGAGTGAAGGACGGAAAACGGCTAATGAAACGTCTGAAAGTAGGTTTAGGTATTTATAGGGTAAGAAAAAAACTGATATAAAACGACTGAAAGTGTTGGTGCTGTCATCAGTTGTTTGAAAACAACTGAAGACCTGGTTTTAACTTTCAGAAGTAACAACTGAAGACTTGGTATTAGTCATCAGTAGTTGTGAAACTACTGAAGACATGGTTTTGGCTTCAGGTGTTGTAACAACTGAAGACTTGGTGTTAGTCATCAGTAGTTGTGAAACTACTGAAGACATGGTTTTGGCTTCAGTTGTTTGAAGTGAAGCAGCAGTTGTAGAAACAACTGAAGAGAAAAATTTCTCATCAGCTGTTGTCGTCAATTCTTAGCTCATCAGCTGTTTCATTCTGACCTCAACACTTCATCAGACTTTGTCTGAGTTTCAGATGTTTCATAGGTCATCAGTACTTATCTGTTATTCTGACATCAGCAGTTGTAACTACAGCAGTAGTTGTAACCACATCAGTTCTTTTCAACAGATGAGTACTTCAGTACTTTTAAGTAATTTAGTCTTCAGTAGTTATGAAAACTACTGAGGATAAAAGAACTTCAGTACTTATTTGTGACAGTAGTATACGAATGCTCATCAGTACTTGTTGACTGAGATCATCAGTAGTTGTCACTTATTCTAGCTGCAGCATACCAAGCCTTAACACTAGGTTTTGGAAAGTTGAACTGTCCAAAGGCTTAGTAAATATGTCTGCAAGCTCATCAGCACTAGGAACAAACTTTGGATCAATCAGACCTTTTTCAAAACAATCCCTAATAAAATGGTGTCTGATCTCAATATGTTTGGTCCTAGAGTGCTGGACTGGATTCTTGACAATACAAAGAGCTGAAGCACTATCCATTAGTAATGGAGTCTTAGTCTCTGTAATGCCATAATCCAGTAATTGATTCTGAAGCCAGAGTACCTGAGATGTACAACTTGCAGCAGCAATGTACTCGGCTTCAGCAGTGGATGTAGCAACAGATGTTTGTTTCTTACTCTGCCAAGAAACCAAACAGTTGCCTAGGAATTGACATCCACCAGAAGTTGATTTTCTAGTTAATTTACACCCTGCATAGTCACTATCAGAAAAAGCAACTAATTTGCAAGAGTGCCCAGTGGAATACCAAAGACCTAGAGATTGAGTACCTTGCAGATATCTAAAGATCCTCTTGACTGCAATCAAATGAGACTCTTTAGGAGCAGCCTGAAATCTAGCACAAACACAAGTTGCAAACATAATATCTGGTCTAGAAGCTGTTAAGTACATCAAGGACCCAATCATACATCTGTAAAGTGTTTCATCAACAGCTTTACCTTTCTGATCTGCATCCAGTTGTGTGGTGCTGCACATGGGAGTAGAACAGGGCTTACAGTGTTGTAAATCAAACTTTGCCAAAAGACTTTTTGTGTATTTTGACTGATGAATGAAAGTTCCATCAGCCTTTTGTTTGATTTGCAAACCTAGAAAGAACTGTAATTCTCCCATGGCACTCATTTCGAATTTTTGTTGCATCAACTTTGTAAATGCATCACACAACTGTGGATCAGAGGAAGCAAAAATAATATCATCAACATAAATTTGAACAAGGAGCTTATGCTGACCCACTTTCTTAATGAACAAAGTTTTATCTATGGAGCCTCTAGTGAAATTATTCTGAAGAAGAAATTTGACAGTGTTTCATACCAGGCTCTAGGAGCTTGTTTCAACCCATAAAGAGCCTTATCAAGTTTATACACCCAATCAGGATGTTTATTATCCTCAAAACCTGGTGGTTGACACACATAAACCTCTTCTTTTATTTTACCATATAAAAATGCACTTTTGACATCCATTTGAAAAACTTTAAGATTGTGGAATGCAGCATAGGCTAAGAACAATCTAATTGCCTCCAGTCTGGCTACAGGGGCAAAGGTTTCATCATAATCAATACCTTCTTCTTGTGAAAACCCCTGGACAACCAGTCTGGCCTTGTTCTTGACAATTTGCCCATTTTCATCTGTTTTATTCCTAAACACCCATTTAGTGCCTATTGCACACTTACCTGGGGGTAGAGGAACCAGTTCCCACACTTGCTGCTTTTTGAACTGAAGAAGCTCAAGCTGCATGGCATCAACCCATCCATTGTCTCTTAATGCAATATGATAGTTCTTTGGCTCTTGCTGACTGATGAAAAGAGCATAGAAGCAGAAGTTGGACAATTGACTTCTAGTTGAGACACCAGCATTGATATCACCAATGATTTGAGACGTTGGGTGATTCTTCAGCTCTTGATACACTATGAGATCTGTGCAAGTGTTTGTAGCACGCTCAGCAGCAACAGATGTTGATCCAGATTCTTGAAACCAAGTGTTAGATGGCAGGTCAAATGAAGTAGAGGATTCAGAAATCTCATCAGCATTTGTTGTGGATGGTGCTACTGAAGCTACAGGAACATCAAGTTGAGTAGACTCAGGCAGTTGATCACTAAACTTGAATAGGTGAGTACTGGGATCATCATGAACATCAGTACCACCAGATGGATGACTAGCTGCAGAAGGTGATGAATTCACATGATCTGCAACAGCTGGAGGCTGATAAGGAACATATTGCAGTATGTCCAGATCAAACAACTCCACAGGGTTTTGTGGGATTTTGTCCTTAGGAGATTCATTGAACTTCACATGCAAGGTTTCTTCAACCATCTTTGTTCTACAGTTGAACACTCTGTAAGCCTTGCAAGTGGATGAGTACCCAACAAAATACCCTGCATCCACCTTAGAATCAAACTTTTGGAGTTGATCCTTTGTGTTGAGAATGTAACAAGGACACCCAAATGCTCTGAAGAATGAAATTAGAGGAGCCAAATGATGTAGAACTTCATAAGGAGTCTTCATCAACCTCTGATTCACTAAAGCTCTATTTTGCACATAGCATGCTGTGTTGACAGCTTCAGCCCAAAAGGTCAGTGGCAAACCAGAGTCAGCCAACATGGACCTTGCAGCTTCAATTAGGGTCCTGTTCTTTCTCTCCACTACTCCATTTTGTTCTGGAGTCCTTGGGATGCTATACTGCCTCTTGATTCCTTTTGAAAGGTAGAAATCATCAAGTGTATGGTTTCTAAATTCAGTTCCATTATCACTTCTTATACACTTGACTGATAGGGAATACTGCTTCTCAACATACAACACAAAGTTAATAATTGTCTGAGCAGCCTCATCCTTTGAATGCAAGAAGAAGGTCCATACAAATCTGGAGTAATCATCCACAATTACCAGACAGTATTTCTTCTTTGCCATGCTCATTACTCTCACAGGACCAAAGAGATCCATGTGCAGTAATTGCAAGCAGGCAGTGGACTTTGGTTCTTCTATAGGAGGGAATGAGACTTTGTGTTGTTTTCCTTTTAAACAAGCAGTGCAGGTTTCATCACAGAGGAACTCCTTTATTGGTAGACCTCTTACTAAACTATTGTGGATCAGCTGATTCATGTTTTTGAGATTAACATGACCCAGCCTTCTATGCCACAGTTTAGATTCCTGAGGAGAGGCCTTGGAGAACAGGCAAGGATGACCTTTTAACGCAATCTTCTTTGACAAATCCAAGGCATATACTCTTCCTATCCTGTTGGCCTTCAGGAGAGTATGTTCATCCAATACCTTGTCAATCAGCCTCAGAACTTTGGAAGACAGAATCCGGCAGTTCTGGCTTGTGAAAAGTGCAACATGCCCTTTATCACACATCTGACTGACACTCAGTAGATTATACTTGAGATTCTCCACATGGTTAACATCATCAAATCTGATTTCTCCATTTGACACAAATCCTTTCCCGATGATGTAACCCTTAGCATCATTTCCAAATGAGACAAATCCCTTCTTTCCTTGAGAGTAGTCATTAAGAAGAGAACTGCTCCCAGTCATATGCATAGATCCTCCACTGTCTACATACCAGATGCTTCTTTGGCATGCTGAAGAACCCTGCATTTATCATAAGAAACTAGTTAGCTTTAGAGACCCAAACCTTTTTGGTTTTGGGTCTGTTTTCATCAACAGATTTAACCATAACTTGTTTCTCATGATTAACAGCTGATGAAGGTGGAGATGGTGCTGAAATGGAATTCTTAGATTTGGGCTTGGATTTCCTTTTCAGTGGTTTGATCACAGGTGCATCTAGTTGGTTAACTCTCCCCAACAAATGCTGAACCATCATAACAAGTTGTGTCTGATTTGTTGCTAAAGCCTTCAGCTCATTTGACACATCAGTACTTGTTTTTGATGAGTTCCTGTGACCCACCATTTCCTCCTTGAAATTCACAGACTTCGTCTGATGTTTATCATGAGGAACACTATCAGCTGTTTTCTGATAAACCCCATCCTTCTTTTTGGATTTTGGTGAGGCCTTGGGTTTATCAGTTTGAGATGACTGTGGTACAAACTTGGTCTCAAACTCATTTTTCATTTTATTAATCTCTTCTTTAATGAGCTTATCTCTGTTGAGTTTGGAACCCTTTTTGTACCAGCATTCATCAGATAGATGATTGAATTTACCACATATTTCACATGGCTTATTCTTCATCTTGGATTGATCAACTGCTGAAGTGGAAACTACTGAAGGTGTGATCTTCAGTACTTTCCTCCTTTCAGTACTTGTGTTAAGTACTGAAGGATCGGTAACAACTGAAGACTTGTTCTTCAGCTGTTCTCTATCCGTCCTGAAAGACTATGATAGATTCCTCAGCAGTTGTTAATCCTTTTATTTCATCAGATTTGAAATGCTTTTCAGATGTTGTGACTTGCCCTTCAGTACTTGGAGTACTTTGAGGGACAACATCTGAATTTCTCAGCTTCATGTGTTTATCAGCATTTAAACCATCAGGCAATTGATTTGCTGAGATCTTAACACTGACTTCATCCTCTAATTTTGTATTATCATTTGAGGATGAATCACATGATGATGTGGTTTGGAAATTACTTTCACCTTCAGATTTTACTATTACTTTTGAAGTAAAATCAGTAGGTGGTGCAGTATGATTGTAACCTATTCCAAACTTCACATTTGAAGCTGTTTGCTTGCTGAGAAGCATTTCAAATCCCTTGCAGGATGTTACCCAGCGGTCACACTCAACTTGGGTAGCTGCAAGTGTCTCTTTGAGACTTCTGTGGTTCTCGAGTATGACCTCTACCTTAGCCTTTTCATCATTAAGTTGGCATTTAAGCTTGTAAATCTCATCATCTTTGTCATTAAGTGCAGACACATACTCATCTTTTCTTTTGGAAATAGTTTTCTCAAGCTCAAGATTTTGATTGATTAAAGCTACATTTGCCTCTCTAATAGAGACAAAGGCAGCTATGCATGATTCAGAACATAACTTGGCTTTAGCCTCAGAAGATACCTGGGTTACCTGTGAAGATGAAGCATCGAGCAGGAACCCTCAGTAGACTCCAGGGCCATGAGAGCAAGATTCCCAAAAGGATGTTCACCACCATGTTGACCAGCACCAGCAGATAATTGCTCATTGAAACCAGAAAGATCATCTGGTAAGCTGCTCCAGTCAACAACTCCTGGTGTGAAGAAGCTGTGATGAGGTTGAGATTGTGATGGAGATGGTTGAGGCTCAGGTAGGGCTTGAGGTTGTTGTGCTATAGGGACATGAACTGGATTTGGCTGTGGCATGTAATAGCAGGGATAAGGATATGGCATTGGACCCTGAGGGACAAAGTATGCAGGAGATTGAGGTTGTGAGTGATGACCAGAACTAGCAGGATGTTGCCCTTTGTTTTGTGAACTATTGCTTGGAAAGGTCACAAAGGGTGCAGAGGAGTTAGATCCAGTTGATCTACACTCTCTTGCAAAGTGCCCAAGCCTGTGGCATTTGTGACACCTCAACTTACTCTTGTCAAAACCAACTTTGGTTTTGCCAGAGAGTCCTGGAAATTTCCTACCAGTTCTCTTGTAGAACTTTTGAGATCTGATATTGATCAGGGCCATTTGGCTCAAAATATCCATCTCTTCTAAATCATCATCAGCAATACCATGCAAATCATCCATGATAAAGCATAAATTATCACTATTACACCCAGAATGACTGTCAACACCAACAAATGCATGATCAGAACTGTTTGAAGAGAAATCTATATGCTCATCATAATGACTTTCTGATCCAGCATATTCTGACTCATGACCGACCAAGGCAGTGTTACCTGGTACAAAGTCATCAGAGAGCTTTCCTGATGATGCCAGTTTCCTTTTCTGCTCTATCTCTCTTTCAAATGTAAGCAGTTTCCCATGGAGTTGGGTGAGAGATAGGCTATCCAGATTTGCACTGGAGCGTAGGACAATGGTGTATGTGTCCCATCTCTCAGGCAGTGATCTGAGGAATCTGTTGTTCATCTGGCTGTTAGTATACTCATGCTTGACCATTTTCAGCTCAGAGATCAAGCAGGAGAAACGCTCAAACTGTTGAGTCAGTGTCTCACCCTTCCTATGAGAGAATGTCTCATATTGTTGGGCGAGGATTTCTCTGTTGTTTGCTAAGACCTCATCAGTTCCTCCGAATTGTTCCTTCAAAGCATTCCAGAGGTCATGAGCAGTTTCATGATGCATAAGCCCAGAATAGATTTCATTCGGCAGTGCCATGGCCAGAATTCCATGGGCTTTAGCATCAATCTCAAACAGTTTACGATCTTCATCTGAGTATTGCTCCTTCTTCTTCGGAACCATTTGATTGGTCTCCGGATTGTTCACCATAGGCTTGTGTGGACCGTGAACCACAGATGTCCAACAACCTGAACTGTTAACAGACAGGTGATGGAGCATTCTTCGTTGCCATATGTTATACTCACTCCTAACCAGCATCGGAGGCTTGGTTGAGGAGCCAGTATTGTGAGGATCATTAGATGGAGTAGTCATTCTCAGATTCAAACCAAATCAATCAAGTTTCAAAAGATTTAGCACAAAAACACAACAAACTCAATAAGAACCAAGAAGAAACTCAAATTAAATAACCAGAAGCAGCAGAAAATCAATCTTTATAACCAATTCTTGCACATATGCTAATTCGATCAAACTATAGATATCAAAATAGCAGTTTCAATGATCAATTGTTAAACCGATCAATGATTAACCCGCTCTGATACCATTTGTTAGGATCAGTGATCTAAGTTTGATCAATTAGAGTTTAATCACAGCGGAATTAGAGCAAGAATTAAGCAAATATAGCAAGAACACAATAAATATTCAATGGAACAGTACACGGTTATATAGAAATAGGGTTTTCTGCATTGGGATAATAACATTCATGCACACATGCTTCGGTATGGCGGCTGCTAGGTTTTCCTAAGCTGCACCGATTACAATTAGGTCAGCATTCCTTATATATAGGAATGTGACGTCTGCTGATGTCACTTGATAGTGACATCTAACAGAATTATTACAAACTACTGAGAATGTTCACAACAACTGAGAACATCTCAGATTATTCTAAGTACACGAAGAAACATAAAACTACTGAAACTACAAGTACAGAAAAGAAACTACAACTACTGAAAGGAAACCATCATAACTACTGAAGAGGTCTTCTTCAGCTGTTGTGACAATCATCTGAAACTTGGTCTTCAGTCTTTGTCTTCAGGTCTTTCACTTCAGACTTTGTCTTCAGCTCTTGTCTTCAGACTTTGTCTTCAGCTCTTTCACTTCAGACTTTGTCTTCAGCTCTTGTCTTCAGACTTTGTCTTCAGCTCTTTCACTTCAGACTTTGTCTTCAGCTCTTTCACTTCAGACTTTGTCTTCAGCTCTTGTCTTCAGCTGATGTCTTCAGCTGTTGCAGACTACTTCAGTTGTTGTAATGTCCGTGGGACTTAAAGGTTTTTCTGATCAGGCTCATTGGTTCTTTTGGTCCAACACGTATCTATTACCAAGGATTGATGACTTGTTTGATCAGCTCCAACGTGCCAGTTGGTTCTCGAGGATAGACCTCTGATCTGGGTACCACCAACTGAAGGTGAAAGAGCAGGATATTCCTAAGATAGCTTTTCATATGCGTTATGGACACTATGAGTTTCTTGTGATGTCTTTTGGTTTAACGAACATGCTAGCTGCTTTTATGGATCTAATGAATTAAGTGTGTCGGCCTATACTTGATAAATCAGTGATTGTGTTTATCGATGATATCCTGATTTATTCGAAGAGCGAAGAAGAGCATGCCAGTCACTTTCAAGAAGTTCTGGATACGCATAGAAAGGAGAAGTTGTACGCTAAGTTCTCCAAGTGTGCGTTTTGGTTGTGCGAAGTTCAGTTTCTGGGTCATGTGGTTAATCCTGAAGGGATCATTGTGGATCCGACGAAAGTTGAGGTGGTGATGCAATGGAATTCTCCAAAGACGCCATATGTAGTTTCTTGGGTTTGGTGGGCTACTACAGAAGATTCATCCAAGACTTCTCCAAGATAGCTTCAGCATTGACCAATCTGATCTTCTTTCCAAGACTTCTCCAAGAGCAGGAGAATGCTTTTGAAGAGTTAAAGAAAAGATTGACTCAAGCTCCTGTCTTGACGTTACCCGAAGGGAACAAAGACTTGGTGGTCTATTCGGATGCTTCTTATTCAGGGTTAGGTTGCTTGCTGATGCAACGGGGAAAAGTTATAGCCTATGCGTCCCGACAGTTGAAGATCCATGAGTCTAACTACCCTACTCATGACTTGGAGTGGGCAGCTGTGGTCTTTGCATTGAAGATTTGGAGGCACTACTTGTACCAGACGAAGTGCACCATCTTCACTGATCACAAAAGCTTGAAGTACTTCTTCGAGCAGAAGGATCTCAATATGAGACAAAGAAGGTGGTTAGAGTTGATCAAAGACTATGACTGTGAGATTCACTACCATCCGGGCAAGGCCAATGTGGTGGCAGATGCCCTTAACCGAAAAGAGAAACCCGAGCCAATTCGGGTAAAAGCTTATCAGTTGGTTATGACCTCCGATGTGATGAACCAGGTTAAGGAATTTCAGGATGAAGCATTGAAAGAAGATCAGATTAACTCCGATAGGATGAAAGGTCTAGTCGCCCTGTTAGGGGAGAACACTCTTGGTGTCCAGACTCGATCGGGGCGGATGTGGATTCCTCGTTATGGGGATCTACGTGGGAAGATCATGGATGAGGCTCACAAGACTCGATACTAGATTCATCCCAGTGCTACAAAGATGTATCATCATATGAAGAAAGATTACCGGTGGCCGGGAATGAAGCGTGATGTGGCGGAGTATGTGAGTAAGTACCTTACTTGTTTTCAAGTGAAGGTGGAGCATCAGAAGCCTTATGGGAAGATCCAACCCTTGGATACACCCGAATGGAAATGGGAGCACATCACCATGGACTTCATTACGAAGTTGCCACGTACGGCAAGGGGATACGATGCCATATGGGTGATAGTTGATCGTCTGACGAAGAGTGCTCACTTTCTACTGATCCGTAAGACGTATTCATCTAAGAGGTTGATGGATCTGTTCATCAAAGAGATTGTGACTCGTAATAGTATACCGTTGTCTATCGTTTCTGACCGTGACACTTGGTTTACATCAAAGTTTTGGAAGAGATTTCATGATGCGATGGGGATGAGGTTACATATCAGTACGGCTTACCATCCTCAAATAGATGGTCAGTCGGAGAGGACGATTCAGGCACTGGAGGATATGCTATGAGCATGCATCATTGATTTCGGGGGAAGTTGGGACGAACACTTACCGTTAGCCAAATTTTCATATAACAATAGTTAACATGCCAGCATTGGTATGCCATCATATGAGATGCTATATCGTAGGAAGTGTAGAACGCTTGTATGTTGGGGTGACATCGGGCAGAAGGAGCTAAGGGAGCATTGAGGAGATCGAGGATACAACCGAAAAGTTGGAAAAGATCAAGGCCTTTATGAAGGCGGCAAAGGATAGACAGAAGTTGTATGCTGACAAGAGACGTAGACCGATTGAATTCAGAGTGGGTGATAGAGTTATGTTGAAGGTCTCGCCTTAAAAAGGGATCATCCGGTTCAGGAAGCGGGGAAAGTTAAGTCCGAGGTACATTTGGCCATTCCGAATCATTACTTGAGTAGGAGAGGTGGCCTATCGATTGGAGCTACATGAAGAATTAAGTGGAATTCATCCAACGTTCCGTGTATCTCATTTGAGGAAGTGCTTAGCCAAGGAGGATATGATCGTGCCACTCGGGGACATCAAGGTTGATGAATTGCTTAATTATGTGGAGCAGCCAGTGGCCATCATTGACAGAAAAAAGAAGAGGCTAAGGAATAAAGTGGTTTCACTTGTGCGAGTACAGTGGAGACACAGGAAGAGATCCGAGTAATCATGGGGGACTGAGGAAGAGACGAGATAGCATTACCCACATCTGTTCAAGGAGTTACAGGTTTCAGGAACGAAATCTATATAAAGGGGGTGGACTTGTAACACCCGGGAAATTCAGCAAAAAAAAAAAAAGAAGAGAGGGAGAAAAGAAAAGAAAAGAAAAGGGAGAAAAATGGAATTAATTCAAGCAAAGGGGTTAAAAGTGTGCAATGGGCAAACTTGCCCATAATGGGTTCAAAAAGGAGTATAGCTACCCATACTTCTCTTTTCTCATACACACTTCGGCTGCAAAAAGGAAAGAAAGAACTCCTAACCGGTTTTTAAAGAGAGAAAGTTGAAATTCTTCAAGAAGGAAAGGTTTCCTAGTGTTTTCTTCTCGGTTTTTAGTGGGTTTGAACTTCTTGACCGATCTTTATGTGTTTTCTTTATGTTTAGCAGCTTGTTTTTGTGTGTTTTAGTGCTAGAACTCCAGGTAGCTCTCGGGTTTGAGGAGTTTTAACTCAAAAGCTGTTAGAGTTGAGTTCTAGATCCTATGTTTTACATATTTCTATTTGTTTAGGGCTGGTATGCATATTAAACTGTTGTTTTCTGCTCAAACTATGTATTTTTCATGACAGTACGGCTATGTATGGTTGATATGTGTTTTTAAAAGGATTTCCATGTTGTTGTGTGATTGTTTGTAAGTCTAAGTGTGTATCATGTTAGATCTATGCTAAGAATATGTTAGAATGATGTTTGGGGATTGGGAAGTATGTTTGATGCATTGCAGGAGTTAGTCATAGTGTCCGTTGTGGACACTTAGGATATGCATGTGTCCACTGTGGACTTGGTACGTCTGCTGTGGACACTTAGAAAAATTATGCATGTGTCCGCTGTGGACTTGGTACGTCCGCTGTGGACACTTCAAAAATTTATGAATGTTGTCTGTTGTGGACTTTGAACATCCGTTCCGGACACTTAGATAAATTTTGCATGTTGTCCGATGTGGACATAAAGTGTCTGCTGTGGGCACTTAGACAAATCTTGCATGTTATCTGCTGTGGACTTTACATGTCCGCTGTGTACACTTAGTAAATTTTATGAATTGTCCGCTGTGAACTTGTTCATCCGCTATAGACTTTGTTCATCCGCTATGGACTTTGTTCATCCGCTGTGGATACTTAGAATGTTTTAGTCATGCGTTGTGCACATTGGCTGTCCGCTGTGGACTTTGGCTGTCTGCTATGGACACTTAGAAAATTTTATGCCATCCGTTGTATACTTGTTCATGCGCTGTAGATAATTAGAATTATTCTTAAATTTTGCGAAATAGAAATTAGTGTTAAGCCTTGATGTTTTATGATGGTTTATGCCTGTTGATGTTATGTATGCTTAAGGGGTGTTGTTGATGTTCGATATTACGTATTAATGTGACTTTACGTGGTGTGATATGCGCTTACGTACGTAAAGTATTCTATTCATAAAAGTTAAAGATAAAGATAACGGAAGTGGAACATAATGAATAAATGAAAGTCTTGCAAGCAAAATTTAAAGGGAGTTCACGCCTTATTGAGGGGTTGTTAGCTCAACTGTGTGCGGTTTAGCTAACCCATGGGAATGCACGCAGGGTGGGTCAGTTTTTTTAACTGATCAAGACGTACAAAAACGGGATCCTTGTCGCTTGACCCCAAGACTGTAGTTGCCTCGTGCACAAATGATGGGGCATAGCTTATGACATGATCTAGATTAAAGTGGAAGATAATAATGAAAGAAAGTACGAAACGAACGATTATGAACGATGACGAAAGATAATAAATGATTATTATCAAGATATACGTATGATGCGTAATCACGAATGAATCTAAAGGAAATGTTTTATCAAAAGAAAATTATTTTATTATATAAACTAGAACTCACTCAGCGTCGCTGACTTTTTATATGCAAATCAGTTGGCAGGTAATCGATGATGCTGAGGAGGTGCAGGCATGGATGCATAAGCTACTGGGGATGATTCGAGTCAGGCATCCATATTTTGAAAGTGTTAATGTATTAATAAAATTTTTGGGTTGTAAACAAAATGATATGATAATTTGACATGATTTTATTTATTAATGAAAAGTTACATTTCCGCTGCAAAATGAGGTGTTTTATATTATTAATGCGATGATTGGCCAACTATAAGCGTCTCGGGAACGGGGCCATACATATAGAAAATATCTACTCCTAAAAACAAGCAACACTACTCCACTTCTCCTAATCTACGACTACTACTTGCTAAACTAAAAGGAGTAAATTATATGGTTGCACTACAAGAAATGTGTTTATTAGCGACAATAGAGGGTATTAGCGGCGACATCAATAACGACGACCTCAATAGAGGCTACATGTTGCCGCTATTGAGTCACAATCCAATCGAGTATGTCTAAAGCAAAACTCATGGTTGACCAGCCTCCGGATCCAATGGCCTGAACTTCATCGTACACACAACCATTAGTGGTGACATCAATAGCAGCAACCTGTCACCGCTAATGGCTAAAAAAATGCGCAACTATTTTCCTCCACATAATCCAGTCTCACCCTACCTACCCACAAATCCATTCTCCATATACACTCTCCCATCGGTACCACCATCCACCGCCACCATCAACCTCCTCCATAGCTTTTGGCCACCACTCCATGGTCGGTACCACCATCTAGCTCCACCATCAAACCGACAGTACCCCCACTTATGGTATTTTCTTGATTTTCTTTTAATTTTTCTAAGCATTTTGCTAATTTAGGTTATTATTGTTAATTTGTGTGAATTTTTAGATTATTTGGGCCTTTGATGTATAGATGTGGTAAAATTGACAATAGATTTAGGTTAGTTCACTTAAGGATTATGTTATTGCTAGAATTTAGAACGTTATTTTTTAGATATGGGTTAGAATGTTAATATTTGGGCATTTGGTGTATGTGGAACTACTTTGAAATATCTAAGGTTGTATGTAGCTGGTAAATTAAGAAATTATTTAGATTATTACTCATTTGCTAATTTCTGTGAATTTTTAAATTATTTGGACATTTGTTGTATAGATATTATAAAAATAACAATAGATTTAGGTTAGTTCACTTAAGATAATGTGGTTAGCTATTCTTTAGGTTTGGAATATCATGTTATTATTTGTACATTTGGTATATATATGTGTTAAAAATGACAATACATCATATTTATTACCCTAAAAATGTAGTTTACTTTAACTTTTGTAGAATTTTATCCATTTATGTTCTTATTTATTATGAATAGAAATTACTAAACAAATTACAACGAAACGTGACATTCTTTGAACCAATTGAAATAATAATTCAATTTATTCAAACAATGTCATATTTCATTTAAGATTTTTGTACATTATTACCTTTTAGGTTTCATAACATCATTCTAATTACCATGAGCTTAGAAATACCCACTCAAAATTGATTTAGTAATTAATTTCGGGTTGTTCTTGTTTTGAGACTACTTTTTGTATATTTTATCTCATTTAGGATGTGAATGTGTATTATATGATTGTTTTTGTAAGAAACATTTGGTTGTTATTTTCTCTTTGCTCCTCGCGTATATGTTTCTATATACTTGAGAGCTAAGAGAAAATGTTGCCGAATTTTTTTAAACAAATAATCACGTAATGCATATTTATATATGAAAGGTATTCAAAAAGTGGGTACGATGCGTCATCTTGTTGATGGTTATTCATGGAAAGATTTTGATAGAAAGTACCCTACCATCTCGAGGGAATCGCGAAACATTCACCTAGGGCTTGCAGCCGAAGGTTTCAATCCATTTGGTAACATGAGTTTGGCTCATAACACGTGGCCGGTTATACTCACCACATACATTTTGCCTCCACGCCTATGCATGAAAGAGTCCTTATTTATGTTGTCTTTGTTGATTCCTGGCCTTATATCACCCGGGATGGATATGGACGTGTTTTTCTTAGGCCGTTGGGGAATGAGCTTAAGCACTTATGGGTGTCAGGCGTACGTACAAAAGACAGCGACAAACACGTTCTTTACAATGAAGGCCACGTTGTTAAGGACTATAACGACTTTCTAGCTCGTACTAGTCTATCATGTTGGAGTGGAAAAGGTTACAAAGCATGCCCGACGTCTAACGAGGACACTCCCTCAATACATGTCACAAATAGAGTCGTATATGTTGGTCATCGGCGGTCCAAGATGCTAACCATGAGTTGAGAACAAGTTTAGACTTCAACGGCCAACCTGAGACAAGAGCCCCTCCGAAACTATTTAATGATACTAATATAGAAGCTCAACTTAGTCATCTACATCATTATTTACCGGGTCAGTATCACGATTTTGGAGGTGTTCAATCGAAGCTTGAGGAGTTTGAGTTGAATTGGTTCAAACAAAGCATATATTTTAAACTTGAGTTTGAGCCGACATGCCGCCGCTAATAGTCTCTCCTGTTTTTTTTTTTATAATTTAGACAAATAGCAGCGATAATGTCGCAGCTAGTAATGTTCATAGCGGCGACGTCATTAGTGGCGAAATATTAGTCATTTGTGACAATTCAATAGAGGCAACTTATTAGTTGCGACCTGTCGCCGCTATAACTTTTAGCGGTGATTTTGACACTTATTTGCGGTGATCTTTGTCGCCGCTGATGGGCGAATTATTTGTAGTGTTGGCCCTTTAAACTAAAACTTTGAACTCAGTCTCTAATCAATAAAAATTACAAATACAATCCTCAATTTATATTCTCTTCTATAGTCCAAATACTTAAGTTCTGTTAAATCCATAACATTAAATTATTTATATCAGGGTATTTGCATAATTTAGTAGGGTTTTATTTCCCTACCCATTATGTTTTATAATCCACGTTGTTTGATTATCAACTTCATCAAGCCTATTCAAGATTGTGTCCTTCATTGCTCAGAATCATCAAATCAGGCAGGGTATCATGCGGTTGCTTTAGCCTCCCATTTTAGACGGGCCCCAAAATTCATATAATGGGGTTATAAATTTAAAGAAATTGTCTGTAGTTGGCTTGGAACCACCGGTTGTTATGACCTTCGTTCGTTTTGTGTTTCCTACGGTTCTTATTTTTGTTCCTCAATCATCAATCAATTTATTTGATGACTTCTGGCTTTTGTTTTCCTTATTACTCTTTCTAATTAAAAAACTTCTTTCTGCCAAGACTTTGAAATCTCCTTGTTTGTTGCTTATTAGTATATGGTTTGATCATGATGTTTAGTTTCAGATTGAATTCTGCTTGTTTGCTAAAGCCTACTGGTACTATTGGGAAAGTTGGACATTCGATTTTGGGAAAGAATTGAAATGTTCTTGCCTGATTGCTAAAGCTTACTTCTTATTTGTATATTAACTTGATTGAATATTTTCTCAAAATAATCTACAAATGTTTGACATTTAATTAGAAAAGAAATGAAATGCTCTTGCTTGGGCATGGGTTACATTGATTCAGATTCTAATTACTAATCATTACGATCATGATTTGGGTATTGTGTAGTTGGGTGATACGTGATGGTTCAAATCTGCAAATAGTGAAAGGGAGACGAGGATAGAGCAACTAGTTAGTGATTATGGTCTAACCGGAAAAAGTGGTCTTATCTGTAAGGCGTGTTGTGGCCGCGAGAGGAAGGGGGACCGGAAGGGGCAGGCGTAATTGTGGTGGTATGGGTCCCACTACTTAGGTGTTATTTTTCACTTTAAATTTAAAAGGTTGTTTGATAGCCTTTTAATCATTAAAAGGTTATGAATCATTAAAAATTAATTTTTTAAAAATCATTAAAAGACTGCGAAATAATTCGTAAGTATTCTTCTAATTATTTATACTAACTAGTGGTATATAGTCGCGCTTCACTACAGACAACCTAAATAACAGATTATCTACAAAAAGGCTGATGGATTATATCCACAAACCTAACCAAACAACTTAATAGGTTCTCGAATGTAGGCATCTTCATTATCAACAACCTAAAGTTTATATCAATTCATAAGAACCCCGACAAACAAAGGGAACAACACAAACCCACAAATTACCCTATTTATTAAAAGAGCAGTCAAATGAAGAATAGTTCACCCCTTTTATCGAAGATACGACACCAAAGAATCACAGATAGTCTTAGATGAATTATTCATCATCATTGACCCAAAAGAGGCCAACCTGGAGGCGGGTACCAAAGAGGTTGAAATCATAGAGGCGGAAGGGGACTGGACATGGCAGTAAAGGACATCGTTACTGGAAACAATTGACGGAAAGCGGTCCTCGAAGAGGTCACCCGTCACCGACTCCCATGCCCACTGCCACTCAGATCTGTGAAGATGGTAGGCAAAATGGGGCATTATAAAGGGGAAAAAAGCCGGTTGTACCACATGAGATGGAGAGTCTACCTTCGTTGTCCCCCATGGGTACTGCCACTCAGATCTGCAGAATGAAAGGCAAAAGGAAATGTATAAAGTGGGAAAGAACCGAGTTGTACCACGTGCAACAAAAATTGTGAACAACTGTTTATTTCACTGCTTCTTAAATAGATAGGGTAATTGGGTGTTATTATTGAATATTAAAAGACAAAACTACCCCTCAATTAACATTTGTATTTAACAAGCATCCATATATGTTTTTGTTTTCATATTCTATTGTAGACTTCCGTCAACATGTCCGCTGAGAGTGTCGCATTCAACCAAGAGCGAACACTTTGATCCGAAAGTTAAAATCTTGGAATAAAAGAAAGATAAGTTGAGGATTGTATCTGTAAGTTATAAATATGAAGGACCTGATCCACGATTTTGATAAAATCACATGGACCAACTGTTAACTAAAAATATAAAACATGTGATCAATTAACTTTCTAATAACCTGGGAACCCTAACTTGTAAATTGACTCATATCCATCAAGATTAATCTATATTAGTCCTCGTTGTAAAACTTCTCCAAACTCAAACCTTCTAATGAATAACATCTCAAAATGAGCATCATTTCTGAAAAAAAATTCTAATTATTCATAAGGGATACTTTTTTATTTTTCCTGTAGTAAATACAATATTGACTTTTTCTTGTAATGACGTAAAGTAAGATATCATTTTTAAGATATCATTGGCCCCCTATTCTCCTCACAGAAGATGTCATTTTTATGACAACATATTAACCATGCAACAGACAATTTTTAATTTTTTATTACGACAACATAACGAAAGAATATATAAGAAATGACGTCCATCATGTGTTCATATTTCATAACCTAATTGCGTATTCTTTCTCAGCATAACAAAAATAAATTTGCAGCAAGACTCCAACTTTATATTCCTTCTAACACATCAAATAATTAATTGTTGTGATTTTTTCTGTTTAGAGTAAGAATGAACACTTCGAAGATTGGTTGTAACCATGAGAGTGTTTACAATCTAAAAGCTAGAGAAATTGGTGGTGGAGTACAACATCAACCATGTAAAGATGGAATCCTCAACCAGCAAGAACAAGAAGATCAACACCTACAACAAATGACATATTACAGACAGCAAACTCCATCTTGTAGTAAAACGAGCATGGAATCACCAGATTCCTCACTTTCAGCTACTGAAGGATATTTAGGGTTTTCTCAATATAGTGTTTATAAATCTTTTGATGAAGATACTGATGTTTCATTGGTAACCCAGATGAAATTTAATAATTCTGTGCACCCTAAAGAAAATGGATACTTCAGTTCTTATGATAGATCAAACAAGATGTTCAGGTACAGCAATGAATCTGAAAAAGATCAGATGAGAGAGCTAAAAAGAAAATTACATGATGAATCTGATGTTTCTGATAGGAGACAATCATCAACCCATGTTTGTCATGACGGAACTCCGGATCTTGGTGTAAGTTTTTTTATAAGTTTTTGGTTTTGATCTTTGTTATTTGAATCTTTATGATAAAGCTGATGTTTTTGTTCATCCCAGGGGCAAACTTTAGATCAAGTTCCAGTCACCTGTATAAACCATGGAAGTGTTGTCCAGAGTAAAACACGGATCAAATGGACCCGAGATCTACATGATCGGTTTGTGAAGTGTGTGAATTGCTTGGGTGGAGCTGAAAGTATTTGATCTTTTTGTACAAAATTACCTTTTTATTCTATATGCTCATTTGAATTTTCATTAATCTTTTTTGTCTATTTTTCTAGTAGCAACGCCAAAGGCGATACTGAAATTGATGGACTCGGAAGGATTAACAATCTTTCATGTCAAAAGTCATTTACAGGTTATAGTTATAACAAATCTAGCTTTAATTATAAATATGTTTTCAACACCTTTTATTCTGAAAATTATTGGTTTCAGGCCCTTAGATCATACTCAAACTCTTGCATTCATACTTCAAAACTTACATTATATAGAAAGTAAACATAAACTCCTAAAAGCAAGTAGCATTACTCCAATACCCTTAACCTAAGCCCACTACTTGCTAACTACTAAGACTAATTCAAATTAAAAACTTGTTTCATACTCTAAACAAAACTTGACTCAAATACTAGACCCATGACACCTAAGTTGACCCGACTTTACCCAATCAAGATTAACCCAACATTCACCCCCTTAATCTTAATCTCGGTCTTGCTTCTTGCTTCTTGATTGAACCACATAGGTTCGATTCTTGCTACTTGCTTTAAGAAATATAGTTCTTATCTCTTGCTCTATTCTTGCTTGCTATCTTCTTGCTTGATTGAATCGATTCATCTTTCTCTTGCTACTTACTACTTGCTCTTGCTCTTTCTCTTGCTATTGCTCTGCTACATGCCTCTTTCTTGCTATTTTCTTTGCTTTCGTTCTCATAAACCTGCTCAAGAACACCCGATTCGTATACCACTATCGGCCTCGATTCCAATTTCCAAATCCGAAATTACCAAACTACTGTCATGCTTGCTGCTCTATTCTTGTGGTTGTTACCATTGTAATCAGGAGCGAGTTGGTCACCGTTTCAGCCCCGAAACTAAGCCCGAAACACCTATCGTTTTTTTCAGTCTTGCACTCTACTTTCTCAAAAGTTGGTGTTTATTCACCTGCTTGCTTGCCTGCTTCCTTCCTTTCGCTTAAAATTAAAACCAACAGGTTGCTTGATTGCTTCGCATATCCTTTTTCAACAATTAAAACCTATAATTAATTCTCCAAGTTTGTTGGTTGCTTGCTTCTTCCTGCTTTTACTTTTCTTCAACGTATGTAGGTTAGTAGATGTGGTAGGCTGTCTCCTTGTTTCATCATTGAACTCTTTTAATTAAATCAGCAAGTAGCTTGTCTGTTTCATCCTTTTCTATGTATTCCACCGTAACACCTCCCTCTCAAAACGATTTCGTCCTTCTTCGTCTTGATTTTTCTTCCTGCGTCAACGGTGACCTTCAATTTCTTTCTTTCTCTCAAAAATAAAAACCGCCACAGAAACCTGTCGCTCCGCTGATGCCTTGAATAATCGGGTCCTCAATGACTGTTGCTTATGATCACTGCTGCTATATTCTTGCTTGATTACCTACTGCTTCTTCTCGTTCTTCAACCCTATAGCCAAGGGCTACTCCCGCTTTCAAAAACGACTCTCAAAACAACCCTCTTTCTAGCCTTGCGCTCTGATACCAAATGCTGGTTTCAGGCCCTTAGATCATACTCAAACTCTTGCATTCATACTTCAAAACTTACATTATATAGAAAGTAAACATGAACTCCTAAAAGCAAGTAGAATTACTCCACTACCCTTAATCTAAGCCCACTACTTGCTAACTACTAAAACTAATTCAAATTAAAAACTTGCTTTATACTCTAAACAAAACATGACTCAAATACTAGACCCATGACACCTAAGTTGACCCGACTTGACCCAATCAAGATTAACCCAACAAAAATGTAATATATGCATATATTGATCTTTCAGAAATACAGAATGGAAAAATATTTACCGGAATCAACAAAAGGTATGAAAAACTTTGATGAATCTTGGGTTTGTTTCTACATTTCTATTATTTAAAGGGTATTTGATATTCAAATATGTATATTTCTAATCAGGTTTTTGTTGTTTGCAGAAAACTCTGATAACAGAACGAGCATGGATACCAAATCACACATGGAAAATATATAGTAAAGTTTTTGTTCTGTCTGAAATGAAAAAAATTCAGAGCTTTTTTCTGTTTACACTTGAAAATTTGTTGATAGTTGGCATATATTTAATGGGTTTGACTTGAAACATTGACTTGTTCATCAGTGGGATCCCCTTTAAGGATGCTCTACAAATGCAACTTCTCGTCCAAAGGCAACTTCATGAGCAACTAGAGGTGAAATCATGATTTATTTCCAATTCTCTAGATTGATATTGAAACTGAAAATAGTTGAAGTTGAGCTTAGTCAACTTTGCTTGTATGTTCAGATTCAAAGGAACTTACAAATGAGGATAGAAAAACAAGCAAAGCAACTAAAAAAGATGTTTGATCAACATCGGCGACAGAAAGCTAATAAATCTTCGGAAATCCCATTTTCGCACGAAGATCACCACTCCACAGATCTTGATGATGACGAGATATTATATTTTGAAGATGATTCTGAAAATACCCCCCTTTCACCATTGAATATCAGCTAGATTTCCTAGTAGAAGTTGCCTCTAGTGTTTGCATTTACTTTTGAGTACTTAATGAAGTTGCATAGGTTCACTGGTGTTGCCAAAAAGAAGAAAATGATATGGCAGGTATATAATGATAAATTTAACAAAAATATACCAGTCAATTGTAGAAGAACAATTGAGGAAAAAAGACGTCCTTTCTATGGATCAAGAATTAAAACAAGCAGACTCGTGATGGAATGGGTCAAATGGCGTTCCTTCTCGATTATGTAAACATGTATCCTTGTATTTTCTCATTTTCGAATGGTGTATGTAACTATAGCCAGTTCCTTGCTTGTCTTTATAATGCATATGCCGCTGGTTGAAAGAAAATATATTGGCTGACCTCTTGTTGATGTCTGCAGTTGCAAAAAATAAATAAAGAAATAAATAATAGGCAAGGTTATTGAATTTAATTTCCTTGGCATAAGAAGAGAAACCACATGAAGCAATTTAAATTAATTATTATGAAGATGTGGGCAGATAAGATGTCCAAGATTATAGAAGATCAATTTCGTTTGAAGGATTCCAGCAGAGACCATGAGGGTAAGCATCGAATTACGGGTTATAATTGCCATAATCTCGATCCGGATCCAAAGGAAAAGATTAATCAATTATAGTAAATGGTTTAATTTTGCTGGTTTGTTTGTTTTGTCTATTTACTTACGTTATGATTAGCTTTTGTTTGGTATAAATATATGGAGTTAATTACATGAAAGGTCCCTGTGGTTAGGTATGTTTTCACTTCTGGTCCCCAGGTTTGAAAAACTATAAGGTCGGTCCAAACGTTTGACAAAAAGTAACAGAAAAGGTCCCCGTCATGGATGACCGTTATCTTTTTCCGTTAAGTGCTTGTAGAATGACCAAAATACCCCTCACTATTAAAAATCAATATTTATAAAAATAGGACCTATAACTTCATCTTCAACCCGAAAACCCTAACCACCATTATTCTACCAAACCACCACCGCCAAAACCAACCAGCCCACCATGGATCTGCCACCACCATACCCACCACTACAGACCATACGCGCCACCATCAATCGCCTCACCTTACACTCTTCCAACACAATCCATCTTTTCAAACCTTACCTTTCACCACCACCATCCTATCTTCTTCGTTCTCGATCAGCCACCACCGTCAGCCGGCCTAGTCGATTTGCATATCTAAACCACCGATCTCAACTTCCAAAGTCGATTTCAACCTCAGCCACCGACTCCACTACCATGAATGCCACACTACATAATAGGGGTTAATTTGCAGATCTGTAATCAGGGTGAAGTTGTGGTTGATCAATGATTACGATCTAGGTGTCGGAGATCCCGGAGTTCTTGGAAGAATCGGCGATAATGGCGAGTTGGTGATGAAGAAGAGTTTATAGCTGGAGGGATGGGAGGCGAGTTGGGGATGAAGAACTCTCGCAGTTGGGGGCGGATCGGCAGTGGTTTGATGATGGCAATGGTGGTGGGTGAGCGGTGAATGGAAGGTCATGACTGCTATTGGTGGGGTGATGGTGTGGGTTCAAGAGAGGGATGCTGTGGATATTAGCGATTGTTGGTGGTGGTGGATGTTTGTTGAACGGGGTTGTGGGTGTTGTGCACGGTGGCTGGTGGGTGTGGTGTATGGTGGTGGTGGTGGTTTGAAAGACCACTGGTTGTTGAATAAGGGAGATTAAGGGTGAAGGTTTTGTTTTATTTGATTTTTTTAAACAGGGGTATAATGGTCATTTTTAAAAAGTTAACAGAAAAAGATAACTGCCATCCACGAAGGGGACCTTTTATGTTACGTTTTGTCAAACCTGTGGATCAACCTTGTAGTTTTTCAAACCTGGGGACCGAAAGTGAAAACAGGCTTAACCACAAGAACCTTTCATGTAATTTACTCAAATATATGGTTTTTTAGATTCTTGATGATAAGAATGGGTCTGAGACGAGGTGTCTCCAAATTTCTGGCATTTGTTTAGTTGTTATAATGATTGTCGCATATTTGGATTTGTCGCTCCAAGCGTAGTGTTATCGTTTTTTCTTGCAGAATGCTCTATTTTCAAGCCCAAATGGGCAAATTTTATAAGTTGAAGTAGTATATACAATCTGGTGCAGGTCCAAGTGTGGAGCAGCAAGCTATTTCCTTTTTGGATGCCCAAGATCACTTACCCAAATGGGTTTCACTAAAATGACCATAACTTGGGCTAGAAGTCTCTGTTTTCAGCCTGCGACCAGTCGAAACGACCGTTGGACCAAGGAGCATATTTTTACAAATGTCGTAGGTGGCTTGGGTCATCGTTTCCACCCAAAAACGGATTCTTTTATGATTTATTTTACTTTTTGTCTTATTTATAGATTTTGTTGGACTTTATTTATAGCCTAGATTTTAGCCCGTTTATGTTTTGTGGCCCACTCGACTTTTGGTTTGCTTTTTATATGCATGTAAGCAATGGGAGAAGTTTAGTTTGAAGTTTATAAAAACTACTTTTTCTCTATTTCATAGTATGTGTTAGTGTGTGAAACCCTGATTATCGGCATTCTTTGTGAATCAATGATAGTTAGAAGAGTTGTTCCTGGTATTCTTGATGAATCAACAGGTTCAATTATTATCTTTTTCTTCCGCCTACATCAAAATCAAAGGCAGATAATATATTTTGCAGATAATTAGGTATCATTTGGTATGCGAAAATGAGGGCCAGAATGGAATTAATCATTGATGGTGAACGAAAAATAAGATGTTTGATTGGTAAAAGGATTGAAATGAATCATTACAAACTCACTTAATATCACTCGGGTTGATGAAGCAGAATCTCTACTAAGTTCACAAGTAATATAATAAGTTAATGAAGGCACAAGAACACAAGAATGTTTTTTTAAGATACTTGTATATATTACTTCTCAACTTAGTATTACCAGACTCTTACAAACATGGTTAATAAGTTACATGGAGAAACTATATATACTACTATTTATAGCCGGTTATACTTAGAAAATCAGCTAGAATTTATAACTAGACAAATACTACATTGCTACAAGTAAAACATCTAAGATAAAGTAATAATATCCTAGATTAGATAGTCATTACAGGTCCATGACTTACCTTTTGTCACCAACTAAGAATGGCAACTGTACTAAGTTGAGAATGATGAACAGTGGATTAAAGTATGGTCAACTACATGGGCATGGGAAAGCGCCATGCAGTATATCAGAGTTGCAGCAGGCTGTCAGGCAGACCATACTTATGTCCACTGGTTCATAGTTGGTTCTTCTGAAGGTAAATGGCTTCAGAAGAATAAATTCTTCCGAGGTCATTTTGGCTTCGGAAGAAACAACTTCTTTCAAACTTCTGCAAGTCTTTAGGACTTTATTCTTCGGAAGACTTTGTCTTTGGATCTTTTAAGTTGTATACTGTGAAAGGAGAACAACTTGGTCTTGAAAGACTGAGTTCTTCCTTCTGAAGTTCTTCATACTTTGAGCTTTAGAAGATCTTTGACTTAGCTTCGGAAGAGCAGCTTTGTCTTCGGAAGACCACTTCATTTAGCACTTCAAAATTCTTCTAAGTGTTGTTTTGGTTGCACCAGCATCATATGGTCCAACAAACTCCCCTTAGGTTGATGCTACCAAAACTTCACTTCTTCCTACTCCTCAAGGTCTTCAACACCAGGGAAAGCAGATATTTGTCTGTCTCTTTGTATTTCCCTAATATGGTGGTGAGAAGTTTGTACAAGTCATTCGTTGATAGTAGATCTAATCTGTTGCTCTGGATGACATTACCCTTTGCTGTGTCCCTCTGAAGAGAGTTAGTTGATGGAAATTATAGTCATATTCCCATCTAACTATAGGTTTAGAAGTCAGTCCCTCAACCATCTGTAGGAATGTTCTTCCTTTTCTGGTTGCTCCTTCTTCTTCTTCTTCCTTTGCTCTCTTTTTCAACTCTTCTTCAGTTTTGGCTCTCTTTGTAAGCTCATCAACATGAAGATTACTCAGATGATTCCTTATGTGAGCAGAAATTTAAGAGTTGGAGGGATTGGAGAATGGTCTCTCTGCTAACTCAGCAATGTCAAATCTGCTAGAGTGTAGCAGAGCTGATGTGTCAAGTTTGGTTACTTGACCATTCTCCCTTTGCACAACAAAGGTGTGTGTATCTTCATCGAACCTCCACTGGACAATTTGGCTTCTAGGATTGAGGGGATTAGTTGGCATCTTGTCCCCTTTTCTTATGTCTAGCATAGTCACCAGTCTCCTTCTTAACTTCTTCTCTTCTTCTTTAAGTGTATCAGAATTAGTGGCAAGAAGTTAGAGAGCTTGGTCCAGTGTTCCCTTTGGCAGATCAAGGAATACATCTCTTATGAAGGAACAGGAAGAGCCACCAATGTAATTCAGCTTTATAGACTCTTCCTCATAAGAGATGTCGCTTAGGGTTGTGTAGTTGGTGAGCCTCCTTTTGATTTCCTTGAATTCTTCTAAGGACAGGGGCTTAGATGGCTTAGAAGATGGTTTGGGAAGTGATTGGGTTTGGGGTTGTGTTTTGGGTTTTAGGATACGTAGTGGTGGTGGTTGTTGAGAAGCAGGGGGTGAAGGTGTAGGAATGGCTAGTGATATGGGTTCAGGGGTGTAAGGTTCAGTTGTTGGCTCAGTTTTGACAGGGAAGGGAAAAGGTGTGGGCATAGGTTATGGTTTGGGTGCTGGTTTGGGTTTGGGAGTTGGTTTGGGTGCCATCCTCTGAACACTTTGCCTTAGAGGTACCTCCTGCCTTCTGCCTAAGAGAATGTCAGCCTTGATGTAGCTGACATGTCGCTGTAGCATCTTTAGAGACATGGGACCCACCTGTCTGCCAATGAATCCTTAGGCTTTAAGTTAGACTTTCATCAATTCCTTATAACCATGAGTCCTGGCAGCTGCAAGTTCCTCCATCTTCTTCTTCTCCTTCCGCTTCTTCCTGGCAGATTTCTTTCTCTTTGTTGATCTGATCTTGTTCTTTGTGAAAAAGGAACAAGATCGTATCATAGTCATAAGGGTCTAGCTTCTTCTGAGAATAGCCTCTAGTATAGAGAAAGGCTATCCTTTCCTTCCTCTCCTCTGCCTTTTCCACTTTCATCTTTCTCCTCTTCTCCTCCTCTATGGCCAAGTCAAGAACGGCCTCTGTGATATGCAGGTCATCGGACAAGGAAGATAGTTCAATTATTCCTTCAACAGCTTGGATTTTTGCATTGGAAGTAATTGGAACTGCAATACCTGTCCCTCTTAAGTTGGTTACGGGGCCATCAGTCTGTATCTTCCTTTCAAAGTTAATCCCAGGTTCAATAGAGACCATAGGTTGACCAACTTCCTCCTCCAAGGTAGGTAGTGCACTCAGCCTTTGAAGCTCTTCAGCTCTAAAATAGTCAATGGGAACATCAGGGGAGGGTTGTTCAAGTGAGAAGCTTATTAGAAACTTGGTTAAAAATCTGTTAAAGTCAATAAGCATCCTTGGGTCCATTTGAATGGTAATAGGAGGTGGTTGAGGAAAGAGGGTTGCAGGGTGTTGCTGTGTAGGATAGAATGAAGAAATGGCATCAAGGGAAGCAATGGCAAGGTTGGGTTCCATATGTATTTGTTCTAAACATTCTCCCTCTTTTTAGTAGCATCATCTTGAGAAGTCGATGAGCTGGAGGAAGAACTTAAAGAAACTTGAGTTGGTACCTGCCTAACAGACTTCTTAATCTATTTCTCAGCTAGTTAAGCCTTGAGATTTTCAATCTCGAGTTGCTGAGTGGCAGACCTATCTTCTAAAGTTTTAACCTTTAATTCAAGGTTTGAGACTTTAGAAAGTAGGTCTCTGATAGTGAGTTGTAGACTAACCTTATCTTCTTTTGAAGAATCATTGGGAGATGAGATAACATACCTAGTATGTTCATCATCACCACTAGTATTGGTTTCTTGGCGCCCTGGATACCCTTGCATACTGATGTCTCTTTCAGAGGCATCAATTGGCAAGGTTGCCTTAGATTCAGTCTCACTGATGTTACCACTATCCTGAGAGGCTAGTGAAACACTCTCAGTAGTGGCAGCTGAATCTACATGAGTCACCTCCACTCTGGTTGGACTCACCTTAGTTTGGCTTAGCTGATGTGGGCTAGACATCAGAGGTTCCCTGGGGCTCAGTTGATCCTAAGAGTGGTGTGGTAGATCAACATCATGGCCCTGATGGAACATGATATCCTCATCAGGTCGGGTTAAAAGGTCAAGAAAGGATAGGGATGTTATATCTAATGACCCGGGATGTTGGTCAGCACCTAATCGCTTAGCTGCAATAGCAGTTGAGCCAATAATGTGGCTATCCCTTTTGGGTTGCTCAGGACTCACCCTGAGGGCTTAACGCTTTGGTTGTAGGCTTATCAGGTTGAGACTGAGGAGATTCAACACTGATATTGAGGTCAATTGAGGAGGATGGTTGGACCGCTGGCTGAGTGGGAGCCCTTGATTCCACTCTAGCCTTTTTGGTTTGAATAGAGGGGACATGATCAATCAAAGTAGATTGATCAAGAGTTCGTTTGGGGTATCTTCTGTAGGTAATTTTGATTGGGTGGGAAGAAGTAGATGGCATTGTAGTAGTGGTGTCTAGTGTGGGTTCATCACCTGTTGGTTTTGCAGGGATGTCACCAGGAGCCATTGGCTCAAGCATACCTGGAAAGAGATCATTGAATCTTCCAGTGAAGTTGGCGGACACCTTCTTTAGAGTTTTGAAGATGCGGGGCTTCATGTGAGGGACCAGTAAATCATGGGCAAATTGTAGTTTGTCATTCAGCCAAATGGTTTGAGTAGATGGTGGGGTTAATAGTGAAGGCAGTGAAGTATGTTGATTGTGATAGAAATTGGACAATAAGGGCAAAATCGGCATCCATTGAAGAATCAAGGATGGTAACTTGGTTGTGTTGGGGATTCAAAGCCATTGTTCAGAAGGTACTGTTTGATTGAAGGAATTTGAGAGTGAATGAAGAAGATAATGGAAATTTAGGGCTTTTGCAGTAGTAAAGAAAGTAAGGAAAGAGAGTCGAAAGTTTTAAATAGGGTTAAAAATTCAAACGGATAGGGTGAAAAGATGGGTGAAAGAATGGTGTAGGTTTCGTTTGGACATAGGCGGCATGATAAACCATTTATAATATTCAGACAATCATCAATAAAATCTTACTTTTTACAGAGTGGGGCCCAAAGACTTCCGTTACATAGTAAAATATTCCTTCCGAGAGTAAGGATATTTCAGAGAGAAAACACTTGTGTTTCTCAATATTGTCTTCCGAAGCCAATTTTTACTTCCGAAGGCAAACCATGTCTTTAATGACAAATTTACTTCCGAGAGTAAAATATTCTTCCGAGAAAAGAAGTTAGTAAGCTTCGGAAGGGGATTTGATCTATAATCAAATGTCCTTCCAAGGCTAAAAATTCTTCGAAAGAGAATACTTATGTAGAGGAATTTGCCTTCGGAAGATGAATAAAGATCTTCCGAGGGTAAATTTCTCTTCGGAAGCTTTCTTACTTAGAAATTTTTGAAGAAAATCTTTATGTAACAGGGCTTAGATTGTATTTAGACAATATAGACAATTTTTAAAAGGTTTTCAAAAGAAAAGGACTAGTCAATGTTAATCATTCCAATAACTATGATTAAATATTTAAATCATTGTTCATCAAAGGATTTTGTGAATAAGTTAGCATATCATTCATTTGAATTGACTTTGACTAGCTTGATTACATTTTTGTCATGATTTCTCGAATGAAATGATACCTGATGTCAATGTGTTTTGTCTTGGAGTGCTTGACTGGATTTTCTGTGATAGAAATGACACTCTTGTTGTCTATGTGGATAGGAGTATCCATGAAGTTGAAACCATAATCCAGCATCTGATTCTGAATCCAAAGCAGTTAAGCACAACAGCTTTCCATAACAATATACTTAGCTTCAACAGTTGATGTGGATACACATGATTGCTTCTTACATTGCCAGGAGATGATCCTTCAACCAAGAAATTGACATCCTCATGATGTGGATTTCTTGTTGATATTGCAGCCAACATAATCACTGTCAGTGTAACCATAGAGGTTAAAATCCTTATTCTTACTATACCAAAGACCTAGTTTAGGAGCTCCTTTGAGGTATCTAAGGATTCTTTTGGTAGAAATTAGGTGAGACACCTTTAGAGCAGCCTGATATCTTGCACAGATACAAGTTGCAAACATGATATTAGGTCTACTTGTAGTAAGATACATCAGAGATCCAATAATTGCCCTGTACTGATGCTGATCAGTATCCTCCCCCTCGAAATCAGGACAAAGATTGTGATTTATGGGTATAGGTGTCTTGGCTGGCTTACAATCTTTCATCTCGTATCTTTCTAAGATATCCTTAACATACTTAGAATGATTGATGAAGAACCCTTCTTCCATCTGCTTCACTTGAATTCCAAGGAAGAAGTCCATCTTTCCCATAGGGGTCATTTTGAGTTCCTGTTCCAGCTGAAACATTCTCACAAGATGGTTTAGAATAGTTTGGAAACGATTCTAAATTGAAGATATAATCAGGACCATTGCCTTTAACACAAGGAATGTGCTCATTGACAACAATGTTGGATGATTCCTCAAAAGTGTTGATATTATACACTCTATATGCAATAGAGGTTTAAGAATATCCAACAAAGATAGAATCATCCGACTTTTCAGCAAATTTTGCTAAATTGTCCTTTGTGTTAAGTATGGTGCACCTGCTGCCAAAGGACCTAAGAAAGCCAATGAACAGTGGCCTCTTGTTCCATAGCTCATAAGGGATCTTTCCATGGGGCTTAACAATGAGAACCTTGTTTTGCACATAACTTGCAGTACTGACTGCCTCTGCCTAGAAAGTTAGAGGTAGATTTGAATCAGCTAACATAGTTCTTGCAGCCTCAATAAGTGTCCTATTCCTCCTCTCAGCAACACCATTCTATTGAGGAGTTCTAGGAGCACTATATTGTCCGACAATCCCTTTTGAGTTACAGAATGAGTCAAGAACTTGATTCTTAAACTTAGTCCCTTGATCACTTCTAATGATTTTTACCTTGTGATGTATTTGATTATCAATTTTAAGAATAAAAGATTTTAGAGTTTTAGCGGTTTCATCTTTAGTTCTTAAAAAGAAAACCCAAGTAAATCTTGTGAAATCATCAACAATCACAAGGCAATATGATTTCCTTCCAATTCTCATTATACTTATGGGACCAAAAGGATCCATGTGCAATAAGTGAAATGGGGTGATGATGGAGTTAACCTCTTTGGATTTGTAAGAAACCTTGTGTTACTTTCCTTTCAGGCAGGCAACACAATTATCTTTACAGATAAACTCCTTTTTGGGCAAACTATATACCAAATTATTTTTAACCAATTTATTCATGGTTTTAAAATTAACATGGAACATTCTTTTATGCCAAAGAGTTGACTCATCACCATTTGCTTTGGAAAGAAAGCATAATACTTCACCCAGTGGGGAAGCATTGTTCATATCCAGCTTGTACATATCCCCTCTCCTGGGAGATCTAAGAAGCACCAATTCTTGAGGAATTGTCATCCCAGGTTTGAGGATGATGCACTCATGTTCTGTGAAAAGCATTTGGTGCTTTTGATCACAGAATTGAGAAACACTTAAGAGATTATGTTTAAGCTGTTCAACGAAGTTTACTTTGTCAACTTTTAACTTACCATTGGATACAATACCTCTACCAGAAATGTATCCACCACCTTCACCTCCAAACCAAACAGGACCTCCATCAAAGTGTTCAAACATTTGTAGGAGAGATCTATTTCCTGTCATGTGCCTGGAGCATCCACTATCCACAATCCAAACATTTCCATTCTTGTCATATGGATGTCCCTACACATAAGGTGAAATGATTAGTTATTATTGGAAATGTAACACCCCTAAATTCTATTTAAAAGAAAACTAAAGGAAAAGTATCTAGAAGGAAAAGGTAAAGGATACAAGTTTAAGGGGGTAAAGTGTACAAAGTACAAAAATTTAATATTATATTAATAATATGGGTATGGCCACCCACTTTAAAGCATATCGGCTTTTTGTTCTCAGTCAAGAAGAAGAAGAAGAAGAAAGGGGTGCCGGTTTTGGAGAAGAAGAAGGAAGGAAAAGCTGCAAAAGAAGGTTGTTCTCAGGATTTTTGAGGCTGAAATCGCAAGTGGAGGTGTTTGGTTTGAAGAGCTGCTTCAAGGTGAGTTTCTAGATCCCCTTTTTACCGGTTTTCTAAGTGTTTGGGCTATTATGCATACCGGGCAGAAGGTTTCTAAACCAAACCGTGAGTTTCAGCATGATGTTCGATTGTGTTCTATTGATGTATGTTTTTAGATGTTTTCCTAAGATGTGTATGATGTTTAGTTTGTTCTAAGTGTGTAGTATGATAGATCTATGCCATGGATGTGATAGGATGATGATTGGGAGCTGGAAATAGCATAAGTTACGTTGCAGGTTAATCTGTTCATCCGCATTTGCTGAACATTCAGCAGCTAAGTCTTTTGTTCATCCGCATTTACTACAGTGTCATCCGCATTTGCTACAGTGTCATCCGCATTTGCTACAGTGTCCGCATTTGTTCTATCAGCATTTCTTTGGACACTTGGATATTCTCGGAAGACTTTCATCCACATTGTTCATCCGCATTTGCTACAGTGTCATTCACACTTGCTATAGTGTCATCCACACTTGCTACAGTGTCATCAGCATTTCTTTGGATACTTAGAATATTTTCTGAAGAGTATTTTCTGAAGACTTTCGTCCACATTTGTTCTTGCTCATCCGCATTTCTTTGGGGACTTGGGTTTCTTTTTCTAGAATTTTGGGAAGTAGAATTTAAGTGCTAAGAAATGATGTTTCGGGGTGGTTGATGCTCATTTATGTTGCGTTTGCTTTGTGTGCTGCCATGATGATGTTGTTCCATACTATGTTTATGTTGTGACTTTACGTGGTATAATGTATGATTATGTACGTAAAGTATTATGTAATGAAGTGAAAGATAACGATAATGAATAGTGGAACGTAAAGAACGAATGAAAGTCTTGCAAGTGATGAATGGAGGTGCACGACCATGTTGTCATCAGCTCAAGTGTGTGCGGTTTAGCTAACACGAAGGATCCACACGGGGAGTCTATCCTTGAGATAAACTCGATGGGGGTCTAATCCTTGAGTTTGACCCGAATGATGTCGTGATGCTCACCCCGGTACTGTGTCGGTCTTCGGACATGACGCAGGGGTTTGTTTACAGGCCCCGGCACAGTATCAGTCTACGGAGATAAGTCAGGGGTGTTGCAAAATGAAACGGGATCCTTGTCGCGTACTCCGGTACTGTGTCAGTCTTCGGACATGAGTCAGGGGTTTGTTTACAGGCCCCGACACAGTATCAGTCTTTGGACATGAGTCAGGGATATTGCATGAGACTGGATCTAGATAGAAGTGAAAGATAATAATAATGAAGTTCGAAATGTATGAAATGACGAATGAGAAATGAACGATGATGTACGTTGAGAAAGATAAATGAATAATTATTATCTATGTGTACGTATGTTGTGTGATCGCATACGATTCCGAAGGTTATGATTTAAAGAAAGTAAAGTATTTTATTTATAAAACTAGAACTCACTCAGCGTCGCTGACTTTTTGTATGCATAATAGTTGGCAGGTATTTTGTTGATGCTGAGGAGTTGCAGGCATGGATGCATACGCTACTGGGAGTGTTTTGAAGATTGGCATCCATATTTTGACATATCATTGTATTTTAAACTAATGTAATGTATTGAAATGATATTTTTTTTGATTATTAATGAAAGTTTTAAATTTCGCTGCAACGGTAATGTATATTTTAAATATTTTATGCGATGACGGTCCAGTTTGTAAGCGTTCTAGAAACCGGTCCTTACAGGAAACCCAAGCCTTGTTCATCTTGTGCTCTTCCAATATAGATGATATAATTGAACCAAAATGTATGCATTGGGGTCTAATTATGGTTTGCTAAGAAGAGGATTGGGTTGCAGTATCTTTTCTGATCTTTCATTCCATCCTATGGTTGATCAGTGTTGATGAGCCTGAAGAGGCTTGTGCAGTATAACTTGCTTCCGAGGCTTCTTTCTTCTCAGAAGAAGTTGTCACCACTTTTTCTTCCGAAGCAGCCTTCTTCTCAAAAGGTTTCAAAGGATTCTTTTTGTTCCTGTGTTTGTTCTTTGGCTTGTCTTCTGAAGCTATTTTCCTTTCAAAAGAAAGAGTTTCTTCTGAAAACAACTTGGCTTCGGAAACAAGCTTTCCTTTCCTTAACACTTGGACCATATGGTAAGTTCCAAATGTGAAACCATCCTTGACTCCTCCTTTATAAACATTAAATACGTAATGTGTGTTGCTAGATTGTAGTAACAATCTTTAGCCATGTGGTTTTGCTGACCACAGATTATGCATTCAATGTTAATATTGATATGGCATGTTGACTGTTGTTTCTTGCACTTCTTTTCTTCTTCAACAACCCCCCCCCCCTTCAATTTTTGGTCCTTCATCTGGATAGGAGTGCTGGTACTACACTCTTTTCCTGAATCAGGATTTCCAACCACTTGAAATCTAGCTGATATGAATACACCCTTTTGCCTTGGTTCTATCTTCAATTTAGTCTCACCCACCTTCTTGGTAGTTTTTCTTGCTGCCCTGATTTTGTTCCTTTTGGCTTTGGTAGCTAAGGGTTGATCATCAGCTATGGGGATGAGGTTTTCTACCTTATCCTTCCCTGTGGTGGTTCCCATTATTGCATCATTCTTCTGCTCTTTGGGTAATGGGTCAGTAGTTGGAACCTCTTACTCATCAGTACCACATCTTGGCTCTCTAATAGAAACAAAGGAGTGTGGTGGAGCAATTTCATTGGTTCCCAACCCACTTTTGATTTGATAACACACCTTTGAGTGGGAGGATGATGCGATGATGGTGTTGAAGTTATGCTCTTCAATGGCATACTTCTTGGCTTTAGCCTTAGCTATCACTAGCTGGGCTTGAGCCTCAGTCAACTTGGAGATTAAATCTTTTATTTGAGCCATGTAGTTTGAATGTTCATGTTTTAAAGAGGACACAATTTTTTCTAACTCTTATATTTTGAGTTTGTAATCAGATTCTGATTTCTTAAAATCAGCTTTAGTACATTTTAAGACTCAATATCAGATTTAATTTCCATGTTGTAGTCCTGATACAACTTGACCTTAGCAATACATGCTGGAGTACAGAGATGCTCATATACCTTAGTGTCTTTAGTTCCAGCCATGAGAGCTTGAGCAGGAGTGACATCTTGCAACATGAAGCTCCAATCAACTTCTTAAGCAACAGATGCAGTCTGTTGTTTAGTGGGTTTGGCTGTAACCTTTGGGGTAGCAGGATGTTGGAAGGCTTGAGTTGCTCTAGGATTGGATCTAGGAGCTTTGCATTCCCTTGCAAAGTGACCAAGCTGGTTGCAGTTTGTCAAACCCAAATTTGTTGTTGGTTGGGTTTTGAGGGAATTACTTTCCAGTTCTTTTAAAGAACTTCTTTGCTCTGTAGGTTAGGAGAGCCATTTGTTGGACAATGTCCATGTATTCTACATCATCTGGGTTGAAACACTCCAGATCATCAAAATAGAATTGAAAATCTCCAAAGTGCTTATTCCTTGAAACAAAAGCACAACTATCCTGGAAAGGATTTTGTTGAGCCTGTTGAGACCTGGGTGTCTCAGGGAATGTGATGTATGGCCGAGAGGAAGATGATGGTTGTTGGGGGTAGTTTAGCTACAACTGGGGCTGGGGAGTTCTTGAACCTTCAGCAACATGTAGAGCATTGCTAAAAGAAAGGTTTAAGGGTCTGTTCATCTGATGGATTTTCTGAGTTTCCATCTCCATATGGTATCCATTAAGAATTCCGTATAGTTTAGTCATAGTGAGAGTGTTGAGATTCTTAGTTCTCTTGATTGAGACACAATAGAAAGTCCACTAATAAGGAAGTGCACTCATGAACTTTCTTACTATGTCTCTCTTCTCAAGAACCACTCTCATAGACTAAAGAGAGGTGATCAAGTCCATGTATCTGAAGTATTGTTGGCTCAAGGTCTCACCAATACTATATGTGAAGTTCTCAAACTTCTGCTTCAGCACATCTTTCTTTGACTCCTTGGATTCAGTAGAACCAGAGTACATCAACTTCAAAGCATCAAAGAGTTCTTTGGCAGACTTGCATTGCTTAAAGCCTACCCTTATAGAGTTTGGTATAGCCATAAGCAAAGCAGTCCTGGCTTTGCAGTCAATGTCCATCTTCTTGAAGTCTTCATCAGAGTAGTCTTCAATGGCCTTCTCAATCATGGCACCATTACCAGCTGGGGAGTCCACCTTTGGTTGGTATGGATCATGAGTAACTGATCTCTATATGCGGATGTCTTGATACTTGATAAAGCCTTCAATACATTTGTACTAGGTTCCAAAGTCATCAGGAGTTATGATAGGAGCCTTGGTCATGGTTCCCATCTCAGACTCAGAAAATTTCTGGTTAAGAGCCATTTGAGTGAAGTGAGTGAGTGTGAAGAAAACAAGGGTGATTTGGGATGGTAAGATCTCACAATCAACAGCCTAAAAAGCTCTGATACCAATTGCAGGATCGGTGTTTGTCTCACAACACAAGATATTCTCACAAACTTAATTAATATCACTCGGGTTGATGAAGCAGAATATCTACTAAGTTCACAAGTAATATTATAAGTTAATGAAAGCATAAGAACACAAGAATGGTTTTTTAAGATACTTGTATATGTTACTTCTCAACTCAGTATTACAAGACTCTTACAAGCATGGTTACTAAGTTACATGGAGAAACTATAAATGCTACTATCTACAGTCGGTTATACTTGGAAAACCAGCTTCGGAAAATCTTTGACTTAGCTTCGAAAGAGCAGCTTTGTCTTCGGAAGACCACTTCATTTAGCACTTCAAAATTCTTTTAAGTGTTGTTTTGGTTGCACCAGCCTCATATGATCCAATAATTCCATTCCCACTAAACATACCAAATTCATTCCATCCATCCCCCTTCTTTTTTTTTTTTTTCATTTTATCCCTTCTTGCACACCACCGACTTCCACCACCACTACCGCCGCCAACCACCACCACCAAAACCATGGCCACCACCATCAACAACCACTACCAGTCACCTCCACCACCCACTACCACCGACAACCACTATCGGTAACCACCGCCACCACTAACCGCCACCGCTACCAACCTCCACCCACCACCACCGGGAATCACCACCACCGGTCACCACCACCACTGGTCACCACCACCCACCACCACTGAGAACCACCACCAATAACCACCGGCCACGATCGCCACCACCTGCCACCACTACCAGCCACCACCCACCACCATCAGAAACCACCCCCACCCACCACCTTCGATAACCATTGGCCACCACCATTACCGGTCATCACCACCGTGACCACTTTTGTATTTTATTCCTTTTTTCCTATCAAACAAACAACACAAAGTAATAATTCTTTTCATTCCCACAAGTAACCAAACAAGATAATGGAATGTAATAATTTATTTCATTTATTTATCTATTCAATTCCCTCATCCATTCCATTCCCTCATGCATTCCATTCCTTCGTCTATTCCATTACCCAGTACCAAACAAACCCTTATTGTCTACATCAATTTATAATCTCATCTATAGATAGATTAGATCAATAATGTATTATAAATATTCATGTTGATAATGAAAAAGATGAAGAAATTCCATATTCACTTTCTCTATGTGATCACTAACGAAAGAAATAAGATTCCGAATGTTGGTCAGTGATGTGAGTGTGTTTGAATAGTATTTTAAGTGTTTACATGTTAAATATTTAATATGATTACTCGTTTCTATTCATTTTATTATGTTGAAAAGGTTAAGTAGGAGTTTGAAGTGATTTTGTAAGTAAAATGATCAAGTTGGAAGCTTACATGGTGAAACAAGACATTGAATGGATCAAAAAACAAAGATTCAAAGTGCAACAGAAAGGCTCTAACCATAGCCTACTGTAGCCACCGTATGCTACGGCAACATGTTTTCTCAGCATTCCAGAAAAGGCCCCAGCATAGGCTACGCTAGCCAGCGTAGGCTCTTGGCTGGACTCTTTACTCATATACCCCGAAAATTGCATTTCGGTACAACTCCGCTTGCTGCAAAGCCTTTATTTCTCGTCCAAACACTCCAGCATGGAACACCTACAAAACCATGATTTTCTTAATTCTTAGCCACCACTTGCCACCCATTCGACCTAAGACAATTTTGGATGAATTTTAGGAGTTCTTAGGCCTTTGATTCATCATTCCACGCTCTCCAACAACATACAATCATTTATTATGCCAATCAACAATGGTTTCAAAGACCGTTCAAGAACAATGAGCGGCTAACTTCATGTGATCTACTTCGGGCAATAGGTTTGATGTGATTAGGTATTCGTTTATGTTTGACTTGTGTTGGGATTAAATTTTAGAACCCGTTAACTTCTTTTATAAGTTTAACTTGTGTTTTGGTTATTTAAACAATTGTTTTGGTTAACCTTGATTTTAACGTCAAATAATCTTGAGCGAATTGTATGATTGCAAAGTTTTGGTTGTTAATTGAATTGGTATTATGTACTAAGACCCGTTAAGTCTTGGTTATCTATATCACTTAATCATTATACGCATAGAATCCTCATTAAGGATATTCCACAAATTTAACTAAACAAGTACCAAAACCAAACCTAGTTCAGAAATGGATTACTCTTTCTCGTAATTGTCTTCTTGATCAATTTTAATAATTTGCAATTTGTTTTCCTAGTTAACATGTTAATCATTTAAAAATCTAATTTTCACAACCTAGAGGTAATAGTTTAAGTAATTTCATAATATAGTTAATTATTCTCTTATAAATCAATCTACAGCACACCGACCACTAATTCCATGAGGATTGACAACCCTACTTACGCTAACTAGTTTAAGGTGATTAGGAACACATATTTAACATCTTATTTGTTTGGTACTTCGACATCGACCAAACTTTGATGCCATTGTTGGGAATCGGTGTTCTTGGTGTTTTGTTATTTGATTTGTTTTTCGTCTTGTTTACTTGTTCCTGTTTTATTTCTTTTATTTTCTTGTTACGTTGGGTGTGTTCTAAGCATGCATGTGACAGGATTGCATGCATACCTGATATTAGGGTAGGAAAGCACCACTTGTGTTCTGCATCGATTAGGGTTACCGATTACATAAATTTCACAAGCTATTGATCAAGCATCTAACAGTTCATCTTTGTCTGATTCAACCTAAGTGGAAAATCCTAATAACTAACCACCACCTGTTCAGCAACCACCAAATCAACCAACAAACTAACCACTGCCCCAACAACCAAACCCACATCCAAATAACCAAAATCAAAACCAAACTATAAACCATAACCTACCAAACAACCCTGGTAATGGAAATTAAAACCAGAATCAACCTCGATTCCAAGCACATGATAACTTCAACCATGGAGGAAACTTTGATCATGTGAGTATGCATAGTATCCATACAGGAGATGAAGATTATAAAGACAAGTGGAATAATAATGAAGATGATCATGGTGCTAATTATGATTCTTGGGATGGAAACCCTTATGAAGGTAATGGATATAATAGGAATATTCATAATTGAGGGAACGATCAATATGGATGGAATGCACCTCCATTTAACCAAGAACAAGGTGGAGTAAATAATAATTTCAATCAACCAAAAAGATGTCATGAAGCTCAATCACAAGGTGTGGATAGCCATTTCAGACAGGCTATTTCCGTAAATCCGAATCCTTTCGCACTTCCAAACCGTAGGGGAAGGTTTTTTGATGTCTGCCATAACTACCTCACCATTCTTCCTGCATTTAAGGGTATTACAACAGAATAACCATATGTGCATCTTGCTAAATTCGATGCCATATGTAGCACTATTGGTGGCAATCACTTCACACAAGATAAAGTGAGGTTATTGTTTCAATTCACTTTGAAAGATAGGGCAAAACAATGGTTTCTCACCTTACCTAACAATAGTATCCATACTTGGCAAGAGATGCAAAGGGTTTTTCTTGAAGAATACTAATCTATGGGAAAAACAAGTGATGCGAGGAATGCTATCCTATCATTTTAACAACAAGCTAGAGAGAAATTTCATGAAGAATTTACCAGGTTTAAGGAACTGATCCGTATGTGCCCACATCATGGAATTGGATGTTTGAAATTGATTATGGCTTTTTTGGATGGATTGACCAATGAGGAGAGAAAGTACTTGTATTCTACAAGAAATGGCATATTCCTTTCTAATCATGAAGATGCATATTAGAAATTCTTAGAGACGATTTGTAGAAACTCCAAAGCTCAAGCTTATATTAATAGATGATCTAAACCTACTTCGGTAAGATCAACCACGATTGATTATGAAACTAAGGAGAAAATTGCATCATTGGAGAAACAATTGGTAAAGCTAGGAAGAAAGAGTGTGAAGGAGGTTGCAACAGTGGGATATGGTGTATGTGAAGAACATGGTGACTTGGGTCATAATGGTGATGCATGTCAATTGGTAATGGGAAGAAGTGACGAAGTTAATCAAGTTTATGGAGATAGACAACAAGTTGACATAAATTCCAATACTTATCATCCTGGATTCAAAAATTATTCTAACTTTAAGTATGGGAATGCTTCAAACCAAATGAATCCTAACTTCTAAGGTAATAATCAAGGTGGTCAAGCATATCAGAACCAACCACAAGGGAATTATAATCAAAATGGTTATCGAAGAACCTCATATTCTCATGGAAACAATCGCTATGCGGGTTAATAAGGTTGTTCATCATGAAACTATCAAAGTAATTCTCAATCTAAAATAGTTGGTGGTGAAGAGTTTACCAATGCAAAGTTGGATTCTTTAATGAACACTATGAAGGAGAATATACAAGAAAATAATAGGGAAAATGAAATCAGAGACAAAGCTTATGAAGCTTTGAATAAACAAGTGGGTCAACTTGCTGAGGATGTGGCCAAGATTAAGAGGATCCCTGGGAAACTACCTAGTGTTACCACAATCAATACATAACATCAAGGAATACAATAATCATGAGAAACGTTCACATCAATTCGGTTAGTATCCTTCCTGACTTTGAAATTTTTGATAATGACTTAACTTTTTTTCCACAACAAGTTGCACATAAGGAAGAAAGCTGATACAGTTGAAGAGAGTGACGTAGGAGCACCCATAACTGAATATAGAAAAAAGCACTCTTGGATTATGAAGAAGCTATTAGTATCTTGCCAAGTATGTAATATGATCAATATGACTTCAGTCCTTTAGAGGAGTTGACACCATTATGGTGTTAGCTAATTTGACTCAAAACAGTCCCTAAGGGATGGTACAGAATGTTTTAATCAATTTGGGAGAATTTTACTACTCAGTGGACTTTATGGTGCTTGATTATGCACTAGTAAGGACAAACAAGCAACCGAAGCTCATATTGGGTCGACCATTTTTAGCAACTGCCAATGCTGAAATCAACTATCAGGATAGAACAATTGACATGACCTACAAAACTCATAAGTTACATATTGATGTATTTTCCAAGTAGGTTAGTTATTTTGTTAATGATAATATTTTTGTGACAGATATGACTAACGTGTGTGTTCCTACTTGCATTTCACATGTAAGTGGAGACATTACTTTTGAGAGTGATTTTGAGTAAGATAGGGTTAAGCATGTGGACTTGAAGGAACTGGTTAATTTAAAAGAAATGAAAGAGCTAATTATGAAGGCAGAAACAAAAGATAAGAAGCCTAAAATTAAGAAAAAAGTTGACTATCCACTTGATCATATAAAAAACAGAGTTGAGGCATTGATGTTTGGGCCACAATACGATATAGATGAAGACCCCCTAGATCATTTCAAGAAAATATATTTGAAGAGTATCAGAGGCAAGCATCCTAGATCATTGAGTGAGTGGTCGTAGGTATGGTCTAGTTGAAGACCTAAAACTTAGCATTAATCAAGAGACGACCCAAAATGGATTTATATCTTTTAGTGTGTGATGTGTTTGTTTAAGTATTTTGTGTTATTAGTTTCGTGGTGTTATTATTATTATGTGTTGGGAATGGTTATGTTATGTCTGGGGTCGGTGTGGGTTGAAAAGTCATATGTGTTGATTAATTTGATAATTAATACGAAAGAAAAGTCCTACACTTAACCTAAACATCGTACATTAGGGACAATGTCTCCTAAGTTTTCGGATGAGGGAAAGAACAAATTGGGATTTTTTAATTATTATTTTTAAGCTATCCAATCGGGCTCGAAAATGACAATTAAAGCATACCAATTTATTTCTATCTTGTTTGATATAAAGGTCTTTAGTCATGGTCTAATTCCAAGACAACAAAAGAGATTGTGTTACCAAGGTTTTTAGAAAAAAAAGAGTTGTCTAATTAGGGTTAAGAGCAATTGGTGTAATAAAAGCAAGCACACATTGGCAACCCTAATTCCTAAGTTGGTAAGATTTTGAAGCCTTCTAGGTTGTTAGTTTACATGAAAATTTGTTTCAATTGCTTAGTGCAGACCATATGATTCTTTGTTTTAGAACTTGCATGACTTGATGCATGCTGAGACGGTGGACTTGATAAATGTACAAAGACGATAGAGGAAATCTAGGATTCCTTTTTCCTTTAACATAATTTTTGTGCTTTACAAGTTTTCCTGAATTCCACTAGTAGCCCCTTTTGAGCCTTAAACCCACATCATTAATGACAAAATACAGTGATACAGTTACCACTATTAATGACAGTCCTAGTAGTATTAGTATCTAATATTTTGTAATAGTTAGTACAAAAAATTATAATAAAAGAAAAAAAAACAAAAGAAAAAGATAGAAAAACAAAGAAAAATCAAAATGCTAGTTATGGGTCAAATGTGTACCCATGGTTTTTGTTTTGCTTAAGCAGTAGTTATGTTAAAGAATGTCAACAGTTGATATTTACCTTGATTTTCATTTTAGCCACTTTCACAACCAAACTTTCCTACGAGAACCTAAGCCCAAAACCCATAAGTCCTTTGATTTGTGGATTATTAATGTGTTGCTATAGAAATTTGATCGTCACTCAAGCATATGATAACAAAGTTTCATACGTGGACCTTTTGAGTGATATATTGATGCATTTTTCACCAATCCAGAAATAAATCGAGAGGAGTAAACAATGGCAAGGGGTGTGTTGTATGAAAATAAAAGCCAGAAGCTTGTTTCTATGCATTTGATTATGCTGAAAAGGTTAACTAGGAAAACAAGGCAATGGATGGGTCAAGAAACAATTCAAAGTGCAACAGAAAGGTTCCTATTGTAGCCTACTATAGCCATCATAGGCGACACTAGCATGTTTTCTCAGCATTCCAGAAAAGGCCCTAGGGTAGGCTACGCTGGCCAGCGTAGGCTACGCTAGAACCAGCGTGGAACACCTATAAAAACGCGTTCTTAATTGTTAGCCACCACTTGCCCCCCATTTGACATAAGACGATTTTGGAAAAGAACAATGAGCGGCTAATCTTCTCTTGATCCACTTCGGGTAATCGGTTTGATGTGATAAGGTTTTCGTTTATGTTTGACTTGTGTTGGGATTAAACTTTAGAACCAGTTAAGTTATTTTATAAGTTTAAGTTGTGTTTTGATTATTTAAATAATTGTTTTGGTTAACCTTAATTTTAACATCGTATAATCTTACACAAATGGTATGATTGCAAAGTTTTGGTTGTTAATTGAATTGGTATTATACACTAAGACCCGTTAAGTCATGATTATTTATATCACTTAATCAATATACGCATAAAATCCCCGTTAAGGATTTTCCACCAAGTTTAACTAAATAATTATCGAAAACCAAACCTAGATCCGAAGTGGATTACTCTTTCTTGTAATTGTGTTTTGGCAACACTTCAATATAGATTGACTTAAACAAAGACTAACTATAATATGTTCTATACAATTACTATGTATATGAATACAATATTTAGAAACCCAAATTTAAATGCCCATCAAGTTCTTTAACCAAGCCGATTACTTCTGGAACTCAGTTCAATAGTAATCGGCCAAGAACTAGTTCTTGTTATGTCTCTAACCAAACACATTAAGTACTCGCACACATTAAAGCATTGATTATATTTGATACGTCAGGGTAACTAGTTATGATATTTATAATCTTCCCCTAAGCTAATTGCAGGATCGGTGTTAGTCTCTCAACAAAAGTTTTGTATCTCACAAACTCACTAAGTCTCACTCGGTTGATGAAGCAGAATCTCTAACTAAGTTGAAAATAATATAATAAGTTAATAACACAAGAATGGGTTTCAAGATACTTGTATATATTACTTCTCAACTTAGTATTACAAGACTCTTACAAACATAGTTACTTAAGTTACAATGAGAAACTATATATACTACTATCTACAGCCGGTTATACTTGGAAAACCAACTGGAATTTATCGCTACACAAATACTACATTGCTAGAAATAAAGTATCTAAGATAAAATAATATCCTAGATTAGGTAGTCATGATAGGTCCATGACTTACCTTTTGTCACCAACTAAGTATGGTAATTGTACTGACTGATAAAGGTGAATAGTGGATTAAAGTACGGTCAACTACGTGGGGGTGGGAAAGCGCCATGCAGTGTATCAGAGTTGTCAGCGGATGTCAGACATCCCATACTTATGTCTACTAGTTCATAGTTGATTCTTCCGAAGGCAAAATGGCTTCGGAAGAATAAATTCTTCCGAGGTCATTTATACTTCGGAAGAATCAACTTCTTCCTAGTCTTTTGCAAGTCTTCATGACTTCATTCTTTGGAAGAATTTGTCTTGGATCTTCTAAGTATGAATGCTTCAGAAGGAGAACTACTTGGTCTCGGAAGACTTGGTTCTACCTTCAGAAGTTCTTCATATACTTCAGAAGGAAAACTACTTAGTCTCGGAAGACATAGTTTTCCTTCGAAAGTTCTTCATACTTAAGCTTTGGAAGATTTTCAACTTACTTTGAAAGAGAAACTTTAGCTTTGGAAGACTTCTTCAATTGTACTTCAAATTATTCTAAGTGTTGTTTTGGTTGCACCAACCTCATATGATCCAACAAACTCCCCCTAGGCTGATGCTACCAAAACTTCACTTCCTTCTGCTCCTTAAGGTCTTCAACACCAAGGAAAGAAGATATTTATCTATCTCCTTGTTCTCTGATGTGGTGGTGAGGAGCTTGTACAAGTCATTCGTAGATAATAGATCAAGTATGTTGTTCAGAATGACATGCACCCTTTGCTGTGTCCCTCTAAAGAGAGTTAGTTGATGGGAATTGTAGTCATATTCCCATCTAACTATAAGATCAGAAGTTGAGCCTTCAACTATTTGAAGGAATGGTTTTCCTTTTGTAGTTATGCTTTCTTCTTCATCCTTTGCTCTCTTTTTCAACTCTTCTTAGTCTTGGCTTTCTTTGTAAGCTCAGCCAGATGAAGACTGCTCAGATGATTTCTGACGTGAGCAGTAACCTGAGAGTTGGTGGGATTGGAGAATGGTTTCTCTGCTAACCCATAAATGTCAAATCTGCTGGAGTGTAACAGAGATGAAGTATCAACCCTGTTTACTTCACCATTCTCTCTTTCCACAGCAATGCTATATGAGGGTTCATCAAACCTTCACTAGACTATTTGTTTTCTAGGATTGAGGGGTTTGGATGAAAGCTTGTTCCTCTTCCTAGTATCCAGCAGAGTCACCAGTCTCCTTCTTAACTTCTTCCCTTCTTCTTTTAGAACATCTGAATGACTGCATGAAGTTGGAAAGCTTGGTCTAGTGTTCCCCTAAGCAGATCAAGGAATGCATCTCTTGTGAGGGAAATGGAAGAGCCATCAATATATTTAAGCTTAATTGTCTCTTCTTCATAAGAGATGTCTCTTATTGTTGTGCAGTTGATGAGCTTCTTCTTGATCTCCTTGAACTTTTCTAAGGTCAGGGGCTTAGATGTTTCAGAAGATGGTTTGGTTAGAGATTGGGTTCTGGGTTGTGTTTTGGGTTTGAGGATAGGTAGTGGAGGTGGTTGTTGGGAAGCAGTGGGTGAGGGTGTAGGTAAGGCTGATGGTGTAGGTTTAGGGGTGTGACGCTCAGTGGTTGGTTCAGTTTTGATGGGGAAGGGAAAATGTGTGCGTGTAGGTTGTACTGGTTTGGGTGCCTTCTTCTGAACACTTGATGTTCGACTTATCTCCTACTTTCTTCCTAAGCGAATGTCAGCCTTGATGTTGTTGACATCTCGTTGTAGGGTCTTCAGTGACATGGGACCCACTTGCTTGCCAGAGAAGCTAAAGGCTTTGAGATAATTTTTCATCCATTCCTTATATCCCTCCTTCTTGGCAGCAGCAAGTTATGCCTCTTCCTCCTCCTTCTTCTTCTCCCTCAAGTTTTCCCTAGCATCCTTCTTCCTTTCTTTGTTGATCTGATCTTGTTCTTTGTGGAAAAGAAACAAGATCGTATCATAATTGTGAGGTGCTAGCTCTTCTTAAGAATAGCCTCTAGAGCAGAGAAAGGTTATCCTCTCCATCCTCTTCCTTTCCATAGCCTCCTCCTTCCTTTTCCTCTTCTCCTCCTCTTCGGCAAACCTTGTTGCCTCCTCTCTTTCCTTTTGAAGCAAGGGAGCCTTTTCTATCTTCACAAGTTCAGCAAGTGGGCATAGAAGGAGTTCTTCATTAGCTACTCCCAAGCTGATGAGCCTGTCAATGACCTCCACTCTCTTTTTGTTGTTGATACTTTCTTGAGCTGCTACTGCTGCTTTGCTACTTGCACCCAACAGCTTCCCAGTATCAACTCTTCCTTTCTTCTTGAGCTTTTCCAATCTTTCCTTCTCTAGAAGCTCCTCAACAGTGAGCTTCCTCTTCCCCTTAGGATCAGAGGAAGGTTCAGGCTTTAGAGACTCAGGTTTAGAGGATTCAGGTTGGGGAGAAGGGGTTTGAACTTATGGTATTTGGGAGAGAGGGGTTGTAAGGAAGTCCTCACTGTTTACCTCAGAAGCTAGATCAAGAATGGCTTCTATGATGAATAGATCATTGGACGAGGAAGACAGTTCAATTATTCCTTCCGTAGCTTGGATTTCTGCTTTAGAAGTAATTGAAACTACACTACCTATCCTTTCCAAATTGGTTGCTGGGCCATGAGTCTGTATATCCCCTTCGAAGTTAATCTCAGGTTCAATAGAGACCTTAGGTTGACCAACTTCCCGTTCAGAGGTAGGTGATGCACTCAGCCTTTGAAGCTCCTCAGCTCCAAAGTAGGCAACAGCTATATCAGGGGAAGGTTGTTCAATGGCTGAGCTTATTAGAAATATGGTTAAAAACCTATTGAGGTCTATAAGCATCTTTGGATCCTTTAAAGTCTTAACCTTTAATTCAAGGTTTACGACTTTAGAAAGCAGGTCTCTGATAATGAGTTTCAAGCTACGTTCATCTTCTTTTGAAGAATCATTGGGAGATGAGATAACATACCTAGTATATTCATCATCACCACCAGTAGTGGTTTCTTGGCGCCCTGGATACCCTTGCGTGCTGATGTCTCTTTAAGAGTCATCAAGGAGCAAGCTTGTCGTAGACTCAGTCCCACTTATGTTACCACTATCCTGAGAGGTTAGTGAAACACTCTTAGTAGTAGCAGCTGAGCCTACATGAGTCACCTCCACACCAGTTAGACTCACCTCAGTTAGGTATAGAAAATGTGGGATAAACATTAGAGGTTCCCTGGGGCTCAGTTGATCTTGAGAGTGGCATGGTAGATCAACATCATGGCCCGAATGAAACATAATGTCCTTATCAGGTAGGGTTGATAGGCCAATGAGGGACAGGGAGGTTAAATCTAATGACCCGAGACCTTGGTCACCACCTACGGGTTCTTCTACGAGAGGAGATGACCCGATGATGTTGGTGTCCCTTTTTGACTACTCAGGGGAGTGTTGAGACTCACCCTGAGGCCTAAAGGCTTGGTTTGTGGGCTCGTCAGCTTGAGACTGAGGAGACTCAATGCTGACATTGAGGTCAATGGTGGAAGATGGTTGGACCTCTGGTTGAGTGGGAGCCCTGAGTTCCACTCGAGCCTTTTTTGTTTGTACAGAGGGGACCTGATCAATCAGAGTAGATTGATCAGGGGTTCGCTTAGGGCGTCTAGTGTAGGTAATCTTGATTGGGTGGGAAGAAGTGATTGGTATTTGAGTGGTGGTGTCTGGTGTGGGTTCATCACCTACTGAGCCTGCAGGGATGTCACCAGGAGCTGTTGGCCTGCGCATACCAGGAAGAAGATCAGTGAATCTTCCAGAGAATTTGGTGGACACCTTCTTCAAAGTTTTGAAGATGCCAGGTCACATGTGATGGACCAGTAGAACGTCTGCACATTATAATCTAAGTTGGTCCAGCTCACAGTTGATTATGTGCTCAATGAACTGGGGATACATGTAGAATGGATCCCGAGTGAGATTGCCTCTTAAGTTGTTTAGCATAAAGCATGAATAGATGAAACGCAGACCTTTTACCAACCCGTGGACTAGATATGGGATTTTATCCCATCCCCCGGACTTGTTGGATAGGCAGTGAAGGATGATGTTAAGCAAGAACTTCCAATTGTAGGAAAAGTTAAATTTATAGACTGTAGACTTGCGCACATCCCCGTCATATCCCCTTTGAGTGTAAGTGTCTTCAAACTCAGATTTGGGGAATTTAGTAGGGGCACCCTCATTATGAAGCTCCGGATGCTCCCTGATAGTTGATTCAACAATGGTGATCTCCTGTCCGCAGATCCTCGATCTGATGACCCTTTCATCATTTAGATGCTATTTTTCAGATGCTATTTTTCATTTAGTCAAGCCTGTTCATGATTCAGCTTAAGGTTGTCAAACAACCTCTAAGCTTTTCTACATCCTTTTCTCAAAATATAGCCAAATCAATCATATCCAAAATATTATACATCGTATGATCATATTGGATAGTGGCTTCACATGTAACCGCTTGTAGCACCAATAATCCATGTCTTGAATAGCAGGTGACATCGAATGTATAGGAACAACCCTTTGTTTCATTGTAGGTTACCGGATCACATTTGGGATTATCTTCAACTTTGACTCAGCCATATTCATACTCGGTAAATCAAACATACATTGTTGGTGAAGAACATTTCTGGATACTTTAGTATTACTCATGTTGTCTTGGTTGAGCCAACATGTGTCATCCAACGTATGTAAGTCTAACTTGGTCTATAAGTTGAAGTCATTAAGATCCTTATAGATTTTATCCTTTTACTTTCCTCTAACTATAATCGTGTCTTTCTCCTTATAAAAGTGCAAACAATCAATAATGGTCTCAACGTTCATTATAATATCTATCGTCATTGATAATGAGCTTCTACCAGTGATTCTAGAGGAACCATCCATGGTGGTAGAACAAGAATAACATTAGGATCTTCAGCCGCTAGCCCTGAAGATCAGCTTAGTTGTGCCTATTGGTCAACAGTTAGAGCATTCTCTAATAGATTGGCTTCATTTTCAATGTTAGCAACTATTCACTCAAAGACTAGATCTTGTGCATCGATGGTGGTCTTTTTCCGTTAAGACTCAAGGTATGTCTTCAAAACTGCTACCGATATCTTCCTCAAAATAAAAAACAATCTCATCCAAGTCTTTTTGAGAATCAGCTTCTTGGCTAACCGTAGATGGACATACTAATGATCAGCTTGAAGTTTAGTCTGAAATGATATCAACGAGTGATCATTTGCATCATTAGTAACATATTGTCCTTTTTTCTCTTGAACATCACCTTCTTTATCACCTCGAGGTTCATTGTGTCCCTTTTTTTTCTCCTTTATTCTCACTATTTCTTTCATCTCCCTAGTTTTTGTCATTTTTGAAACATTTAGGTTTGTAATGTGACTTAAAACAAACATTGAGCTCTTAATTTATGGACTCAAGCAAGCCGCTCTGGCATGGTATTAATGATTTATAGTCTCCTAATTAGGTTTCATTCATAAAGAAAGAGACTATTCTTTATTCATCTATAAACATCAACTTCAAACCACATACATGTTACTATATGTTGATCACATCTTACTCGTCACCTCATCTGACAAACACAACATACATTTATGTGGCTTTTGTCAATAGAGTTTGCTATGAAGGACTTATGGCCATTGAGCTATTTTTTTTGCAATCTCGCTTACTTATAAAAAACAATCCATATTTCTCTCACCATAACAATACGTTATAGATTTTTTACGATGCATTTGTATGCCCTCTTTTAACCCCGCTAACACATCAATAGACACAAAATCAAAGTTGGGTAGTACCAAAGGCACCCTTCTAGAGGATACCACCTATTATTAGCAATTAGGTGGGGCATTGCAATACCTTAAATTTCCTCCCCTTAATATCTCATACGTTGTTCAAAAGGTATGTATGCATATTTATACTCCACAGACCACACACATGAATACTTTAAAACACATTCTTTGTATATCTGTGGTACTTCAACACATGAGCTCTACCACACCAAATCTGCTATTACTTCACTAAATTCATACGCATGTGTCGATTAAGGTAGGTACCTAATATGAGGCGTTCTACATCTTATAATTGCATCTACTTAGGAGATTGTCTTATTTCATGGTCTTCTAAATGACAGGTTATTTTATCCTGATCTAGTGTGGAAGTTGAATATGATGGTGTTATTAATGTGTTGTCTGAAACATGTTGGTTTAGAAATCTCCTCGTGTTGCATCATCTTCTTAACGGAGCAACCTTGATTTGTTGTGACAATTTAGTGCAATATACTTATTTAGAACCCAAGTTCCACAACGATGCAAAAGGCACATCGAAGTGGATATTTACTTTGCATGTGAAAAGGTTGCCCGGGGTAAAGTATAGTTTCTTCATATACTGTCCAGGTACCAACTAGCCAATATGTTTTCAAAAGGTCAGCAGTGGGGAATCTTGGACAATGGGCGAAAGCCAGGCTCAAGTGCCTGTTCATCCATCTTCATTCCAAAGGTCCATTGAAGCAAATGATTATGTGCTTTACTTTCCAATCGAGATGATGATCTAAGCCTACCACTTGTCCCATACGCAGCTCCGGCTTCCTTTTTTTAAACGAGAGACAAGAAAACATCTTTTATTACGATTAAAAGGACCAATCTCAAATAGACCAAGATCCAATTTCATTTCTTGGTGAACATGATCTGCCAAAATCTCTTTGATCTTTTCATTTACGTGCTAGAATAAAGGAATTAGAGTTAAAGGAAAAAAGACATGAAATGCTAGAAAGATGGAATCTATGAATGAGCTCTTTCGTCGAACATAGGATCATGGCCCTTTTCTTCTTTCTTATGCTGCTGATCTCACCCTCGGATCCTCTTCGATGACTTCAGACATGGTCTTAACATGCGGGGACCTCCTGCTTCTTTTAGGGGGGTATAATAGATGGGGTCCTACTCGACATAAAAGACCAATCGAAGTCAAAGGAAAGTATTATATTTTATTTGTGACAACTTGAGTTTTCAGGTTAACATCGTTTTCGTAACCCAACCTCTCTTCGCTATTTTATATTTATTCAATTTCATTTATTGAATGAAAATGGTTATTATTATAATTTTTACTAATACTTAACCCTAAATTAACCAAAGCTAATTTAAAACATTGGAATGCTAATTACACAAAGTTGAGGGACCATTATGTCCATTGGCCAAAGTTGATTTTTTATAATAAACCAACATCTTTTTTTTCTTTCCCTTCCGTCACCACTTCGAAGCACCCATATGCCAAACTGTAATCTTGCCGCAACCGTGTTCGGCAAAGCTCTCATCCCTCCTAACAACCTTTGCCGCAATCGTGTGCCCTTCGGTGACTGGCGTCACTCTCCATTCGAACTCTCGCCACACCTGTAAAGTGTGAACTATTAGGTAAGCTTCTTTTTCTTTTCGTTATTCATTGCGATGTGTTACGTTTCGTTCTCGGTTGTCACTTGTGGTCGATGTGTCTCGGCTGGGCAGGGGTACTCGATGGAATGGGTGTTTCGGTTGGGTGTGTATTTTTGTTTGGGGTGATTGTGTGCTTCTGTTATGAATGTTGTTGGTAGGTCATGTGCCGTGTGTGTGTTCTGCGGTGCGTGTGTGTTTCGAATCGAGTTCTAGACTTGGTTTGATCTCCGTTATGTTCGGGTTCGTGTGCGTGCAAGCGTTTTCAGTTGTGTTTGTATGTATAGTTTGATGCATGAAGGTGATGCGTATATGAGTGTTGTATATATGTTGTTGTATATGTGTTGTGCGCATGTTCGGTTATAAATTAGAGCTTCAATTTTGTGTATGTGCGATTGTTGTGTGTCAATTTGGGTTGCTTATAGGTTCGGGTGCTTGGGTTCGATTTGGTGTGCGTGGCTTACGGTGTGTGTTCTTGTGCGTATTGTGTGTGTTTTTGGCTTTCGATTGGGTGTGTATGCTTCTTTTTTGGGTGTTCAAGCATGTGTATGTGTATTCATGTATGTGTGTGTGTTATGCATGCTAGAATCGAAGGCCTTGGTGGTGCTAGTGAATCTTGATTTTCACGAGGGGGGGGGGGGGGGGTCATATGGATTGTTTACGTGGGAATAAGTGTGTAGAACTATGTATGTATATCATTTTTATGTGGGTATAATACACATTGTTATATGTGAGTTTATAATATATTATATAAGTGGGTGAATATCATATTAAAAGGGTTTGTATGTATCTATGTCATTTAAGTATGGGTCTTGTTTGTGTTCCATGTGCATGTGGCTAGGTATATGGTAACCTTATGTATAATTTTTATATGAATTCATGTGTATATAGCTTATCTTAAATGTATCACATATAGGTTTTGTCATAAAAAGTCATGTAATTAAAACATAAGACGAATACCTTTGCACATGGTCTGGTATAAGCGAGTCTGTTGGGTTTTATGCATTTGAGGTGAATTGGTGTTTGAGTGTGCTTGCTTGTGAATAGAGAATCAATCGATAGCTTGCACTGTAACAAAATCGTGAATTGCAAAACCATACAATTCTTGTATTAATATTTAATATTTAATGTTTATTATATATTAAATGAAATTCAGGTTAATCAAAACACTATCATTTGTGCTTGCATTTTTCTTGTTGTTATGCATTCAAGGTGAGTTCATGGTCCCACTTTACTTATCCACTTTTCGAGGAAAAAAACATGTTCATTTTAAAAGTTCATTCATTAGATCAGTATTATTTCAATTATCGCATGATTACTAGTGTTGTACCAATTTAACAGTTAATGTATGTTCTTTAGCGAGGTAATTCTGATTAGATCTACTGGGTTTGGAAAATCCCTCCCGGGTTAGTCGCGCTAGCATGACTGCATGTTAAACGGGTGTTTAATTGACCTAATTTCTGTTGTTGTGGTCTGGTAACCACAGCCGAGGCATACTTATATTTGTCAGCTTGGGTTGAAAACTTCATACACTATGTAGCTTGTTATGTAGACTAGCTAGCTACTTTAGCATGTTTCTTTCAGGTTCACAAGGTGCGTACGTTTAGAAGCATTGCATCATTTCACTACATTGCTGGTTGATTTACAAAAACTGTTCTACTTTTGTTTTTGCAAGTTTACATTAATTTGGGTTGTGCGTGTTTGGCGCCATTTATATTATAAACGATTTACTGTTTACGCTTCTGCAACTGATTTCTTGAACTTATTATTATTAACTATGTTTTGGAATTATTGATAATAATAAAAGCTATGTTTTGTAATCCTTGTGTCATTCGGTGTAACTATCGGCTGAGATCTTGGTATGTCACGCGTCTAACGGTAAAACCCCGTTTGTAGAAATTAAGGGTGTGACAGATTGGTATCAGAGCCAATGGTTATACAAACTAAAAGAAATTTGCATTTCATTTGCATTGCATTTAGACTATAGCCTGATGCCTTTAGTTACACGCATATAGACGTATTTAGTTTTACTTGCTGGTTTTGTTTGCTTTGCTTTGTCGGATTTGTCTTTTGCTCATTCCTGTGAGTGGTTGATTGTAGGAATGACATATTCTTCTTCTGCACCCTCTTCTTCTTTTGAAAAAAGGCCTGTTCTCTGTGATTCCTCTCCTTCATCTTTGGATCCAGATGAGTGGCCTATGCGTCTTAATGATGCTGATGAGTTCGTCAATGACCAGCCTTTCACCTTTCCTCGTTACCCGTCGATCCATAAATGGGAGTACTATCCTCGCTATATGACTCGGTTGATTCGAAAGAAACACGTTCCTCTTCCTCCTGAACGTCGACCCCAGACTAGGTTTGCTCCGTTTTGATTTCCTAATGACCCTATTTTGCCTCCCTTCACTTGCCCACCTGAGCGTGCCATAGCTGCTTTGACAGCCACTTTGCACGTTTAGCGTAAGCATTTCGAGGAACTCATGGATGACAATACGACATTAAGGAAAGGGTTAAGAGAGTCAAGAGAAGAGAATGAAGAACTGAAGAAGTGACTTAATAGCCTTATCGATCAGCATAACATGCTCAAAAAGGTCCAAGCCCTATCCCAAAACATACATATTAAAAACTGAATGTTCAAATGATTTAAAAATCCTAGTAATGCAATTTAGGTAGTCATGGTGCTAAGTCATCTTTGGAGTCTTTCATAAGGTCCAAGCTCAATGAGGATTACCTGAAACATGCTCAAATAGATTTTTGTGTCAACTAAAAAGTTGGTGAGTTCAAGTACTTGAAGTTCAAAAACAAAAGGGCTCATTGAACCCATAGTATACTTTAAAAAGCATAGTATCACAGTTGTGGGATCACAAATCAACCCTGCACTCAGCCCCGACTAGCCTCTTCTAAACTTGTGTTGCCGGTAATCCCATAAGGGAAACTGAGCCTCATAGCAGCATACCATACCTGCCGGATGGTACACCATAGTATCTTACAAAACCTGTTACATGCCGCAACGACCCCACAGGATCTTAGTGTGGTACCCTTCTCATCGGAAGGCACTGTGCGTGGGGGTTTCCCCAAGTAGATCTACCCATATAATCAAGCGGTTCACATAGAATTAATGATTGTGATACAAAGATGCAGGTTCTAACAATAGCCACAACATACAATAGCATCGCATAATAGTATCCAATAAAGTTTAGTTCAAACAGTTCATGTTTCACCCCAAAATTAGTAGTAAAAAGGGGACACAAGAAACTCACCTTGAGCAGATAAAGGATTCTTCAATCACAGATAGATTCGGGTCCTAGCACCCTAAGAGCAAGATACATATATAAGCTATAGATTTTTATACTATTGGGAGTGTAATCAGGGGTAATTGGTGTTTAAAAGTACATATGACCACATCCCTTAGAAATTTGTATCAAAAAGTTTTCCTTTTTTAGGAAAGTTTGGGTTTTTGGCGTAATATGACCCGTTTTAGTTTCTCACAAGTTCTTATATGAAGAAAGGTATAAAAAATAGTTTCTGGTCATAAATTTACTGGAATATGGTCGACTTTTCTGAATTTACACTTTTAGTCCCTCAAGTTTCCAAAATTACAATTTTTACCCCGAAGTTGGTTCTTTCCATTTCTTGACACACTATGGCCCTTAATAGTTTTTAGGGGTCCTTATATCACTTTTAGACCAATTTTACAAAGAGTTTTGGGGTACTTTGCACAAAATCTTGTTTCCAACATTTATCCTGTTAAAACTCGTCTTTACCCGAAATCGACACTTTATTTCATTTTCTTTAAGTCCTTTCCTCAAAATATGAGTTTATGGTCCTTTAGCTTTCTGAAATATTAAGGCCTTAAAGGTTTTTAGGCTTGTTAAATTATTTCTTAAGATTTCATCCAAGAATCCCCGGTTAGACCCGCTTAAGCCAAGTAAGTTCATGGAATTAACATGTAACCTAAAATTTCACCAAGTCCAGTTTTAGCCACTGTTTTAATAGTTTTATGGCCTGAAAATTTTTGTTTCTAATAGGTTGTCATGAATTTGGGTCCCTAACAAGCATTCTAAGGTCCAATTCATCATACCAACATATCCATCCCAATATCAAAACAGTTGAACATCATCAAACATTTTGAAAATTCAGATTTACCCACGGGCATAGAAACCTAAGGTAACAAGGTCATGGTTGGGCACATAAGTCATCATTTACACATGTGTAACATGAATTCTCAGGTTTTAAACACCCATTAACATACTGAAATCGATAGGTCCAGACCATAAAATGTTTATAGGATAATTTAAACATGTTTTTAGGTATCAGTATGGAGGTTAGATTCGGAACAGTGAGTGGAATGGTCCTGAAAACCTATGAAAGAGGGGTTTTCGGGTTGATTCATGGCAATAACATAAGGTAAACATGTATGAAGGAGTGTGTACCTCTTGTAGATCTGCAAGTCACACAAAGCAATCAACTTGGTCACGGGTTCCTGCCTTTGAACAAAAAGATGAGTTTCAAAGGAGGAAAGGTAGAGAAGACAACAATAAAAGTTTTGTTCAAGTGCAAGAAAGCTTACTCACAAGTTGTTCCGAGTTTAGAGTGATTCAAGAGGTACGTGAATGGTTGTTCCGAGAGTTTGAGGCTTGAAGTCCTTGTTCCCTGCTTGGTTGAAGCTTGAGGAGTTCTCGGTTCCTAGTTGTGATGATTTTCCGAGAGAGAGAGAGATAGAGTGTAGAGAGAGTTCGACAGAGAGTGGAAAGGGTGAAGGAAGTAGGAGCTTCGGTTTTTGAAGGGAAAGGTGGAGTGTGGGTTCGGGTTAGTGAGAACCGAGGAGTGGTGTGGTTGGAGGGTGGAACGGCCGAATGCATGGCAACAATCCATGCATTAGCTGGTTTGGAGGTGCGCAGACTGGTCAAAAGCTTCTAGAAGGGTTCGGACATTTTAAAATGCTAAGTGTGGCCAAAAATGCCCGAACAGTGCTCATGCGCCCACTTTCTGGGCGCCTGAACAGTTGTCATGCGCCTAAACAGTGGAAATGCGCCTAACTGCCAGATGCGCCCGAATAGTTGTCGTGCGCCTAAACAGTGGAAATGCGCCTAACTGCCAGATGCGCCCGAATAGTTGTCGTGCGCCTAAACAGTTCTGATGCGCCTAGAGGAAATTTTTATAAGGATAACTTAGATTTACATTTTATGTAAAAACTTTTAGGGGATAAGGCCATTTAAGTGAATTTTCTAGCCTCAGGAACTAGCTCTAGGCTTAAACATGTCAAACAACAGTCAAACAGGGTTGCGTAAATCATAGAAATTCATTAACCATAAAGAAAAGGAGATACATACATGAAATGAGATGATGCAATAATACAATGCTAAATCACATTAGATTCTAGGAGTTGGACCTAGGAGTCGGTTGTTACATATATCGGTCTTAGCTACCTTTATTGTGTAAGGGTAAGTAACGTCGTCTCCACAGGGAATATGTGGAAAGCATTTAACAAATACAACTCGATTAACTTAAAGTCACAAAATTTATAATTAAAAATTTAAACTTTAAATGAATTGAATGATGTAAACGCAAAAAGCAATAAACTTTGGAATGAATTTAATAAATAATGAGAAAACAATCACATTCGGGTTTTTAATTCTGCAAAGATCAACAATTGGAACTTTTAAATTAGGTTTTGTAAGAAACAATACTTCAAGATCTTAGCTTTTGATTAAAGTGGTAATAAAGGAACAAGCTTTTAAGATTCGTTCATTCATAATGTTACCAATTTACCGATATCAAATTGCCTACTAGTCTTAATAAGTTCATGATGCAAGGAAAACGACAACTGATAATCAAGCAAACAACTTTATTTATAAGCAAGCCTTTTAAATTAATCAAAACATAAAACTTCATTCAATCACTCAGTGGTCAATACTAATACCTACTCAAGCATACCAATTGTCTCACTTGACAAGAATTGTACTCCCGAGAGCAATCACGAATGAACTAGCTGTTGAAATAATGTACGGGTTCGATTAGTTGACGTTGCCAACCGAGTTATGCCCCGTAAGAGTTACACCTTGGGCAACGAACGTTAAAGTCCACTTATTAATTAACTGGCATTTACGAACTATATTGGGTTTTCATAATTTATAATAGTTATAGATTATTTCATTAAAACTTTTAAACGGTAAACGTTATTGTTTTGGGTTTTGCTTATCATGTGGGCTAATATTAATCTGACCGGGCTTGGGGCCATGAGTAGATTAATATTAGTTAAATTAATTGGTTAGATTTAAAAACCTAATGATTCATTTATTTAAATGACATAAAAAAGAAGAAAACCACCCTTTTTGATTAAAGGGGACGACATCAAAACAAAAGGATATCTTTCATTTTCCTTTTCACCGCGTGAAGCCAAAACGAGATCCGCCGCCGCCACATCTTTGCCGGCAACCACCACCCAACAGCTATTTCGGCACCATTAATTGTCGTGTCTCACTTTGTTGCGCTTGTTCTAGCCGCGACCGAGATCGTAAGCTTGTGATCGTTCGTAATTCTAGCAATAGTTTGTTGATCCCTCGGTGTCTCAAACGGTTATATATTAACCAAGTTATATTATATCTCATCAGTAGGTTACTATCATTATGAATTTGCAGTGTTTGTAACCCAGATCCTGTCGGGTTCACTTTTGGTATTTTAATTTTTACTTCGCTACGTTAACTATTATTAATTTGATTGATAAATATCAAAATTGTTTTGATAAATAAACCTAACCAAGATACCACTGAAACCAACAGTGGTATCAGAGCCACGCTTACAACATGCAAATCAGATCCGGTCTGTTAACCGGTTATAGATCAAAAACTTTAAAATTATTTAAAGTTTTTGATTTATATTATTTAGGGCAACTTATTTATATTGGTTAAATATTTATTAACCAAAGGATTGCCCGTATTATTTTGATTGTGTTTTAATATGTAAATCTGGCTGGACCCTGTGGTTGAATGGTTGTGTTGTGATTTAGTTTTGTTAGTTTTTTTTGGTTTTATGGTTTTGGCCTATTTGATGGCTCAAAGTTGTAATAGTTTAGGGTTTTCTTTTATTTTGTATTTCTTTTGTAATTATTGTAATATTTGAAGACCCGAAGCCAAACTGGAGACAAGACGAATCAAGGAGTCAGTGGGAGCCCATCAAGACTACTAGATGCACTTAGGTCCATCCATATGGTTGTTTTGTGTTTTGACCCCGTGACCTGGTTTGATCTTGCTACTTGGCTCTAGCGAGATCAAACAATCATAGCCATTAAGATTTACATATTACTTTACTATTATGGTTGCCTTATTTTATAGCTATTATAACATCCAACATAATATCACTAATTAAAAATATTTTTCACAATCAAAATAAAATTAGTTTGAATTTCAAAACTTAAAACTTGATAATTTTAAATTAAAATTAATTATGCTTTTAAAAAAAGGATAACTTCATAAGTTTTCAAGTTTAAAATTAGATTAAATTTTAAAACTTAATACTTGATAATTTAAAATTATCAACTTAAAATCCGTTGTCCATCTCGCGATAAACCTAGTTTTAATAGGGTATTAAAATCTGGTGTCCCGAGAGATGAAAGGGTTCGTCATTTATTATCACGAACTAAATATTGTAAAACAGGTTTTTACAACACACGTATGACTTAATTATACGTTGTGTTTGACCCTATTCGGTAAACACTAAAATTGGATCCCATAGATAAAAACCAATAGTCTATGCCACCCTACTATAAAGAACACTTGGAACATTAAGCGAAACATCAGTGTTTGGAGCCACAACACCGCACTTGATATGTAGTTTATTCTTCCAAGGTGCAAGGGTTTCGTTGACACATCTGGCCCTTCCACGCGCACCTGTTTTAGGACTAAACGTATCAATGCATTGACAAGTGTTGTCGTTGCAGCCTCATACCCGAGAGTTGTGCAATTTTCACAATTGACAAGCGTTGTTAGTTTGCCTTATCACTTACTAATGTTGCGTTCCCCAGCTGTCTTTAGTAACTGACCAAGCCAGATTCTCATTTCTTATTTAAAATTACTGTACATTGGTCATTAATTAAAATAAGGAAATAATACATCGAAAATACTAATTAATTTATTTTTGCTTATTTAAACAGATGTCTCCAGAAACCAACAACTCCTTCATTCTCAAGTCTATTCTTAATAAAGAGAAACTTGATAACACTAACTTTCTCGCATGGCACCACAATCTGAGAACTGTTCTCAAGATTGCGAAAAAGCTCCATGTTTTAGATAGCGCTGTTCCCAACGAGCCTGAAAACAATACGGCCGCTGCCTGTAGAACTTGGGAAAAATTTAAGGAGGATGCCGATGAGGTAGCCTACCTTATGCTAGCATAATGTCCCCTGATCTCCAGAAGAACATGGAGGACATGGCTGCATTTGACATGATTGAGCAACTTAAGGGCATGTTTCAGAAACAGGCCCGACAAGAGCGCTATGATACCATGAAGCTGCTTATATCCTACAAAATGCAAGAAGGCTCTCCTATTAGTGCCCATGTGCTTAAAATGAAAGGGTACATCGACCAAATGGCCAAACTTGGTTATCCTATGCAGGATGAAATGGCAGCAGACTTCATCTTGAACTCCCTGCCTAGTTCTTACGACCAGTTTGTAATGAACTTTAATATGAATGCATGGGTTAAAAGTGTAGCTAAACTACATGGTATGCTCAAAACTGCTGAGCAAAACATACCAGGTAAAGCCAGTCAAATGTTGATGGTCCGATCTACTTGTGTTAGGAAGCCAAACCCCAAGAGGAAAGCTTATAACAGTAAGGGTAAAGGTAAAGTTGTTGCTGCCAAGCATGCCACCAACAAAACACAGCTGGCTAAAAACAAAGCAGCACCCCCCTGAGGAGTGACACTACTTTGAATGCAATAAGATGGGGCACTAGAGACGTAACTGTCCTGACTATCTAGCTAAGTTGAAGGCGAAGAAGGCCAATAGTGAAGGCTCTTCTTCAAGTATTTGATTTATGTTATTGAACTTTTCACTGTTTCCAGTAACCCATGGGTATTTGATACTGGATGTGGTTACCATATCATTATGTCTTGCAGGAGCCTAAAATGTAGAAGAAACCGAAACAAGGCAGCATGGAGCTCATCGTTGGTGATGGGAAAAGAGTACAGTTCTTGCAACTGGAACATATTATCTTTCTTGTCCATCTGGCCTTGTAATTACTTTAGATAATTGTTTGTTTGCTCCTGGTTTGACCAGAAACATTATTTCAGTTTCTTTATTGTTAAAACAAGGATTCAAGTATGTTTTTAATTATTCTTTTATTTCTGCCTACTTGAATGATGTCTTTTATTTTGAGGCTAAACCTCAAAGTGGTATTTATGAGATTGATATTCAAGCAAACGATAACATATATAATCTTTCTAAATGTATGAAATATGGAATTAACGATACGTTTCTATGGCATTGTAGACTTGTCCACATAACCAAGGCCAGTGTGAAAAGGCTTCAGTCCGAAGGGATTCTTGAATCCACAGGATATGAATATTTTGATGAATGCAAATCTTGCTTAGCTGGCAAACTCACAAAGGACCCTTTCACCCATGTTGGTGAACGCGCCAAGTATCTATTAGCACTTATACATTTTGATGTATGTGGTTTTTCAGAACCATGTCTAGAAATCACGAAAGATACTTCGTTACGTTTATTGACGATTTTAGTGGATACGCCTATGTCTACCTTATTAAGCATAGACATGAAACCTTTGAAAAGTTCAATGAGTTTCAGAACGAAGTATAAAACCAACTTGGTAAAACTATCAAGGTACTTCGATCAGATCAAGGTGGAGAATACATAAGCCAAGAGTTCACTAATCATCTAAAGGAACGTGGAATTCTTTCACAGTTCACTCCACCCGGCACACCCCAACTTAGTGGCGTGAGTGAGAGGAGAAATCGAACCCTACTTAATATGGTTCGATCAATGATGTGTAGAACTAACTTACCTCACTCCATTTGGAGTTATGCTCTTATGACCGCCTCCCGCCTTGTCAATCTGGCACCGACTAAGAAGGTAGATGAAACTTCATATGATATATGGCATGGGTCTAAGCCTAGTTTGTCTTACCTTAGAGTATGGGGATGTGATCCTTATGTCACCAGCGAGTCTGATGACAAGCTAGATCCTCGAGGCGAAAAAGTTATTTTCGTCGGATAGTATAATAGAAGCGAATATTACTTTTACCATCCTGATGCAAATATGATTTCCATCAAAAGGAAGGCACATTTCCTCGAGAAAGAGTTTCTTGATCAAGGAACTGGAAGTAATATTATGGATCTTGAAGAAATTCAAGAACCACAAACAAACGCTGATGTAGTCGGTGCGTCTAAACAAGAAGAAATTGTTGTTCATTAAGACATAAACACAAGCGTTCATAGAAGTACCAGAACTCGATAAGAACCTAGCAGATATCTTTGGAATCTAGAGGGTCCCGAGGTTCTGGTAGTAGCTGATTTTGGTGATGAACCTACTAACTACAAATCTGCAATCTCAGATCTGGAATCTGCAAAATGGCTAGATGCCATGAATGCTGAGATGCAATCCATGCGAGCCAATCAAGTCTAGGAATTGGTTGAGCTACCCCCGGTTCACGAGCAGTAGGGAGCAAGTGGCTTTTCAAGAGAAAAACCGACATGCATGGACATATACACACCTATAAAGCACGGCTAGTTGCGAAAGGTTTCCCTTAAACTCAAGGTATTGACTATGATGAAACTTTGTCACCCGTTACTATAATCAAATCAATCAGGATATTGCTTGCCATAGCCGCGTACTATGATTACGAGATATGGCAAATGGATGTCAAAACCACTTTTCTAAATAGACATCTCTATAAAGATGTTTATATGGTTCAGCCTGATGGTTTTTCGATCCACAATATCCAAATAAGGTATACAAATTGAATAAGTCTATTTATGGACTTAAACATAGCTGGAATCTTCATTTTGATCAGAGAATCGTGGAATTTGGTTTTGTCAAAAGTGAAGATGAGCCTTGTGTTTACAGAAAGGCTAGTGGGAGCATTATATTATTCCTTATATTGTATGTGGACGATATACTGATCATTGGAAACAATATCCTGATGCTTAACGAAGTTAAATAATGGTTGGGAGTTTGTTTCGTAATGAAAGATCTTGGAGAAGCTGCTTACATTTTAGGAATCAAGATCTATAGGGATAGATCTAAGCGGCATCTATTTCTTAGTCAAAGCATATACAAAGACAAAATGATGACACGCTTCAAGATGGAAAACTCCAAGAAAGGAGGTGTTCCAATGACTAAAGATACCGTATTGAACAAATCGCAATCTCCTTCAACGGACATTGATATTAAGCGAAAGGAAAAGGTTCCATATGCTTCAGTGATTGGTTCTATCATGTATGCTATGTTATGCACTAGATCTGATGTCTAGTATGCTTTAAGCATTACCAGGCATTATCTGTAGAACCCTGGGTTTGACCACTAGACTGTAGCTGAGAACATTCTGAAGCACTTGAGAAGAACTAAAGACATGTTCTTATTATTTGGAGGAGTTGAAGAACAACTCACTGTAAGATGTCACACTGATGCTAGTTTTCATACTGACCGAGATGACTCTCGCTCATAATTTGGTTTTGTATTCACACTCAATGGTGGAGCTATCTCTTGAAAAAGTTCCAAGAAAAATGTGGTGGCAGATTCCACCACTGAATCTGAATATATTGCAACATCAGATGCTGCAAAGGAAGCAACTTGGATGAAGAAATTCATAGCCGATCTCGATGTGGTTCCAAGTATTTAGCACCCAATCGAGATATTTTGTGATAACACAGGTGTTATTGATCAAGCCAAAGAGCCCAGATCTCATCACAGGGCCAAGCACATTCAAAGTAAGTTTCACTATATACGAGACATAGTGAAACAGAGCGACACCATAATAAGTAAAACAGACATAGATCAAAACCTAGCAGACCTGTTTACTAAGCCCATAACTCAGGACAAGCATGATCAGCATAGGGATGCGATCGGGCTTAGATTTAGCTAGTAATATGTTTTGATTTAGTATTTGGATGTATGAACTTTTAACAGTTATACTTTTTAATTTATTTTCATTTACTGATTTAAGTGCAATTATGAATCTTATAACTGTGTTCGATTTTAATACGTTTAATCCATGAATATTGTATTCTAAATTATCCATAGTTGGTCAGACTTGTGGAACAATTCTGAATTAAGACTATTCTAAATTTAGACTCAAGGAGTTGACTTCTAAATTCACAATCCTCATTATGAATGACGTTGGATGTAACTCACCACAAACAATCTTTATTATAAGATGCTTTGATACTGGTATACTCATTTAGTATCCTCTGACTTGAGATGCATACAAGAACTTCCGTTTACCAGGGATTATTCTTTGATCACTTACAACCAATGTCGCGTAACTGCCAGTCATAAAGGCTTTGGTTAGGAATAATTCTAAAGTTCAGTGGGAGTTGTATGTAGTCAATAAGGGATTCTGTACTCTTACATTATATGTAACAGTTAGACATCGTGGCGCCCACGTTGATTCAAACTGGTGAAGTGTGAGGGCTCACCCAAACTGACTGTGCTTTTGATTGGACCATTTTGAACATGGATAGAACAATAATGATTGAGCTTCATATGAGAATTAGTCTCAATGACTCAATTGATGCTTTTTACAGAAAGGATAAATGACTATGATTACCATAAGTCTATTGTCTTGTTGTAGTAAAATGTTACTAGATCAAGATGTTTTGGTTAATGACTTTATAACATCATACCTTGTTGGGGGCAGCCATATGCAGCCAGAGCACCGCTGACTGTCTATGTTAAGATTTAATCGAATACCGTCCAAGTGGGAGTTTGTTGAAATAATGTACGGGTTCGATTACTTGACGTTGCTAACCGAGTTATGCCCCGTAAGAGTTACACCTTAGGCAACAAACGTTAAAGTCCACTTAATTTAATTAACTAGCATTTACGAACTATATTGGGTTTTCATAATTTATAATAGTTATAAATTATTTAATCAAAACGTTTAAACATCATCGTTTCGCTATATGCGAAAGAACCCTAGTTTTCGAAAAAAACTGACGTCACTATTCTATTGTGGAATCAAAATTGTTATTTGCGCTGTTATTTCATAGATCCAACCATTAATGATCGATTATTAACCTGTTTCAAACCGTGGAAATGTGTTTTGAATGAATTTTGGGACAAAAATTTAATCTGCGACTTTTGGGTTTCGCACAGTCATTGTGCGAAACTAAGGTGTCTTTGTGCGAAACTAAACAAAAGTTCACTGTTCCTAGCGAAACTGTCTAGTCATGCTGCATGCGTGCACTGAACAGTTTCGGCCGGATCATGCAACTCTATAGTTTCGTAGCCCTTGCAAAACTATACTGTAAGGCCCCGTTCCCGGGACGCTTACAGTTGGTCAATCATCGCATAAAACATATAAAATTCATCATTTTGCAGTGGAAATTTAAACTTTTCAATAATAATTAAAAACATGTCAATACATCATATCTTTAAATTACATCATCAAAAATTGTATTAATACAATATCATCTCAAAATGTGGATGCCAGACTCAAAACATTTCCAGCAGCTTATGCATCCATGCCTGCATCTCCTCAGCGTCAAACGGTTACCTGCCAACTATTATGCATACAAAAGTCAGCGACGCTGAGTCATTATTATCTTTCATCATCATTTATCATTCATTTACTTCCGTTTAAAACATTTCTTTTACTTTCGTACGTGATCACACATCATACATACATCTTGGTAATAATTATTATCTTTCATCATCGTTTATCATTCATACTTTCTTTCATTAATATCTTCCACCGTTATCTAAATCCTGCCATACGCTATACCCCCATGTCAAGCAAAAGCCGATACTATGTCGGGGTTTATAAGTAAACCCCCACGTCAAGCAAAAGCCGACACAGTACTGGGGTACGCAACAAGGATCTTCTCACAACTCATATGCTATACCCCCACGTCATGCAAAAGCCAATACTATGCGTGGGTTTATAAATAAACCCCCACATCAATCAAAAAGCTGACACAGTACCGGGGTAAGCGACAAGGACTCCATCATTCACTACTTCCATTTTTGTCATTCGTTATCTTTCACTTTCATTATGTAATACTTTACTTACGTACATAAGTATAACATACCACGTAAAGTCACATCATATACATAGCATGGAACGACATAATCATCATCATAACAGCACACAATGCATACACATCATAAACAAGCATAAGCCACCACAAGACATCATTTCTTAGAACTTAAACTCTACTTCCCGAAATTCTAGAAAATCCAAAGTCCCAAAAGAAATGCGGATGAACAAAAAAATATGGATGAGCAAACAAATGCGGATGAACAGACAAATACGGATGAACACTTCAGAAAATATTCTAAGTGTTCCAAAGAAATGCGCATGAACACTGTAGCAAATGTGCAAGCACAAAGTATATGAAAGTTTTCAGAAAGTATTCTAAGTGTCAGGAAATGCGCATGAACCAAATGAGGATGACTGAAACAAATGAGCCCGAACACTGTAGCAAATATGTATGAACAAAAGAAATGTGCATGATCACTGTAGCAAATGCACCAGAACAAAACACATGCAAATATTCAAATCTAAATGCAGATGAACAAAATACTTAGAATATTGAACATAAAACCAATGCGGTTGAATGCTTAGCAACTGCGGATGAACGTTCAACAAATGCGGATGAGCAAAATACCTATGCGAGTGAACAAGTCTATTTGCGGATGATCACACAACAAATGCGGATGATCCTTACCCGCCTGCAATGCAACTTATGCCATAACCAGTTCCCAATCATCATTCTAACACATCCTTAGCATAGATCTGGCATGCTACGCACTTAGAACATACTACACATCATACACATCTTAGAAAAACATCTAAAACATTAAAAGAGGGGATCTAGAACTCACCTTGAACAGCTTTCGGGTAGAACACCTCTAACCAGAGAACCCACTTACGGTCCAGCACCTAAAACCCACAAAAACGAGCACTAAACACCAGAATCTCGGTCCAGAAGCTCGAACCCAGCAGAAAATAGGGAAGAAACACTTGAAAACTTTACATTTCTTGAAGATCTTCTACTTTCTCACTCTAAAAACCAGTTAAGGGCTTCTCTCACTCTCTAGAACCGAAGGTTGCAGGAGAGAAAAGAGGTTATGGGCGGCCATACCTCTTTTAAACCCCACTATATGCAAGTTCGGCCCTTGCAAGCTTTTAACCCCTTGCTTTTAAAAATAACTTCCTGTGCCATCCTTTACTTTTCTTTTCTTTTTTTTTTGAAATTTCCGGGTGTTACATATTCTTTAGGATTTTTGTTATGTCTAAGTCCAAAAAAGTTTCGCCCGCCTTGTGTAAAACTTTAGTTTCGTACCTTCTACGAAACTATAGTTTCTCAATGGGAAACTGGTTTTGAAACTAATTGCAATTTTTTATTTTTTTTTATTTTTTTATTTTTTAAATTTTAATTTCTCCTTTTTATTTTAACAATTATTAAGTGTTTAATTAATACTGTTGAACTAACAAACTTTCGGTTTCACCTACAGATCCTATGGGAAGCTTAAAATTTGATCCGAGATCAAACGTGGTGGCATATCTAAACGATAGAGACCCAAAGACCATTGGTTTTTGAGACGTTATCTCCTGGTTGAAAAGGTCTCACATTCACTACACAATCTCTCACTCTCCTGTAATAGATGAAATACAGATTAGAGACCTTTGGAGAACAGCTGATTATGATTCCAAAGAAAAGATCATCAGAGCATTTGTTCAAGGGGAGTTGATTGAGATCTCAGTTGAGACAGTGGCTAAGGCTTTGAGGCTAGAAGGTGATATGGGTGAGGATGTAGGGATGTCAGATTCTGAAGTTATTGCAGCATTCAAAGCAATTGGATACGAGGGAATCGATTTTGAGAAAAGAAAGGAGATCAAGAAGACGTATCTATTGAAGGATTGGAGGTTCATTGCGCATGTTTTCATCAGTTGCTTGGATCATAGAAAGGGTGGATCTGATGGGCTGAATCTGAAGTGGTCCACAGCCATGATCATATTCTATAGAGGAGAAAATGCAAACATTGCCTAGACTATTCATGACTATCTGCTAGAGAACATCATGGCTCTAAAGAAGGATAAGTGGCTTTTATACCCAAGATTCACTCAGATCATTCTCGATTATTTGAAGCCAAACATATCGAAACTTGGAGATGAGCTGAAGTTGACCCTATGAACTCGAGAATATTTGCTGATTGTGCTGCCTCCAGGCATGATTTTTCTAGAAAAATTTCATAAATGCTAGAGAATATGTACACTGAGGATAGATGGAACTACATCAAGACCCTGATCCCTTTGGAGGAACAAAGAGTAGCAGCAAGTGGAAGACTTGCAAAGTAGAAGAAGAAAAAAAAAGAAATATACAACCGAGACTGAGATGACGTTTGAGGAGAAACTGAATGAAATAGAGGAAGAGATGAGGATGAAAAGGAAGAAAAAAAGTGGAGAGAAATCATCTTCCCAAGTTAGGGCTGATTCTCCTGCACGGGAAAGGAGAAGTAAAAGCAAGCAGCTAGTAATTCTAGAGATTGGGCCTGCAGGAGAAGCTGGGAGACAAAGAAGGGACATCAGATCAGAACTTGATAAGAATGTAATCAGGAATGTTAACACATGTTTATCAAACGAGCTAAGCATGATTAAGACTAAACTGATAAACTCTAAAGAGAGAGAGAGAGGTAGAGGGAAAGGGAGACGGATGAAATGAAGAAAATGATGTTAAACCAACAAGATTTGATTAGAAAATTGCTGGAAAAAGTAAGCGAGTTGAGAAGAAGAGCCGGTGTTGCTAATGTACCAACTGATCAAGAAATTCGAGATATGACTGACACATCTCAGTATACATTTATTCACAAGTCATTTGAAGCTGGTGGTAGTCGTGTTGGTGGATCTGGAGCTGGTGGAGGTGATATTGGTGTTGAAACTGTTGAAGCTGAGAAAAATAGTGGAGATGGTGGTATGGGAGGAAGTGATGGTGTAGGAAGCGGTGAAGGAGACGTTGGAGGAAATGTTGATGAGGTGATAGAGGCTGGATTTATGGATTTTTGGATGGATATAGATACTGATCTTACTAGAAATAAAGTGATCAGGGAGCAGAGAGCAGGAGGTGAAAAGAGAAATGTAGAGCTCAAGTTAATAGATGAAGAGGGGGAGGTTGAAATACAACTTGTAGACTATGATTCTGAGCCAGAATTCTATAAAGTGGAAAAGAAACCAATGACATACGTGGCTCAAAGGAGTTCAGCTAAAGGAGACATCATAGAGATGGTTAAAGAGGAATGGTTCACAAAGGTGGAAGAGCTAGAAAAGCTAACCCCACTCTTTCAAAACATCAGAGAACCGGACAGGAAAGAATCTGATAAAAAGATCATGAGTTGGAAGCACAATCCTGAACTGAAGATGTTTATGATAAGGAGGCATGGTGGGCTCTTATATCTGTACAAGAGGAAGGCGTTTAAGACTCTTCCTAGGTGGGATTTAAGAAGGCTAGCAGAGATCCCTCTGCTAGATTCTGCTTTAAGCGAGCGCGCCATATTGCTTGAACATGAGATTCGCCAAGGCATTTAGGACAATTTTGCTACTTTTGGATACATGAATATAGAGAGGAGGAGGTCAGAAGGATTTAGATTAGGAAATAGGAAAGGGGAAGATAGTGCTAAAGCTGAAGCCTGCAAAGACCGTCAATCGAGTGAGGGTACCGGATCAGCAACCGTCAAGACTGCAGAAGTTTGAGAAATGGTTCTATGATAACCAATCTCGTAAGGCAGTAGTGCGGGTGAAAGACGAAAATGAAATATGGTTGTTTGATACAATGGAGGTATTCTCATTTATTGATGATGATATGAAATTATTATGAAAAAATCAGATTAAGTTTGATGCGGGAGAAAAGACCAAGGTGGAGGCTAGTTTGTTTGAGAGAGTGGCCAACAAAGCTAGGGGAATCAGATCCGAGATCAAGAGCTCGAAAAGAGTGTGCAGGAACATAATGATCGGGAAGCAAAAGTGAGGGACTTGGCAAGGATGTTGGAGAAAGCATCAGCAGGAGCTAACCCAGAAGACCCGGCAGGTGAATACCCCCCTAGGGGGAGTATTGATGATCAAGTATAGGGTGGTATTCACCTTGATGTTAGTTATAGCTTAGTTATTATTATAATAGAATCTAGTTTAGTTTTGTTTGTATTGTGTATTCCGTGGCATGCGAAACTACATTCGCTCGGTAGTTTCACATGGTCACAGAGCATTATAGTTTCGCACCATGCGAAACTAGGTACTGTATAAATATGCTTGTTTGTTGATCATTTTGGAACTGGGAGGAACATTAATTAAATACTACTGATTTGAGTTCATTGTGTATTGCTAGGAGCTTATTATTGTTATATTTCGGCATTGTTCTTTATCATCTTATCAAAAACATATTTCAAATGGGTTTTGCTTGATTGTGTTTATTCTTGTATCATTACTTGGTCCCTAAGTTATTAGAAATAGTGATAACTTGAGGATTCTGGTGTTAAAACTTCATCAAAAGCATGTTTATACGATCATTTGGACCAACAACTTCAAAGTGGTTTTCATCATAATACCACTTTGTGATTGGGTTATTTTATTACTTTCCATCAATTTTCTTCATAATGAGCTTAAGATCTGATGTGTGACATCCGGTAATTTTCCGTTACCAAACTCCGTTAGTTTCGTTAGGTCTTGCATACACGTGTCGTGAGCACACACTAGTTTTCGTTAAACGGTGGTGACTTAATAACAATTATCTACGAATAACAGATAATACCTTGATTAATAAGGTGATTATTAAGTTGTGCTTATGTGCTTATGTGATTTTAGATATTATTTGTGAATTTTATCTTGTAACGTGACGACGTGTTATATTTATTGCATGTGTTTTGTAGTATTGAAAATTATGCATGATTATTATTGTTAGTTTATAATATTTGTACTTTGTAGTTAAAAATGGTTAAAAAGTGTTAAAAGAGCAAGTTTTTATAAAATGTGATCAAGGAGGGATTAATTTGTAAAAACTGCAAAACTTAATTATGGTAAAAACCCAACCCTAATTCCCATAACCCCATGTCACGGCCGAACCTCCCTCTCCCTCTCCCCCTCCCCTTGCGATTTTTGATCACGAACAAGCATCAAGCATCGATTTTGATTAGTTCCAAGTGATTCCAACGTGTAGCAAACATCAATTCTTGGTCATTATGCGATTAAAGGTTAGATTTTGATTAGTTTTTCATGGTTTTGAGGATGGTTGAACCCTAGTTCGCAAATCATAGTAGATGTTGAAATTGATGTTGTTTGATGATTTTATGATGTTAGTTAGATTGTATTGATGTTGGTTTACATGGATTATACAAGAAATTCGTGGTTTTGATGCGTCGTTCATAACTTACTAATAATAGTTACTTTTGTGCATGAACTTGATGAATTGATGATACATTGATGATGTTGTGATGTTAATGATGTTGTATGAATGTTGGGTTATGCTTATTATGCAAGAAATCCATGAGTTGATGATGTAGTTCATACCTTGCTGAAAGTAGAAACTTTTAGATGTGAGATTTATGAATTATGATGATTTAATGATGTTGAACATGTTTAAATAATAGTTATGAGCTTGAATAGCTATTGTGTTGATGAATTCACGATTGAATTGAGCGTTAGATTGATTTGGGATGTTACTTTCCCAAAAGGGAAACTTTATTTGTGTGGAACATCGGATAAGGTGAATTGGACATGTTTATGATGTTAGGATCATGGTAGAATGTTTATTGATGATGTCTAATGTGGTGGAATGTGTTAATTGGGTTGTATGAATACTTGATTGGTCAATTGGGAAATTGGGACTTTTATGGATTTTACATGATGATGGATTATGTTAGGAGATTATCAAATCATGCTTGGGATTGTAATAGATCATTGTTCGGTATGTTGGTCGGCATGAATCTTGTTGAATAATAGGATGATGATCATCATACACGCATGGGAATCTGAGGCCCCTACTTAGTAGGATTGGCAGGGTTTAGGGTGTGAAGTCGTGAGTGGCTTCACATGGCATGTTATGCATGATTAGACTTTATGTATGATGTATTAGTTATGATGTATTATAATTGTGTTGAGCATGTTGACTACTTGCGATTCGCATGAGTTGTATCATAATCTAAGTTGTATGATGATCTTGGAAGAATAAGTGGTTGATGAAGTGATATACGTGAACAACTTGTATGATAACCATGTATGATGAGTTGCTATGCTTGATTAAAAGGGATTTCAATTAATATGTCACCAACAGGTCAAACGGGTCAACTGGGTCAAATGCGTCTTGTTTCTCTAAAACCTTGGGTCAATGTGTTTATTGAGCACTTAGGGATTGTTGATGATTCTTTGTACACGTACTTATGTACTTGTGTGTTCTTGGTAACCTCTGAAGGTTGTCTTTCCTCTCTCTGTCAAGTTAGCTTTAATATCATTCGTGTTCACACCAGGTGAGTTCATGCCCCACTTTATTTACACTCCCTTTTAGGGGAGAGAGCATACTCATTCTGAAACACTTTATTGATTATAAGTTATGTATAGTGTAATGTAGTGCGATATACTATGAAAGTCCTCACACTTTTGGATCGTTAATATTGGAAATAGCGGGAAATATTAGGTAGTACTACTGGGTTTGACAAGCCCACCTGTGCGACTCGAGGTCAAACGGGTGCAATATTGTCCTAACACATGGTGTCACGACCTAGTAAGTCGTGACGGGAGGCAATCAAACGAAACGCTATCAGCTTTGATCGTGAAATCAATACGATTATTACTTGTGAATTTAACTGTTACTGTTATGTTTTACGCAAACTCTTGAACTCACCAACCTTTGTGTTGACTCTTTTAGTATGCTATTCTCAGGTCGTGGTTAATGAAAATCCTAGGAGCACTCACGGGTCAGCATTTATGGGTCAGCATTGTTATGAACATTTGTTGGTTTTGCTATTGGAATTATTGTGTATTTTGTTATGAACAATGGTTGGCGCGTGTTTTGCGCACTTTACATTTTGTACCCTTGTGTTTGCTTTACTTACAAAAACGCTTCCGCAAATAATTGAAGTTTTAAACTCTGATTTTGCTTGAATGTTTCATATAGAGTCGTTGGAGTAACTAATGACTGAGATCTTGGTTTGTCACACGCGTCGCGGTAAAACCCCGCACGTGGATTTTGAGGGTGTGACAGATTGGTATCAGAGCCATTGGTTATAGGAAACTAGGTTGCATACACACTAGACTATAACCGCACAGTTTGTTAGTTACTCGTCACTTATTCCTTACTGTATACTCATTGGCATACGTATCACGTACTTCGTAGCATGGAATCATCATCTAGAGATTTAGGCAAGAGACCTGCATGGTCTGAGTCACCTCCTCCTTCTCCTGTACCTGATAGGGGATCAGATTGGCCTCGACATCCTTACCCTTCTGAGGAAATGGATTGGGACCAGCCATTCGCATTACCCGAGCGCTATCCTCCGCGGAATTGGAACTTCTATCCTACCTATATATACCGCATGGTTTACAGGGAGCGTGTACCACCTGTAGCTCCTACTCGACCCAGGACTAGATCGTCGACAGCTTCACCAGCAGACACACTTCCTACCTTAGACATCCTACACGAGAAGGCGTTTGCAGCATTCGTGGCTACACTAGACACCGAGTGGCAACTTATTAGAGGACCCACTAATGAGAACTCCGCTCTACGATACAAGACATGACAGTTACGGTTACAGGTAGAGACTCTCCAGGAGCGACTTTCGATGGCCATTAGTGGGCATCATACTCGGGTAGGAAATGTGCTAACGCTTACCGAGCGCATGAACATGCAGGATCATCAGAACATAGTGGTAGATGATAGATTTGCTAACCTAGAGGCATAGCTAGTAGCGCTTCAGATTGCTGAAGCCCCTGCACTTGTGGCAGACCCTGAGGAAGAAGACCCGGAAGAGGAACCTGAAGAAGTGCCTGAGGAAGACCCGGAGGAAGAAGATCCAGAGGGAATGGAAGAGGATAGTGATTGATCGGATGTGTTAGATTGATTCCACTTTCTTATGACCTGGACTATATGGTGTTTCTTTTTTCTTTGAAACCTATGTGGGAAGGGTTGTTTCCCACCCAACTGAAAAACTAAAATTTTGACATTGATGGAATATTTTATGAACCATTTACAATTTGTCTATCTTTGGTTATTATTTTTGTTATAAATGTTGTGGTTGTGGTAAATTCATTATCTCTTATTATTTACTGTACTTCAATGAGATTAATGTGCTGGATGTTACTCATTATTGTATTTGTGAATGTAAGTGAAATATGGACGCAAGAGTTAGAGGACATGGACGTGGCCGTGGATGTGGTACCGGTGGTCATGGTACCGGTGCTATAAACATGACCCCTGCTAAATTAGCTGCCCTGATAAATCAACAAGTGCAAGCCGCGGTTGGTGCACAAGTTGCACAATTTGGATGTGAATGATTATCTTGGTCATCAACTGCATAAATTTTTCTACTAGATGGTTAACCCATTTGATTAGACTAAACAAACCGAAACATTGAATACAGGACCGCCAGCGTTCACATATAAAGCATTCATGGACTGCAAGCCCCGCATGTATAGTGGAGCTGAGGGAGCTGTAGGCCTCGTACGTTGGTTTGAGAAAACCGAGTCAGTCTTCTCCAAATGCAACTGTCCGACGGTGGATCAAGTAAAGTATGCCATGGGGACACTTGATGGCGCAACACTCTTGTGGTGGAATGCCTAAGTACAAATGCTTGGTCAGGCAATCACCAATGCTTTACCATGGGTTAAATTCAAGGAAATGATGATGGAGGAATATTGTCCTCGTAGCGAAGTTTAAAAGCTGGAAGCCGAATTTCGGCAGCTCAAGATGGAAGGATTGGAGATTGAGGCCTACACAACAAGGTCTCACGAGTTGGCAAAGCTTTGCCCAGGCATGATCGACATGCCAGTTAAGCGGATTGAGCTTTGTCTACGCGGCTTGGTTCCGAAGATATAGAGCATGGTGACTACTGCAAACCTCCTTGCTTTTCAACAGGTGATCCGACAAGCCCACAAACTTACTGATCAAGCGGTAGAGCAAGGCAAACTACCCAAGCGGGGCGCTGTGGCAAGCGTGCCCGATAATAAACGCAAGTGGGATGGCTCAGGAAACAAGAGATCATCATTAAACAGTCAACCTCATCAGCAACAGCATCATCAGCAACAGAAAAGGTTCGACAACAATAGAAGCTTAAACCAAATGACACCGTCAAACTAAGGGCCAAGAGGATACGGAGGGAGCACTCAAAGTGCAACCGGTGTAAGTATCATCATGTGGGCAGATGTGACAACTTCAAATGCCAGCGCTATGGAAAGATTGGACATGCAGCAAAAGACTGCCGTGGCGAGCTGATAAAAGAGCCATAACAATACTAGGAAACACCCAAAGGCTGCTTTGAATGTGGGAAAGAGGGTCATTACAGGAGAAACTGTCCTTGGTTAAGGAAGAACAGGAATGGTGCAAACAACGGTGGGAGCAACAACAACAACAATGGCAACGGCAATAGCAACGGTGGTAACAACGGTGGAACAAAAGGGTGAGCCTTTGTTATCGGTTCAGGTGAGGCTCTAAATGACCCTACTATCGTTACTGGTAAATTTTCTATTAACGTTCATTTTGCTACTGTACTGTTTGACACTGGAGCTGATAGAAGTTTCATCTCCACTAAGTTTAGTAGTTTTTTAAGTGATATGCCCTCAGCACTAGAATCTAACTACACCGTAGAGTTAGCTGATGGTAAGCAGATTCACGTAACGCATATCCTTAGAGATTGCAAGATAGAACTTACTGGTTATACCTTTGACATAGATCTCATGCCTATTACACTAGGGAGTTTTGATGTAGTAGTAGGCATGGATTGGCTTTCCAACAAGCAAGCGGAAGTCGTATGTCATGAGAAGATCATACGAATCCCTATTGGTGAAGAAATTCTTACGGTCAGAGGCGATAGAAGTGGCGTAATGATGGGCATCATCTCATTCATGAAAGAACATAAGTTGTTGCAGAAAGGTCGCTTAGCCATATTAGCCCTCGTTCTTGATAAACAACCAGAAGAAAAGAGGATAGAGGATATCCCTGTCGTACATGACTTTCCTGAGGTGTTTCTAGAGGATCTGCCTGGATTGCCACCTCATCGTCAAGTTGAATTCCAAATTGATTTGACTCCAGGAGCCGCTCCGATTATGAGAGCAACTTACCGGTTAGCTCCGAACGAACTACAAGAATTATCTGCTCAACTACAAGGGCTATTTGATAAAGGGTTTATCCGATCGAGCTCGTCGCCTTGGGGAGCACCAGTTCTGTTTGTCAAGAAGAAGGATGGTACATTTCGAATGTGCATCGACTATAGAGAACTGAACAAGGTTACGATCAAGAATAGATACCCACTACCTCGTATAGATGATTTGTTCGACCAACTTCAAGGATCAGGCTATTATTCTAAGATTGACTTGAAGTCTGGGTACCATCAACTGAGAGTTCGAGAGGAAGACATCTCAAAGACCGCCTTCCGTACATGTTACGGTCATTACGAGTTCTTGGTCATGCCATTCGGGTTGACGAATGCACCAGCCGTATTCATGGACCTCATGAATTGTGTGTGCAAACCCTATCTCGATCAGTTTGTTATTGTGTTTATCGATGACATATTGATCTACTCAAGGACTGAGGAAGAACATGAGGAGCACTTACGTTTAATCTTGGAATTACTTAGAAAGGAACAACTGTACGCCAAGTTCTCCAAGTGAGATTTCTAGATACGTGAAGTGCAATTCTTGGTTCATATTGTTAATGAGAAAGGAATACATGTCGATCCTACAAAGATTGAAGCAATAAACAATTGGGCGGTACCCATAACACCAAACGAGATATGATAGTTTCTTGGACTGGCAGGATACTATCGGTGATTCATTGAAGGATTTTCTAAGATCGCTCAACCTCTCACAGCCTTGACTCACAAGGGAACAACGTACAAATAGGGTGAGAGTCAGGAATCTGCTTTCCAATTATTGAAACAAAAACTGTGCAGCGTATCGATATTGGCGTTACCGGAGGGAAGTGATGACTTCGTAGTCTATTATGATGCTTCTATTCAAGGACTTGGTTGTGTCTTGATGTAGCGAGATAAAGTGATAGCTTACGCCTCAAGACAACTAAAGGTACATGAGAAAAACTATACCACCCATGACTAAGAACTGGGTGCGGTAGTTTTTGCCATAAAGATCTAGAGACATTACTTGTACGGTACCAAGTGCACTATTTACACCGATCACAAGAGTCTTCAGCACATCTTTGAGCAGAAGGAATTGAACATGAGGCAAAGACGCTGGGTAGAATTATTGAACGACTATGATTGTGCTATCAAGTATCATCCGGGAAAGGCTAATGTAGTCGCTGACGCGCTGAGTAGAAAGGAAACTGCTAAGCCCCGACGAGTGCGAGTTTTGTAACTTACGATTAGCACACGGTTACCTGAACATATCCGAGAGGCTCAGACAAATGCTCTGAAAGCAAAAAACATTGGGTCTGAATCGTTACGGGGAATCGATAAATAGTTGGAAGTAAAGACGAATGGAATTTGTTATTTCATGGACAGACTTTGGGTACCTTTGCATGGATATCTGAGAGACTTGGTTATGAGTGAGGCACACAAGTCTAAGTACTCTATACATCCTGGATCTGACAAGATGTATCATGACCTGAAGGCGCACTACTTGTGGCCCAACATGAAAGCGGATGTAGCTACATATGTGAGCAAGTGCTTGACATGCTCGAAAGTAAAAGTGGAATATCAGAAACCATCTGGGCTATTACAACAACCTGAGATTCCTATGTGGAAGTGGGAACAGATTTCAATGGATTTCATTACCAAACTACCCCGGACTCCTACTGGTTGTGACATGATATGGGTTATCCGATATGGGTTATCGTAGATCGATTAGTGAAGTCCGATCATTTCTTGGTGATAAAGGAAACGAACAAAATGGACAAGTTTACCCGACTCTATCTGAAGGAAATAGTTTCGAGACATGGTGTACCAGTCTCAACTATTTCTAACCACAATGCTCGTTTTACATCGCACTTCTGGCAGTCATTATAAAAATCTTTGGGTACACGATTAGACATGAGTACTGCTTATCATCCGTAAACCGATGGTCAAAGTGAGCATACTATATAGACATTGGAGGACATGCAACGTGCTTGTGTGATTGACTTCAAGAATAACTGGGAAGTTCACCTACCATTGGTGGAATTTTCTTACAACAATAGTTATCACACCAGCATAAAGGTAGCACCTTTTAAAGCCTTGTATGGATGAAAATGTAGATCACCAGTTTACTAGGCTGAAATTGGTGATAGCCAGCTAACGGGTCCCAAGTTAGTGCACGAGACCACTGAGAAGATTGTACAGATAAGAAAGGGTATGGCTGCAGTACGTGACAGACAGAAAAGCTACGCAGATAAGCGACGGAAACCTTTGGAGTTTTAGGTCGGTGACAACGTGTTATTTAAAGTCTCACCGTGGAAAGGCGTGATTCGATTTGGTAAAAGAGGAAAGCTAAATCCAAGATACGTTAAACCATTTGAGATTTCAGAAAGAATAGGTCCGGTGGCCTACCGGTTAGCCCTACCTGACTCTCTGAGTGGAATCCATAATGTATTTCATGTCTCAAACTTAAAGAAGTGCTTAACAGACAAAACAATGGTAGTACCATTTGTAAATATTGAAAATAATGCAATATTATTATTTTTAGTTTATAATATTTGTACTTTGTAGTTACAAATGGTTAAAAAGTGTTAAAAGAGCAAGTTTTTATAAAATGTGATCAAGGAGGGATTAATTTGGAAAAACTACAAAACTTAATTATGGTAAAAACCCAACCCTAATTCCCATAACCCCAAGTCACGGCCGAACCTCCCTCTCCCTCTCCCCTTGCGATTTTTGATCAAGAACAAGCATCAACAATCGATTTTGATTAGTTCCAAGTGATTCCAACATGTAGCAAACATCAATTCTTGGTTATGCAATTAAAGGTTAGATTTTGATTAGTTTTTCATGGATTTTGAGGATGGTTGAACCCTAGTTCGAAAATCATAGTAGATGTTGAAATTGATGTTGTTTGATGATTTTATGATGTTAGTTAGATTGTATTGATGTTGGTTTACGTGGATTATACGAGAAATTCGTGGTTTCGATGCGTAGTTCATACCTTAATAATATTAGTAACTTTTGTGCATGAACTTGATGAATTGATGATACATTGATGATGTTGTGATGTTAATGATGTTGTATGAACGTTGGGTTATGAATATTATGCAAGAAATCCATGAGTTAATCATGTAGTTCATACCTTGCTAAAAGTAGAAACTTTTGGATGTGAGATTTGTGAATTATGATGATTTGATGATGTTGAACATGTTTAAATAATAGTTATGAGCTTAAATAGGTATTGTGTTGATGAATTCACGATTGAATTGAGCGTTAGATTGATTTGGGATGTTACTTTCCCAAAAGGGAAACTTTATTTGTGTGGAACATCGGATAAGGTGAATTTGACATGTTTATGATGTTAGGATCATGGTAGAATGTTTATTGATGGTGTCTAATGTGGTGGAATGTGTTAATTGGGTTGTATGGATACTTGATTGGTCAATTGGGAAATTTGGACTTTTATGGATTATACATGATGATAGATTATGTTAGGAGATTATCAAATCATGCTTGGGATTGTAATAGATCATTGTTCGGTATGTTGGTCGGCATGAATCTTGTTGAATAATAGGATGATGATCGTCATACACGCATGGGAATCTGAGGCCCCTACTTAGTAGGATTGGCAGGGTTTAGGGTGTGAAGTCGTGAGTGGCTTCACATGGCATGTTGTGCATGATTAGACTTTATGTATGATGTATTAGTGATGATGTATTATAATTGTGTTGAGCATGTTGACTACTTGCGATTCGCATGAGTTGTATGATAATCTAAGTTGTATGATGATCTTGGTAGAACAAGTGGTTGATGAAGTGATATACGTGAAAAACTTGTATGATAACCATGTATGATGAGTTGCTATGCTTGATTAAATGGGATTTCAATTAATATGTCACCAACAGGTCAAACGGGTCAACTGGGTCAAATGCGTCTTGTTTTTCTAAAACCTTGGGTCAATGTGTTTATTGAGCACTTAGGGATTGTTGATGATTCTGTGTACACGTACTTATGTACTTGTGTGTTCTTGGTAACCTCTGAAGGTTGTCTTTCCTCTCTCTTTCAAGTTAGCTTTAATATCATTCGTGTTCACACCAGGTGAGTTCATGCCCCACTTTATTTACACTCTCTTTTGGGGGAGATAGCATACTCATTCTGAAACACTTTATTGATTATAAGTTATGTATAGTGTAATGTAGTGCGATATACTATGAAAGTCCTCACACTTTCGGATCGTTAATATTGGAACTAGCGGGAAATCTTAGGTAGTACTACTCAGTTTGACAAGCCCCACCTGTGCGACTCGAGGTCAAATGGGTGCAATATTGTCCTAACACATGGTGTCACGACCTAGTAAGTCATGACGGGAGGCAATCAAATGAAACGTTGTCAGCTTCGATCGCGAAATCACTACGATTATTACTTGTGAATTTAGACTAGCTATCTAATTCAACGCACTCTTATATTTTATAACTATTACTGTTATGTTTTACACAAACTCTTGAACTCACTAACCATTTTGTTGACTCTTTTAGTATGCTATTCTCAGGTCGTGGTTATTGAAAAGCCTAGGAGCACTCACGGGTCAGCATTTGTGGGTCAGCATTGTTGGGAACATTTGTTGGTTTTGCTATTGGAATTATTGTGTACTTTGTTTTGAATAACGGTTGGCGGGTGTTTTGCGCACTTTACATTTTGTACACTTGTGTTTGCTTTACTTACAAAAATGCTTCCACAAATAATTTGAAGTTTTAAACTCTGATTTTGCTTGAATGTTTCATATAGAGTCGTTCTGAGTAACTAATGACTGAGATCCTGGTTTGTCACATGCCTCGTGGTAAAACCCCGCACATGGATTTTAAGGGTGTGACATGAAGGACTTAGAGGATATCCAACCCTTTCCAAAATTTCACTATCAATATGAGTTGGGGGTTCATCAATTTGTTTCTTTTGCTTACTTGCCAGTTGTTGCTCTCTTCTCAAATTGCCTAAGTGAAGATTGTCCTCTCTATCTGCTTTTTCTTTCATCTCATGATAATGTTTGTTCATGTAAATTCTCATGATATGATAGAAATCTGCTCCTCTGGAATTATGGGTGTTATTGACCATCCTCAACTACATCAGGTCTAATCTATCTTCATAGCTCAAAGATCCCAGTTGGGTTATGTATGATAGTTACAAAATAAACCAGAAACTCTCTTAATAAGTACTGCATCCCAAATTTCATCATATTTCCATGCAACGATCTTTCTGTCATCAGCAGATGTTGTCAGTGTGATCTTATCATACAACTTAACAAAGTTGGGGTTTTCATTTATCATCTCCCTAACCTCATTACTTTCTGGCCAAAGCCTATGCGCCATGAATTGTCTTAGTTCTTTAATAGGAGCCATGAATTGTCTTGGTTCTTTAATGGGATGTAGCTTAGGTGGAGCTTGATGATAAGTAGATAAAGATGAAGCTGGATGAGGTCTAGACATCTGTGGCTTCAATACGCTAGTTAGCATGTTCTTTTAAATTTCTCTACCCATCTCTTTCATCTAAGACAAAGATTTTCTGGCATAGGATCAATAAGGCATTCTTGTATGACTCAACCATCTATTAACCTGGGAGTATGTCATTTTTTCAATCTGAGGATCCTTGGGTAGGTTCTTTTAGAATTCTTGCTGATCCTTGATCTCTTTATACCTTCTGTGTGTTTGCTCTTTTTTATTCTTCATGACTTATTAAAAGTCTTTAAGCAAGTCTCTAACCTATGAAAGGTTAAGGTGCATGAAAGAATCATAAGGAAATCCTCTTGCTGTAAGCTCTATGCCCATAAGGGTTTCAAAATCATTAGGCAATAGGTTTTGAATGTTTTCCATCTCATCTTCATCTTGTTCTTCATCTTCATTAGAATCACTTAAAATGATGATAGGCTCTGTTTGTTTGTCATGTGTTTGATCAATCTCACCTTCTTATAACACAGCAGGTTCCGTTTGTTTCTGCCTTTCTTCATCTTCATCAATTGGTTTCGCTTTAACCTTCAGAAGTGTGACTGGTGGAGATTCAGGTTCTTCCAACTCTTGAACCTTTTGTTTTTCTTTCTTCAAGAAAGCCAAATAAAATCTCTTTCTTTTCCTCTCATAGGTTTTCATTTGAGGCTGTGAGGATGATGCTTGATCTTTTGATGATTGAGTTTGCATCTTTATTGATTCTGCAAACTATCTAATTAACTCCTTCTGTTTCTCTGATAGAGGGTTGACAGGTATGATGCTTGATTCCGCTGTTTGAGTGTCAGAAGTATGAAAGTGTTGTCTAAGGATGGGTGAATAATGCATTTTTCAAATGGATTAGCTTCTTCAAACAATTCATACATTTAAAAAGTCTCCTCAGGGATAATAATGGCCTTTTTAGTTTCCCTTGTGCTGGTTTCTTTACCTTGAGACATGATTTGTTCAACAAACTCATCACTCAGGTCTTGTTCTAGACCTTCTGAATGTTCTTCCTCATTCAGATGAGAGTCAGCATGATCCAATTCTCTGTTCAGTCTTTTTATCTCTTCTTCTTGAGCATAGATCTTCTTCTTCAACTCATCTATCTCAGAATCTTTAGCTGCTCAGTCAAATAGGCAACATCTAATCTTGTGTTGTTCAAATCTTTATCTTTTGCCTTCACTTCTTCCTTTGATTGTTTAAGTTGTTGTTCCAGTTATTGAACAATCAACTTCTATGCTTTTTGATCAGCAAAAATTTTCTCAATTTTTTCATCTTTATTCTTTAACTTTTCTTTCAACTTTTTTGCTCTGTTGTTGGATTTTTCAATAAGCTTGTTATACTCAGTGAATAGGAACACTTTTAAGTATTCTATTTCTTCTTCAATTGGAATATCACTACTTTGTTTTTCACCTTTTAGTTGTTCATCATGAGCACTTTTTTCTTCTTGAACATGCTCATGCTATGATGATGTACCAACTTCTTCTTGTTCAGTTGCTTGTTCTGCTAGTGAATCATCAATGTCTCTTAAAAGAGATGATAATGTTTGCTGATCAGAAAAGTTGGGGCTCTGAGGTGGAGAAGGGAATTGATGTTCAACATGATTCATTCTTGTTCTGGGACATCCTCTGGTGCTTGTTATTGTCCAAGGATTGGTTTTGGTATAGGTGCAGCTTGTTCTTCTTGTATGATTGGTGCAGGTTGGATGATCGGGGCTTGATGAATAACATTTTGAAACATCATGTTTGGTTCTCCCTAAATTGGAATCCTCAGGAAAACTTCAAGGACAGGTATGTCATGATCTATCATATGTGGTGGAACAGATAACTCATCTCCTTGATACAGGCTTGACTTGATTCTGTTAAATACATGTTCATTAAAATGAACAGGTTGAAAGATGGCACCTTCTCTTGGGATGTTTGGGAGTAGATCATCAATAATCATTTGGAGGAATCTTGGATACATCTGGAATTTATTCCTCACTTCTGTCAAGTTATAGATCATCCCATTCAGTACTTGTGCTGCAAAATTGAAGGGCCTCCTAGCAATAATACTTGCAATAGCCGAAGAGCTCCTCAAAGAAGTGGCATCCCAGCTAGTCTTCCTATTTGTCATTGTTTTTTGGTAGGTGTGCATAAGGAATTTGAATTGTGCACACATGTAGGACTTCTTGATCTATTTTCTCTCTATGGTATCAGTATAACCAATCTGCCTGGACATATGCAGAACATAATTTTCATCAAATTCAACTGGTCCTTCTGAGTCTTCATCTCCAAGTTGCAAAACCCTTTTGATGACTTCTTCTAATATGATGATTTGATGATCATACACAGTAGTTACTACCACTTGTTGATCATTCGTTTGCTCCAGATAAGCATGGGTCTAAAATTGGACAATGTGGTCTTCATAGATCTCAAGCCTTGCTGTCATAGCATGAACAAGCCAAGTTTGTCTGATTGCTTGTATAATATCTTTGTAATTTTCAGCTTTTGGAACATCAGGATTGAGAAAAGCATAGAGATTATGATCTCTGACAAACACTAAGTTTGTCATATCTGCAATGAAGAAGAATGTGTTAGTAACTTGTGTGATAATAATGTATGATGTTTAATGTGATGAAATATTGATTATGTGTTCTTGGGCAGATGTATGATATGAGATGATGACATATGAATATTGAACACAATGAGTTTCTCAAAGTGTATGTTTGTTTAAGCATTCCCATTAGAACAGTTTGACTTTTAACAGGTCAATTTTAATCTTGTTGATTTAAAGTTATTATGATCCAAATTGTTTGTCATCATGTTTGTTTCATTACAATGAGTTGTATGTTTCATATCATGTACTGATTTTATCTCATAACAACATCAAATATGAATTTCAGTTTGACTTTTAAAGTCAAAAACTACCATTCAATACACATTGAACGCATATGCATTTAATGTTGTTGTGGTCAATGTTATGCCAAATTAACTGATTTTATATGTTTGTAACTGACTTTTGAACATATTTACAAAGTTATAACATATTTCAAGTCATTTTAAACATTTCCAAATATCAAATATCAATTTTTGAATGATTTTGGCATGAACATCATGACTGTTCATAAACCCGATGAACACTTAATCAAAATTCGTTATAATAACAGTCCTAATACATGCGACTAGGGTCATCTAACATACACTCAATGATTGATTTCATTTAAAACAACAAAACATTCATGTTTATTTACAGTTCATTGTTCGACTTATGTTATGACAATGTCAAAATCAAAATCGAAGAACCGAATGTTTTAATGATTGTTTGATGATTAGAATCATATTGTTATACCTATTTGATCGACAATCAGTAGTGAAATCAAAAAGATATTTGGTTTTGAATGATCTGGGGTTTAAGGGTTTATCGTACTGTGTAACGTTTCAGAATTTTAATTTTGCTTCACACACTCTTAATGAGTGAAAAATTGACAAGTGTTGTTCAATATTGTACGCTGTGTGAATAGTTTAACTTAAATTTAATTTTAAGTCATGCGCTGTGAATACACATCCGCTGTGTAAACAGTGCGTCCGTTGTACACTTTTAAGGTTGTATGCTGTGGAACCTTGAATGTTGTACTATGTTCACAGCGGATGAACATTTGTTCATGCGCTGTGCACACTTGTGTGATGACTAAACATCATACGCTGTGTGTTGCACACTATTCACATAGCGGGTGAACATTTGTTCATGAACTGTGAACACTTTGATGATTGTTTGATTGTTCACAGTGGATGACTCCTTGGTCATACACTATGTACACTTTGTTTGTTTAAGATATTCACACCGGATGAATTATTTTCATATGCTATCAATGTTTGTATGATTATGTAGATGTGTACAGCGTATGATTACCTGTGTGCATACGTTGTATACACTTACACTATTTCAACAACGGATGACTAAAGTTAGTCATGCGTTATGGAATGTCACTTTACACACAGCGGATGCCTTACTTACATCATGCGCTGTGAATACTTGTATGTTCAATGATGCATAGCAGATGCATGTTTGTTTGTCTGCTATATACACTTAGTGTATTTTGTATGATTTGATGGTTAATTGTAGCTACAGCGGATGTATGTTTGTATGTCCGCAGTGACTACAGTTGTAAAAATTTAAAAATTTTGTTTGTGTCGAAAATTATGCTTATCAGCTATGTAAATTAATACATACGACGTAGAGACTTAAAAAAAAATTCCCGTTTTGCTTGAAATTATTTTTAAATGTTTCAAAATTTGTTTTTATAATTTGAATGTTTGTCAAATTTTTGAAATTTGAATGTTTGTTAAAATTATAAAATTTTAACATGATGTAGGGATTGAACCTAGAGGCTTGGAAAATCAAATCAATATTATGAAGATCAAGTCACATGAGAACTTGACTTGTCGGGCGAGAACTTGCATCTCGAGCGAGAACTTGGAAGTCACGCAAGAACTATGCGAGAACTTTTAAGTTTAGTATAAATAGTTGTTTTCTAATGTAGCTTAGAGAGCTTTTGGTCATTTTACTGATTTCGATTGTAACTTGTATCTTTCAAATCAGAGACCTATATAGTGTGAAGTTTATTTACATTCATGTTCTTTATTTACTATTCAATCTTATTCCATGATGTTAACATTCCGCATTCTTATCACGAGATCGATCTTATTTGTATTGTGTTAATCCTTACAATTGGTATCAGAGCTTGGTATGCTCTAGATCAATTGATCTGAAGATTAAAGAGTGTTTTTGAAGTGTTCTTGAGCTCCAATTTGGATTTTGTTGAAGATCTACTTAATTTCTACTATTTTTGATCATTTCTAAAATTGTTAAATGCTGTTATGTTGCTTATTAAAGATTCGGTGAAGTTCATTTGATTAAACAAGCTAATTTGAATCAATTAGAGACACTTAGGATCGAAATTTGAACCTAAATCACTAATTCAAGGCTTAATTAATCAATTGTGAACAAATTGGTGAAAAAATCGAAATTGGAATGAAAATGATTCAGGCGAAAACTAGCTAATCGCACTCGAAAAGTCTGTGTTCGCACGAGAAGTCTATTTTTCGCAAAAGTTTGTTGGAAAGTGTGTTACAGAAGATTCCTTTCATGCGAGAAGTTGATCTTTTCGCAAAAGTCTGTTACAAAAGTATCTGCGTGAAAAGTTGGTGATTGTTCACGCGAGAACTTTTCTATCCGTGCGAAAACTTCAAGTTTGAAGAATTTTTGAAAAGTTTGATAAGTTTGATTTCTGATCTTCAAGATGGCTAACCTTAAGCACATCACTATTACTCTCAACCTTGGCAATGAGATTGGCACGAGCACAAAACCCCCTACACTTCTCAACGAAGAAGATTATACCTACTGGGTTTACCGTTTTGAGAATTATGTTATTTACACCTAACCCCGGATGATGCGATCAATCAAACAAGGCACGTATATCCCGGTGTATAACAATGAGAAGGAAGACTTAGTGCCAAAACCAGAACACCTCTGGGATGAGGAAGACATGATGAAAATGGAACTTGATGACAAAGCGTATGTTGCTATCACTTTGGCACTTACAACTGAGATTGCTCAAAATTTCAAAGATTACAGAAAGGCAAAAGATTTATGGGATGCAATGGAGGAGCAGATAATAGGCAATAAGGATATGAGGGAAAGTCGAAAGGACATGTTGAACCAAGAGTTTAATATGTTTAATCATATACTTGGTGAAAACTTGGAGGCTCAAATGTCAAGATTTGTGAAGTTGATTACTAAGATGAAAAGAGCTGGTATTACATTGGAGAATATTGCTATGAACAAGAAGCCATTAAACTCATTACCTTACACCTTGAACAACAATTGCACTACCACCAAGAGAACCAAGGATTTGTTCACCTTATCCCTCAGCCATCTAATCTTAATCATCAAGTCTTATGTAATGGATGACAAGTAGAGAGATGCTAACTACATCAATACAATGGGAGCTTAAGCATCAACATTCCAGGATCGGTGTTTGTCTCACAACACAAGATATTCTCACAAACTCACTTAATATCACTCGGGTTGATGAAGCAAAATCTCTACTAAGTTCATAAGTAATATAATAAGTTAATGAAAGCACAAGAACACAAGAATGGTTTTTCAAGATACTTGTATATATTACTTCTCAACTTAGTATTACAAGACTCTTACAAGCATGGTTACTAAGTTACATGGAGAAACTATATACTACTATCTACAACTGGTTATACTTGGGAAAACGAGTTGGAATTTACAACTAGACAAATACTGCATTGCTAGAAGTAAAGCATCTAAGATAAAGTAATAATATCCTAGATTAGGTAGTCATGACAGGTCCACGACTTACCTTTTGTCACCAACTAAGAATGACAATTGTACTAAGTTGAGAATAGTGAATAGTGGATTAATGTATGGTCAACTACATGGGCGTGGGAAAGCGCCATGCAGTATATCAGAGTTGTAGCGGGCTGTCAGACAGACCATACTTATGTCCACTGGTTCATAGTTGGTTCTTTCGAAGGTAAATGGCTTTGGAAGAATAAATTCTTCCTAGGTAATTTTGATTTCGGAAGAAACAACTTCTTCCAAACTTCTGCAAGTCTTCAGGACTTTATTCTTCGAAAGACTTTGTCTTTGGATCTTCTAAGTTGTATACTTCGAAGGGAGAACAACTTGGTCTCGGAAGACTGAGTTCTTCCTTTGGAAGTTCTTCATACTTTGAGCTTCGAAAGATCTTTGACTTAGCTTCAGAAGAGCAGCTTTGTCTTCGGAAGACCACTTCATTTAGCACTTCAAAATTCTTCTAAGTGTTGTTTTGGTTGCACCAGCCTCATATGATCAAACAAACTCCCCCTAGGCTGATGCTACCAAAACTTCACATCTTTCTACTCCTCAAGATCTTTAACACCAGGGAAAGTTGATATTTGTGTGTTTCTTTATTTTTCCCTGATGTGGTGGTGAGGAGTTTGTACAAGTCATCCGTTGATAGTAGATCTAATATGTTGCTCTGGATGACATGTACCCTTTGTTGTGTCCCTCTGAAGAGAGTTAGTTGATGGGAATTATAGTCATATTCCCATCTAACTATAGGTTTAGAGTCGGTCCCTCAACCATCTGTAGGAATGTTCTTCTTTTTCTGGTTGCTCCTTCTTCTTCTTCCTTTGCTCTCTTTTTCAATTCTTCTTCAGTTTTTGCTCTCTTTGTAAGCTCATCAACATGAAGACTGCTCAGATGATTCCTTATGTGAGCAGCAATCTGAGAGTTGGAGGGATTGGAGAATGGTCTCTCTGCTAACTCAGTAATATCAATCTGCTAGAGTGTAATAGAGCTGATGTGTCAAGTTTGGTTACTTGACCATTCTCCCGTTGCACAACAAAGGTGTGTATATCTTCATCGAACCTCCACTGGACAATTTGGCTTCTAGGATTGAGGGGATTAGTTGGTAGCTTGTCCCCTTTTCTTGTGTCTAGCAGAGTCACCAGTCTCCTTCTTAACTTCTTCTCTTCTTCTTTAAGTGTATCAAAATTGGTAGCAAGAAGTTAGAGAGCTTGGTCCAGTGTTCCCCTTGGCAGATCAAGGAATGCATCTCTTACGAGGGAACAGGAAAAGCCATCAATGTATTTTAGCTTTATAGACTCTTTCTCATAAGAGATGTCACTCAGGGTTGTGCAGTTGGTGAGCTTCCTTTTGATCTCCTTGAATTCTTCTAAGGACAGGGGTATAGATGGTTCAGAAGATGGTTTGGGTAGTGATTGGGTTTGGGGTTGTGTTTTGAGTTTTAGGATATGTGATGGTGGTGGTTGCTGAGAATTAGGGAGAGAAGGTGTAGGAATGGCTATTGATGTGGGTTCAGGGGTGTAAGGTTCAGTTGTTGGCTCAGTTTTGATAGGGAAGGGAAAGGTGTGGGCATAGATTGTGGTTTGGGTATTGGTTTGGGTTTGGGAGTTGGTTTGGGTGCCATCCTCTGAACACTTTGACTTAGAGGTACCTCATGCCTTCAGTCTCACTAACGTTGTAGGGTCTTTAGAGACATGGGACCCACCTGCCTTCCCGTGAATCCATAGGCTTTAAGGTAGACTTTCATCCATTCCTTATCACCCTAAGTCTTGGAAGCTACAAGTTTTGCCTCTTCCTCTATCTTCTTCTTCTCCTTCAGCTTCTCCCTGGCAGCCTTCTATCTCTCTTTGTTGATCTGATCTTGTTCTTTGTGAAAAAGGAACAAGATCGTATCATAGTCATGAGGGTCTAGCTCCTTCTGAGAATAGCCTCTAGTACAGAGAAAGGCTATCCTCTCCTTCCTCTCCTCTGCCTTTGCCTCTTCCATCTTTCTCCTCTTCTCCTCCTCTATGGCCAACCTTGTTGCCTCCTCTTTTTCCTTTTGCAGCAAGGTTGCCTTCTCCAGCTTCACAAGCTTATTAAGTGGGAGTAGAAGTATTTCTTAATTGTGTACTCCTAGGCTGATGAGCTTGTCCATGACCTGTACTCTCCTCTGATTATTGATACTTTCTTGGGCGGCTGTTGCTGCTTTGCTGCTTGCAGCCAGCAGCTTCCTAGTATCAAGTCTTCCTTTCTTCTTCAACTTCTCCAACCTTTCCTCCTCTAGAAGCTCTTCGGCAGTGAGCTTCCTCTTCCCTTTAGGATCAAAGGAAGATTCAACCTTTAGAGACTCAGGCTTAGAGAATTCAGGTTGGGGAGAGGAGGTTTGAACTTGTGGTGCATGGGAGATTGGAGTTGTAAGAAAGTCCTCACTGTTGACCTTAAAAGCCAGGTCAAGAATGGCCTCTATGATAAGCAGGTCATCGGACAAGGAAGATAGTTCAATTATTCCTTCCGCAACTTGGATTTCTGCTTTGGAAGTAATTGGAACTGCACTACTTGTCCCTCTTAAGTTGGTTGTTGGGCCATCATTCTGTATCTCCCTTTCGAAGTTAATCTCAGGTTCAGTAGAGACCTTAGGTTGACCAACTTCCTCCTTGGAGGTAGGTGGTGCACTAAGCCTTTGAAGCTCTTCACCTCTAAAATAAGCAATGGCAACATTAGGGGAGGGTTGTTCAAGTGAGGAGCTTATTAGAAACTTGGTTAAAAATCTGTTAAGGTCAATAAGCATCCTTGGGTCCATTTGAATGGTAATAGGAGGTGGTTGGGAAAAGATGGTTGTAGGGTGTTGTTGTGTAAGATAGAATGAAGAAATGGCATCAAGGGAAGTAATGTCAAGGTTGGGTTCCACATGTCTTTGTTTTTGAACATTCTCCCCCTTTTTGATAGCATCATCTCGAGAAGTAGATGAGCTGGAGAAAGAACTTAAAGAAACTTGAGTTGGTACATGCCTAACAGACTTCTCAATCAGTTTCTCAGCTAATTGAGCCTTGAGATTTTTTATCTCAAGTTGCTGAGTGGCAGACCTATCTTCTAAAGTCTTAACCTTTAATTCAATGTTTGAGACTTTAGAAAGTAAGTCTCTAATAGTGAGTTGCAGACTACCCTTATCTTCTTTTGAAGAATCATTGGGAGATGAGATAAGATACCTAGTATGTTCATCATCACAACCAGTAGTGGTTTTTTGGCGCCCTGGATACCCTTGCATACTGATGTCTCTTTCAGAGACATCAATTGACAAGGTTGCCGTAGATTCAGTCTCACCGATGTTCAAATAAGATGCTTATTAAATATACTCTTTACTAATATTTAAACATTAAATAACATTAAAAACTATTTTGAAACATAAGTACGTATTGAAAAATTAAAACAATGAATAATCAAAACTAAGAGATAATATATATATATATATATATATATATATATATATATATATATATATGTGTGGTATATATATATATATATATATATATATATATATATATATATATGTGTGTGTGTGTGTGTGCGCGCGCGCGCGTAATATTTTGTTATAGAATATGTTATTAAAAAATTCAAATTGATTGTTCTTGTAATATATGTATCTATTAAGATATATATATATATATATATATATATATATATATATATATATATATATATATATATATATATATATATATAGGATGTGGTTCAAATGAGAACACATCCTATTTATGAGAACTCAAAAACCATTTTTTAACCATTGATTGAGTTATTGAAATATAAGATCATGCCATATGTTTTACCTTTTTTAATAGAAAAAGGATAATTTAGATATTTTATATACCCCTTAAAATGTCAAATAATTCAGTTTTAATATGGTGATGATAAATGTCACCACCTACCATCTTTTACTTCTATTTTTTTAAAAAGTTTACCCTTTTATTTTTATAACTTCTATAACTTTTAATAGATTTTTATATTTTTATAATAATTATATCATTACTTTCGTCTAATTTTTCTCTTTAGTTCCAATATAGTCTAGAAAATTTTTAAATTTTTTGTTTCGGACGTTATGCATTACATTACTGTAACAGGTAGATAAATGTATGGAATGGATGTAATTTCAATGTTATAGTGATGTAACACAGTACAACATACTTAGTTACAATTAATTATATTATGTTTATTTGAATGTACAGTGAATTACATTATATTCTAATTCCTTATAGTGAATTACATAAAAGAAACATATATAAAAAACAACATAAATAAAACCTTGTAAAATGGGTTGAATCCCTTTTCAAATTCAAATCCAAACTTTAAATAACTTTTGACGTGATGTGTCATCATACCATACCCCATCATGCAAAAAACACGGTGCATAAGACTACAAACATATCTAAATTTCAAGATTACAATAATAAAAACATAGTCTCCAAAAAAATTTTAAAACTTTTCCGGACGTTAGATATTACAAAAGTTAAATCATGTTTATATGAATTGAAATAATAATACTTACAATGAATTAAATCATATTATAATTCCTTATTGTGAATTACATCCTATTTTCCTTTTCTTTTTTATTTAAAACGTTTATCCCTTTATTTTTAAAACTTTCATAACTTTTTTATACATTGTTATTTTTTATATCATTAATTTTTTTATATTTTTCTCTTTAATTCCCATATAATCTTGCAAGTTGTATTTTTTTACCCGAATTATCGAAATAACACCGGTGATCTACACTATTGTTACACCACTATAAAGAGGCTTTTACACTCGATATTACACCACAATCTAACAATGTGATGAAATTACACCATGTAACAAAACTTTAACATTGTAATTAAACAAAAAATAAAATAAAAAATACATTGTAACAAAAAGAACACCACTGTAATTACACTATTGTAACACAATTAAACCAAAAATAGAAAATTACACCAGTGTAGTTACACTAATGATTAAAATTACATCGTTAACGTTTTTAAACGTAAACAACACAAGTACAGGGTTATAGTGATGTAACATATTGTATAAACAAAAAAAAATATTTAAATTTGAGGATTAAAATGATGAAACATAGTGTATTGGCTACAAGAAACCATGAATTAAAAGTTCATGTAATGGAAACACTTAGTTACTATAAACTACATCATGTTTATTTGAATGCAAATGTTAATACTTACAGTGAATTACATCATATTGTACTTGCTTACAGTGAACAACATCAAATAAACACATAAAAATCAACAAAAATAAAACTTGTATCAATAATAATTACCTGTTAAAAAATTGAATAAAACCGGATTACATCATGTTTATTTGAATGCAAAGTATAAATACTAACAGAGAATTACATCATGTTTATTTGAATGTAAATCATAAATACTTACAATGAATTACATCATATTTGTAATTACTTATGATGAATTACATCATATTAGAAATTATTTATAGTAAATTACATAGAAGAAACATATGCTTAAAAATATATACTATAATTACAGGTTAGTATCTAGTTTAACAGGTAGTTCTCTATGCATAAAACTGAGTACTGTAATTACCAACCATTATCCACCTCAACAAGGTCATCAAATAGTGTTCATGCTAAGTTCATAAGAATGTTCATACTAATTTCAAATTTACAAGTATGTAGTTTGACTCTTAAAGTCAAACTAACACTAAGTTTTATTATCAAAACTAATATTAGTTCTGAAATATGAAAAAGATGAAACAATCAACAAACTCTACTTTCTAAAACATACAGCAAATCAAACAACTAACTTTAAATTAATAATAATCTTTATATTAACTCTCAAAAGTCAAAATATCTCAGTAACCATTTCTCAAATATCATCAAATCTTTTTCAAGAGAATTCATCAACAAAATGCAATAAAAATGTAATTTGATCTTGATTATAACATTACCATGGCTTTCGTATTCGAGTAAAACAACCCCAAAACATTCTAAGTATCCTCTTCCTTAAACCTAACCCTATACCCGATCGGATGACCCAAATCATACTCAAATATACAACCAGTAGCCTAATTGATCAAACATTTGCCCAATAATCCTCTAATCCAGCCGGTGATGGTGGTTTGTAGGTCGACTGGGGGTGATATGAAAGCAGGTTTCACACATCTTGAGGAGGAAGAATGCTGGAAGGGAGGTGTTGTGGCGGTGGTGGTGGTGTGCTATTGATGGTAGGCGGGAGGTGTGCTTGTGGAGGTTGATAGGTGGTGGTGGTGTGGCGGTGGATAGCTGGTAATGGTGGTGTGATTGTAAGTTTTTTGTGTGCTAAAGAGAGATATGTGTGAGTGAATTAGTGAAACTTGTGGTGAGTTTTGAAGAACGGTGATGAAAAAAAGACAAGATCTTTAATGGAGGATAATGATATTGATGATGGCATAAATAGTAAAGAGATAAATGATTTTCAAAATCTAATATGAATAGATGAAACAGATAGGTGTGTATTGAAATGAATTCAGAGAGATGATATTAGCTTTAGAAAGGAAAAGATAAGATATCTGACAATCACGGGTATAGTACAAACTCAAAAGGTAAAGTACATTAGTTAAAAAGACTTATTTACCCCTTCTATAATCTGAACCATCTATTATCATAAAGTTACAAAGTTACTATAATTATGGTGGGTTAGCACAAGAATTCATTCCTACATAT